>CM021105.1:600060996-600209209 GCA_007115665.2 Sequoiadendron giganteum | reverse complement strand
TCCCCTGAATGGGTGAGCTAGGCCTTGAGTTGTGTGACCTCTTCCTCCTTTTCAGTTATTGTGAATGTGGAACCTTTAGAGCCTTTTGGGGCTACTAGGGGCCTTCGTCAGGGAGATTTGCTCTCACCTTATTTGTTTATTATTATGGTGGAGGGGCTTGGTCGGCTTCTTAAATCTCAGGTTTCTCATGGTTTGATTCATGGGTGGAAGTGGGGGATGGGCTTGCCAAACCTTTCCCATCTTCAATTTGTGGATGACACCTCTCTTATGGGACTGGATTATATTAGGGAGGCTGAATCCTTCAAGAAAGCTTTGGATGCCTATCTTGCGGTTCGGGACAGAAAGTCAATGATAAAAAGTCATCCAACAACAGATTGCTGCTATTTCGCCTTTTGAAATTGGGTCTCTTCCCTTTGTCTACTTGGGTATTCCTCTTGTTGTTGGCCGTCATCCTAGGTCCTCTTGGCAGTTGTTGCTTGATAAGCTTCAGAGGAAGGTTACCCATTGGACTCATCGCTGGTTGTCTACTGCTGCTAGGGTGACTCTTCTCAAGTCTGTTATCCAGGCCCTCCCCACCTATAGGTGCTTTGTCCAAGCGGCTCCTATGTATTTCCTTAAGGAATTTGATGCTCTTTCTCGCCAATTTCTTTGGAGCGGTAATTTGCTGTCCTCCAAGTGGAGCCTTGTTAAGTGGGATTCTGTGTGTAGACCGAAGTAGGAGGGTGGGCTTGGTTTACGCTCTACTGTTTTGAATGGGAAAGCTCTCGCTGCCAAGTTGTATTGGCGATGGTGTACTAATCAACATCAGTTATGGGCTTGTATTCTCAACCATAAATATCTTTGGGGTGTTACCTCTTTTGAGGTTCCTCGCTATGCTCTAGAAGGGAGTGGTTCTATGATTTGGTGTACTTTGAAAGTGGGGGCGCAGTTGATTAAGGGTGCGCTCTTTTGGATCTATCATTTAGGCTCACAGGCTCTTTTTTGGTCTAATTCTTGGGATGGTCACCCTTCTATTATCTCTTCTTATCCTCACCTCCAGTCCCTTCGTGATGTTTTTGTTGTGGCCGGCTGGGATACTGTGGAGCATTATAAGGTGGCGCATCATGGTGGCTTGGCTATAAGTTTTCGCTGGAAGCACCCTTCTGAGTGGCCTCCTGGAGGGTTTGAGGGGGATAGGCAAGAGCTGTTCGAGCTTTTGGCTTCCCGTGCTTGTAATTCTTTGAGGGGCCCTGATGTCTTGGCTTGGGATGGTTCAGATTTGTCTGGAAAGTACTCTGTGGAAGCTGGTTATAAGCAGTTGGGTAGAAAGTTGTTTGGAGACACTGAGGTCCCTTGGTGGAAGCAAGTTTGGCACAAGGCATCTTGGCCCAAGTGCAACTTCTTCATGTGGTCAGTGGCTTAGAACCGGTGTCTTACTTGGGATAATTTATGTAAGCGGGGTTTTCATGGCCCCTCTATGTGTGTTTTATGTCATGACAGTGAAGAGAGTGTCTCCCATCTCTTCTTTCATTGTTCCTATGCTAGGGAGATTTGGCATTTCTGGTGGGGGTTGTGGAATATAGCTTGCTGGCATGCTTCCTCTTTGGCGAAGTTTGGGGAACAGTGGGGCAAGGCACCTGTTTCTTCCACCTTTCTTCAAGCTGCTTGGGCTCTTGGGCCCTCCTTTATTATCTGGAACTTGTGGTTGGAAAGGAATAGGCGGACTTTTCAGGATTCGTTGCTGAGGGCCCCTCATCTATGGTGGAAAATTCTACATTCTCTAGGGGAAACCATTGCGGCTAAGTGTGATATGACTGTACTGGTGGATCCTCAGGACATTGATTGTTGTAATCGTATTCATCTTCCTCCTCTGCAACGACAGCTCATGCGTAACAGATGTAGACATCCTACCCCGAAGGTGAATAGGGCGGGGAGATGGACTCCTCCTCCTCATAGAGTCCTAAAAATCAATTTGGATGGCTCTTCTCACGGAAACCCGGATCATGCTGGGATTGGGGGTGTTGGCAGGGATAGCTATGGTGAGGTTCAGTTTATCTTTTGTGTATAAGGGCCTTCATACTAATAACCTTATGGAGGCTCATGCAATTTTATTGGCGGTGGATCGGGGTAGTCAACTGGGTTGGCGAAGGATCATTTGTGAGTCTGACTCATAGGTTGTGGTGAACTTACTGAAAAGGCTGTGTTTGGATGATGTGAGCTAGCAACTGGCTTTGATTGTACAACAAATTCTCACCCTCTATGCTTCTCTGGAGTATATTACTTTCACTCATATTCCTCGAGAATGGAATGGGGTGGCTGATTGTCTGGCTAAATGGGCGTTAGATCATATTCAAGATTGGAATTTGGTGGATCGGGGCCAATTACCCCCAAATTTGTCTCAACAATTGGATTGCTTGATTGAGCTTGATAGGGCCATTTAATGCCCTTGCTTTGTAATGTTTCCTTGATCTAATACATTTTTTACCCTCCTTGATGTTGAACTAAAGATAAGATCACATTTGTACTAGAGACTTCTAGAAATATTCTTAAAGTCTTAAATAAACTTAACATGTGAACATGTGTGAATAGGACCTAATAGGTGAACTAGTTAGGTATTTAACACTCTATTCATACCAATAATAAATAGGATGGATTTATTTTAGATAATAAATCATCATACTTAATTTATTATAATAAAATTCTCAAATATTTCTACTATTTATTATCCATCATGTACATGCTCAATTTCATTATTCATAATGCACACTTCCAATTTCATCTTGAACAATTCACAATTCAATATTCAAATCATTTATCATTAACAAAAAGTAAGAGGAAAGTAAAATGAAAATTTTTAATTAGAGAAAGGAGGAAGAACATTTTAAAAATATCACGTGAATTCCAACCTTTTATCATTACAAGCATGAGATGTGGGAAAAAATAATCGAGGTTGTGACTTCTCTCATTCATCATTTTTGCATTCATTATTCATCATGTTGATTTCCACATTCATCATTCTATTATTCATTATTCATCATTCAAACCTCCACATTCATCATTCTGTCATTCATTATTTATCGTGTATGAACGTCTCCACATTCATATTGAACAATTCATAATTCATTATTCAGATCATTCATTTACAGAACAATAAGAGAAAAAACATTAATTTTCAATAAAAAGGGATAAATGATTTTTTCAAAAAAATCACTCCTAACATTTTATCATTACAACTGTGAGATGTCGAAAGAAAAATTCAATTGAAATTGTATAACTTCTCTCATTCATCATTCATTATTCATCATACTCACCTCCACATTAATCTTAACCAATTAATGATTCATTATTCACCATTCATAATACCCACCTCTACACTCATCTTCACTAATCCAAATTTTTTTTGGCAATAAAATAGATAAAATTAATAAGGTTATGTAAGTGAATACATTTTATAAGTGTAGTGGATGAACTTTAGAACCTATTTGGTGCTATGAAAAGGATAATGTAAATAGCACATGAACTAGAGTATCTAACGTAGTAGGAAAGTTAAGGTGCACAATCAGGATAAAATATTTTAAAAGTAGGTAATTAACAATGTGAATGATGGGAGGAAAAGTGGTAAAATCTAATAATATGAGGAGCATAATAAGGTGATGATTTCAACATGATACAAATAAGTAGCTATAATTCTTATAGAAAATGATATGTTGAATATATATAGGAGGATTGAGGGATAACCAAGGGTAAGATAATAGTTGGAGGGTATAATAAGCAGGTATAGAAATAAAGTGCATAATATATAAATTATAAGGAAGTATGTGATAATAAGAAGCATTAAAATAATATTTAGAAATCTAGTGAAAGGTAATAATGAAGAAAATGATATAAGATATACTTTAAAGATGAATAATTGAGCATGGAAAATGAGAGGATTATTTCCAAGTTGACATTCTACTATAAATTGTTCATCATAATATGATTTAGTAGGAAAGATTGACATAATAGGAAAATTTAAGAATAAAATATAATAGGGGTACATGGAAAGTGAAAATAATCCATGCTAGCAAATTATTTTAGCATAAGAATTAGAAATAAGAAGTGACATAGGAAGAAAATATAATTAGGCTTCAGGTATCTAAGATTTGCTTAGATAAAGAGGGAACTTCTCCAAAATTTAGGGTTTAGTGGGTAATGTGCATGACAATAATTTTAAATTATTGTAATATGTACCTATAATCTGAATTATATGCATGTGCACATAAATTTATACAATTTTTGATGAAGAAATACAAGGAATAGATCAAATCTTCAAGATTAGAAAAGATAAAATATAAAAAAGAGAAAATATATTGGCTAAAGAATTGGTTGCATCCTCTTAGGTTGTCTTTCAAGAAGAATAAGTTGAACATGTTAATGAACAAGCGTTGAATAACGGATTGTAAAAGGAATTGTTAGAGATGCAAGAAATGATTTGGTTTAAAATGAAATTGATGATACAAAATTTCTTCTTTATATGTAAAATTTAATGGATATGGATGAGGATGCAATTTTTAGTAAGATTCCATCTATGTTGCTTGATATTATACTAAAGTTGGATTGTAAAATAATTTAGGATGCTTTTTTTTGAAGAAAAAAATTATTTGAAGAAACATAATTATGTGTAAAATTATTTAGGCAAAGATGAATGACCCCCTTTTTTTAAGTTTTTAGGGGTTGATAAAAAGAAGAAAAATATTTAAACATATAGTATTAAAAAAATTAGAAGAAGTATTAAATTATATTCAACCCAAAAATTGAACTACGGATCTAAGTGGTGGACATAGGGCATTGATGACAATAATAGAAAGTAAAAAATTTCACATAAGAGACAAGTGCATGCAATTGCATAATTGCTACATGTGCAAGAAAAAACAAAGAAATGTTGTGAAAAGTAACCATTTAGATGAAAACATACTATGGGATGGCCAGACTAGACTAGAGTAGAGCCTAGCTATCCTCCCCCTCCCCCTCTACCTATCCTATATGAAAAATAATTGGACAAGTGTAGGGTTTCTGAGAAATATAGAATTAAATAGATGATGCCAAAAAATTAGATAATTGAATATTAGACCAACCACTCTCATTTTACCTCTAATAGGAAGGATATTATACAAGTAATGGGTGAAGATGAAACCAAAATTTCTCATTCAATTTTTTTTATAGATACAACTTAGAGTGAATTTAGTTAAACATTTAATTTATTTTTTTTATAAAATTTCTCAAAGAGTGTCAAATAATCTATGACCATACTTTTTACATATAAATAAAGCATGTAAAAATTGTTTCTATCATAATAATGTTGAATTTTATCTCCAACTTGAGACATATTAAAAATTTATGTAAATAATTAGGTTAGATATGGTTATCACTACAAATATAACTCAATTTGTGAAGTTCCTTCTATGTAAAAAATAGGTGAATAGGAATGTAATGTGGATTGTATCCAAAGTACATAAAAAATTGTAGAGATCCAAAGAAGATTCTAGTAGTTAAAGATGTTGATTATCTAGGGGAATTTATTTGAAAAATATTTGAATTAAGAAATACACAACTAAGTCAAAATCAAATTAAAAAATTATCCTTAAAGGAGTCAGTTGCTTTGTCACGAGTTCATACTAAGATAAGATAATTATCCACATATCCAACATTGCCATGGTGCAAGGTGGTAGGTAAGATAATTTTGTGAATCAAATAAGTACTTAAATTCACAATGTTGTATTTTCTCTATTGTGGATTTTTCTAAGAACTATATATTTAGTTCTCAAACTAAGATTCAATGTCAACATTACCACTTAGAGCAAGTAACAATATTTTTATATGTATGTTATAGACATGTTGGGTTGGAATTTAATGGAATACAAAGTAGTACAAGTGAATCTCAATCCTCATAAAATAGGTCAAATTTTATATCAATGATGATAGTAATGATAAGAGTTATGTAGCTCATTATTTTGTAATGCTTTTGGAGGGTCTAATATGATGTAACATAACTGCTTCTGAAATTGGATTTGGTTTGATGGATGTGTTGGTTAGTATTGAATAATTTTACTCTTGAATCATGTAAATTACATCTCATAATTGAACGTTATATGGATTGGTTTAATGTAGTTTTAATGGTTGTCTACTTTATAGGATAATTTAAGTCTACAAAATCATTTAAATTATTAACAAAACCACATGCTAAATGAAATATAAAGTTTTGGTAAGATTTTTAGAGTGGACATGGAAAAGGAGAGAATGATGGAGTGGGAGCATGTGTCAAGTGTGCACTTTTCTAACATGAACTTATAGGTAACACCTGTATAAAGTGCAAACAATTTTTTTGATTGGTGTAAAAATTATTTTGGTTCTTATGAAGAAAAAAGTGATTCAATATACACCAAGTGATATTTTTGAGAAGTTAAAGGTATTGAACATGCATCTCTATTTGAAGAAAATATTTTATAAATTTACATACTTACATACACACATATACATATACATATGTGTATGTATGTAGAGATGTATGCATGTATGTATATATACATAAATATACATGTACATATATGTATATGTATATACATGTATATACATACATATGCATACATATACATATACATACATATACATGTATATGTAGACACCTAAATTTGACTGGACTTATGTTTGGTCAAATTTATTCCTTTTTATCTAAATATCCTTTTATCCACATTAATTAAATAATATTGCTATTATTTAATTAATATCCCTAAAGCCTTTTAAAATCCTTAAGGTATTTAATTAGATAATTAAATACTTTACCAACTACCCTTTATCCTTTTCCTATAAAAATTAAATAACTAACCTATTTATTTAATTACTCACATGTCCAATCCTCCATAATCCACTCCTATTCTTAATCCCCCTTGATTAATGATATGCACATTCCTAATCATCCTAATCATTGATTAGGAAGGTGTCACATCCTCCATAATTTGCAAGTGGGCTCCTAATCCCCATTATCCACTTAACCTTCCTCTAATACTTCATTAATTATCCTAATCTACCCCTTGGTCAACCCTTTAATAAATGCTTCTCATCCTCCCAAGAAATTTTTAATTCCTTTCTAATCTTCCCACATCCCCATATAGAATTTTTAATTTCATTTTTATTCCTTCAAGGTCTTTTAAGTAATTTTAAATTCTCTCTCTTTTCTATAAGGATTTAAAGGGAATTTAATATTCCCTCTTGTCACATCCTTCCCAAGGGTACTTGCAAATACCTTCTACCTCATCCTCTCCTCTCCCCATGTGATGACACTTTCATCACCATGTGGGTTGATATGTCTCAAGGCATCTCAACCCTTGATCCTCAACTCTCAATCCTAGCCCTCCATCCAAAATCCTCTAATCTATATATCCAAAAACTTAACCATTTTTCATCTCTCTCACCCATTTTTCCTTTGAGCATCATTATGTTTTTGGATTTTTGAGTGTGCACACACCCAATCGCACATCGTGGGTAAATCAACATAACATGAGGTTGTCTATGTTGGTTTGAGATTCCTACCACCTAATCCAAGTATTTTTTGTTTTCAGTGTTTACTTGGGTTTTTATGAATTTCATTGCATTTTAGGAGCAAAAAAATACTGCACACAATATATACATACACATACATGTATATATATGTATGTATATACATATATGTACAAACATATATATCTATACATACATATGCATATATATACATTTATATATATGTATGTTTATACATGTATGTATTTGTTTCATATGTTATGAACATATTATCATAACATGGAGACTATATCTTAATCCAAGAATCCATAATAAAATCACTATTTTAATTGCCTCATTG
This sequence comes from Sequoiadendron giganteum, assembly GCA_007115665.2. Lineage (NCBI taxonomy): Eukaryota > Viridiplantae > Streptophyta > Pinopsida > Cupressales > Cupressaceae > Sequoiadendron > Sequoiadendron giganteum. The sequence goes on along the minus strand of CM021105.1, from coordinate 600,201,357 downwards.
GATTATCCAATATAAGTAATGTAAACATAATATAATATAACTATTAAAAAATGGGGTGTGAAAAAATTTAAATTTTAAAAAATGGCTCTAAGTGGCTACCTCACTCATAGTAGTCAAAGTAAAAAACCAAAAAAAGTTGCTAGATCATCCAACCTATCCATACCTCAAACCAAGGTATACAATCTGGAACATAGGTAAAACTTCATACCATCAACATATTAACCCAAAATGTATAATCAAGTCCCTATATATTCACCATCCTACAAAAATAAATCTCCAAGGTGATGACACACGTAGATGGTATATGGTGCAGAACAAGGGTGGATTAAGCTTTAGAAGACCCAACTCAACAAGAATCAAACACCAACCTACCCACAAGACTCCCTTAGATGTGACTTTCAATAACTAGCCTTCCTTTCCTACTAGGTCTCCAAATTGACATGATTGGGCATATATTTTAGAGAAGGTCATATCACATTGAATCTTTGGCCTTTTAAGATACCCAATTGGACATATATCAACATACCTTGTCAAAGACATAGGTTGTTTTGGATCATAACACCCTAAATAGGTCTGCTACACCCGAACCTAGTCCAATTAGGCCACTTTAACAAAGGAAGTACTTAAAATACCTCTTCCAAAACTCTAAACTCTTTACCAAAACCTTAGAACAGTCACAAAATGTCACATTCTTCAAGTTTTATCAGCACAACATCCCTACAATTTGTTGTCCCACTCCTTTGCTACTCTACCTAGCCTAACACATGAAGATGTTAGGCTTGATATTTGATGAAATCACCTTGAAACTCCATCCCCTGCTCCCTGAACCTAATGACCATAAAAATAACACATGAAATCACCATTCTTTCGAGTCTCACAAATTTACAATGGTGGAATGGCCTGGAAATCACATTTTTCTCACCAAACCCTTAGAAAGGAGGGTTTCAAAATGGTAGAGAGGAAAATGCCTCAAATAGACTTAATACTTGATGTAATGAGCTTACACAACACTGAAAAGAAATTTAAGACCCTGTACAGTCACTTCACAATGATTTTAGCTCATGACAGTACTATATGGGCCATACAGAGTTGCAAAAATAGAGAAAATGCACTAAAATTCAGAAAATAGAGCTTCTCCTTCCACTTTTTGCTTCTCCCAAAATTAAATCCATCATGCCTTGAGGTCTGATGGGCTCAAAAAATTACATGAAAGATCATAAACAATAATTACCAATGAAGAAAACATAATGGGCGCTCATTCTTCAAAAACATGCAAAAATTGACAAGTTGCAAAAACTTCACCAACTTCTTGAACTAATGCCTAAACTAACCCTACAATGATTTTAACATGAAAAATAGGTATCATTCAACCTTATTACAATTATTTCATGATCAAAACTCAAAAAACTATCTTAAACACCTAACGTGCATTACTAAAGTTAATATGACCAAGGTGCCCTGCACCATACAACCAGGGTAAAAAGATTTCATTCTCCTGATGAAATGATCTCATGAGCAGAGACTCCATGCTTCTTAACATCCTCCTATGACATCCAAGTAGCATCCTCATTTGGTAATCCATTCCACTTAGCCAAATATTCATTGTATACCTTGTGTCTAGTCCTCTTGGCCTCTCTTGTATCCAAAATGGCTTCAAGCTTCATTGGTTGGCTGGGTGGTAGGTCTTTAACCCACTCATCTATTGGATGTTGTGGTTATTCTATTGATATGTGGTTTTCATGGATGTCAACACTATTAGCATTAATGTCTTTAAGACTATATATGTCGAGGATATTGAGAAAATTGTAATAAAATAAGTTGCAGGTTGTCTATGAAGCAGTGAAGATCAGTATGATGGAAAGTTCAGTATGTTGATAGTAAAAAGTTGCAGATTAAAGGGTTTGTTTTCAAGTATATCTAGTTTTTCCACCGAAAGTTTCAGAGTTGGGCATGAAGATTTGAGCAAGTTATGAGTTTCTGTGTTTCGACAATTATTTTGTTATTGAAGCTAGTGTTCCTGGAAGAAGATAATGTGATTCTGGTAATTTGAGTTGTTGCATATATTTCTGTGGTGTTCATGGACATTTCTAGATCATGTTCTATCTATGTTGCATACCTGCATTGATCGTTGTGCTCACGATCCATGATTTTCTCTTGCGTGCTCATGTTTTTCATGTTCATGGCCGACAAGGTGATTATAGCATGTTGTGGATCTTCAAGGAAAAATATTTGAAGGTGCTTTGTGTTCAAGGACATTGTTTTGGGTCTCTACTATGTTGTGGCTGACCTTGGTTGATTCACATTAATAATATTTATTGTTTTGGGCCAACATTTTGCATTCATTCTATTATTTTGTTCAAGCCGACATAAAGCAATGTAATTACTTGTTGCGGATATCTATGAGCAATTATTTATCTCATTTGAAAAATATAGTATGTGAAGTGTGTGAGTGCTATGTGCAAATAAAGATCAGATCATTTGAAGGCAGAGTAGAGTGTGAAGAAGAGTGAAGAAAAGTGAAGAAGTGTTCATGTGTTTAAAATCAGAACTATAATTAGGCATTAGTAGATGCTACTCTCTCTGTTCAAATTCTTCAAATGGATTTAATCTAAATGTTTCTATAAGACAGTGAGTCTTCCCTTGTATTTGAGCAGTGAGCTCTAGGTAGTGTGTCTGAATGCATGTGCATTCCCATTTATTCTTCTTATACTTTTAACAGAGTATAAACTTGTGGATTAACCTCCATTGTGGTTTTTCCCCTAACAGGGTTTCCACACAAAAATATTGGTGTTATGTGTATTTATGATGTGTTATTGATTTATGCACTTTCATGGTTATTAATCAGATCTGAGAATAATGGTTAACAAAGTTAATAAGTTTGAAATTCTATGACAAATGATTCACCCCCCTCCTCTCAGTTGTCTGCCCTTGTGTTGCCAACAATTGGTATTAGAGCAGGTTACTTGGAAGAAGTCTAATAGCTCGAGGTGATCTGGGATGGCGACATATAAGAAGGATAGTCTAAGATTTGATGGAACAAATTATTCTCTATGGAAAACTCAAATGGATTGTCATCTGAGATGCATTGGTGAATCTTACTGGAACATTACAAGTAATAGGTATGTTATTCCTCAAAATGGTCCTACTACTACTATTGAGATCAGGGATGCTGAATACAATATCAGGGCTAAGGAAGCATTGTTGAGTGCTTTGACTGATTTTGAGGTGACAACTGTTATGGATCTGAAGACTGCTTGTGAGATCTAGAAAAAAGTTGGAAACTTTATATGAAGGTGATGCTAATGTGAAGATAGCTAAGCTATAGATTTTGAAAAGGAAATATGAACTATTGAAAATGGGTAATGATGAGAATATTACTACTTTCATGTGAAGAGTGAATGAACTTGTGTGGGGTATCAGATGTGTTGGTGGACAGGTGGATGAATCAAATATTGTTGCTAAAGTGCTTAGATCCTTGTCTTATGCATATAAAATCAAAGTTGTAGCTATTGAGGAGCTCTGAACTATGACACATATAACCAAAGATATGTTGATTGGTAAGCTTACTACTTTTGAGTTGAGTGAATTCGGTGGTGCCCTTCCTAAGATAGAATCTGCATTCAAAGCTACTACCTCCAGAAGAGACAAGCAAATATATGATCTGGGTGAAAGTTCTTCTAGAAAGGTATTCAAGTATGAGGAAGAAATGAGATAGATTGAAGAAGAAGAAAGAGAAATGAATGAGCTTGAAGCACTTATTGTCAAAAGAGAAGCCAGAGGAGAAGGTAAGTATAAAGGAAAGTTTCCTATTAAAAGGTTTTTCCTGCAATAAGATAGGTCATTTTGCATCAAGGTGTTCGGAAAGAGTCCCTAAGCCAAGATATAACAAGCCTAGATTTCAAAAGAAGTGTTATTATGTTGTTGATGAAGGTGTGACAAATGATGAATTTGATAAAGGGAATGTAAGTGAAGATGAGTTTGTGTTTATTGCTATCAAGGAAAATAAACCCATGTCTACTGAATCTGCTAGTTGTACAAATGTGGAGAAAGTCCTAGCTGCTTGATTTGAATAAAAGGATGAATGGGTAATTGACAATGGATGTTCACATCACATGATAGGTGATAAAAGAAAATTTGCGAGCCTAGAAAAGTATGATGGCAGTGTTATAAGATTTTGTATAACAATGGTGGTATAATCTATGGTAGAGGATGTATTTCTTTTGATGGTAAGCATAATACTGATGATGTTCTTTATGTTGAAGGTTTGAAGCATAATATTTTGAGTTTTGGACAAATGGTTGATAAGGGATACAATCTACAATTCAAGGATGGAAAGTGTAGAATATTGGAAAGTTTTGGAAATGTGATTGCTTCAGGTACAAAAATAAAAGGTAACATTTTTCACTTGAATGTTGCTAGTAAAAGTTGTCTGATTGCTCAAGTTGATGAAATCTAGTTGTGGCATAGGAGAATGTGTCATGTAAACTTTGACAGTATTATCAAGATAAGTTCTACTAAGGCAGTGAGAGATCTTCCTAAGTTTGTAAAGCCTACTAATGCCATATGCAAGGAATGTCAGTTAAAAAAGCAAATTAGAATTTTATTTCAGAGCAAACAAAATTGTTTAAATGAATTGTTAGAGCTTGTGCATACTGAATTGTGTGGTCTTGCTAGAATCAAAACTTTGCAAGGTTACAAGTATTTCATGTTGCTTATTGATGATTATTCTAGGATGATGTGGTTCACTTTCTTAAGGGAGAAATATGAAGCTCTAGAGAAGTTCAAGATCTTTAAGGCTATGGTTGAGATAAAGACAAGTCTAAATATTAAGTGTCTCAGATAAGATAGAGGTGGTTAATTCACTTCTGATGAGTTTAATTCTTTCTGTGAAGAACATGGGATAAAGAGACAATTATCTGCACCATAGACCCCTCAACAAAATGGAGTTGTGGAAAGGAAGAACATGACAGTTCAAGATGCTGCTAGAACTATGATGCTGGAAGGAAATGTTCCTCATATCTATTGGAGAGAAGCTGTGAGTACTGCTATTTATATCCTCAATAGGGTACAAATCAAAGGTGATATTGGTAAGACCCCTTTTGAGCTATGGTTTGGTCATAAGCCTACTATTAGATATTTCAAAATATTTGGGAGTAAATGCTACATCAAAAGAGACAAAGATATAGGAAAGTTTGATGCTAGAAGTGATGAAGGAATCTTTCTTGGTTATTCTACTAAGAGCAAGGCGTACCAGTGCTACAACAAGAGATTGAAGAAAATGGTTGAAAATGCAAATGTTAAGGTTGATGAAGATATCGCTAGACCATCCAGAACCCGTGGATATAATTTTGATGATCAGAATGATAGTACAAACAAAGGTCAGACCTCAAATCAAGTTCAAATCATTTTGGTGAATCAAGAAGATCAAGAAGAAGGAGAAACTAGTGAAAGTACAAAAGAAAGATCACAAGAGCCTAAAATTCAAGAACAACCTAAGACTCCAAGGTATGTGAGATTAAATCATTCAAAAAATAAGATTATAGGTGATAAGAACAAAGGTGTCCAAACTAGGAGAAGAATTGTAGAAGAATACTATTTGATATCAAAGACTGAGCCAAGTAATGTAAATGAAGCATGCAAAGATGAACATTGGATTGAAGCAATGAAAGAAGAACTACAACAAATTAAGAAGAATAATACATGGATTCTTGTTCCTAGACTTAAGGATACAAATGTAATTGGAACTAAATGGGTCTTTAGAAACAAATTGAATGAGCAAGGTGAAGTTATCAAAAATAAAGAAAGATTGGTATGTAAAGGATATTCTTAGATGGAAGGAATTGACTTTGAAGAGAATTTTTCCCCTGTTGCTAGAATTGAAGTTGTGAGACCGTTTCTTGCTTATGCTATTTTCAAAAACTACAAGGTTTATTAGATGGATGTCAAGTGAACATTTCTAAATGGAGAATTGGAAGAAGTGTACATTGAGCAACCTGATGGACTTCAATTGACTGATTAGGGAGATATGGTGTGTTGGTTGAAGAAATCATTGTATGGACTCAAGCAAGACCCCAGAGCTTGGTATGCTAGATTGGACAAGTATTTGTTGAAGCTTGGATTTAACAAAGGTACTGCTGATAGTAATCTATATCTCAAGATTGATGATGATAAAGATTTGTTTGTGGAAGTCTTTGTTGATGATATCATTTTTGGAGGCGATGATGGTTTATACTTGAAGTTTTCCAATGAGATGCAAAATGAGTTTGAGATGTCAATGATTGGAGAGATGAAATTATTTTTGGGATTGCAAATTACTCAGTTAGATAAGTGGATCTTTATATCTCTGTCCAAATATGTGAAAGAATTGCTAAAGAATTTTGGTATGGAAGATTCAAAGCCAGTCGGTACACCCATGGTGACTAGATGTAAGTTGACAACAGATGATGATTCTCCGAAGGAAAATCAAACTAGATACAGATCAATGATTGGTGGATTGATTTATTTGACTCAAACTAGACCTTATATCATGAATGGTGTATGTATTGTTGCAAGATTTCAAGCTGATCCTAAGGAATCTCATGTGACTTCTATAAAAATAATTTTTAGATACTTGAAGGGAACAATTGATTTTGGCCTGTGGTATCCTAAAGATGATGATCTTACTTTAAGTGCCTTTACTGATGCTGATTGGGTAGGAGATGTGAATGATAGGAAAAGTACTAGTGGTGGCACACTTTTCTTGGGAAAGAAGCTGATTTCATTGTTAAGTAAAAAATAGAATGTCATTTCTTTGTCTACTACAAAGGAAAAATACATTGTTGCTGCTAACAATTGTACTTAAGTATTATGGATGAAGAAAATGTTGAAAGATATCAGAGTTGTGTATGATGAACCTATTGCTATATTATGTGATAATTCAAGTGTAGTTAACATTTCTAAGAATCTGGTGTTGCATTCAAAGACCAACCATATATCTATCAAATACCACTTTTTGAGAGACAAGGTGAGTGATAAGGAAGTCAAACTGGAGTATGTGCCTTCTAAGGAATAGATTGCAGGCATCTTTACTAAGCCATTGCTTAAGGATACTTTTGAGTATCTTAGAGGGAAGTTAGGGGTGATTACCCCTCCTAATCAGAACTAAGATGCAAGACATTGCATCAGTTTGAGCATTTCACAGTCATATCTTGATTCAAATTGATGTTGTGGTGGTTGCTACTCAGGGGGAGTAGTTAGAAGATTTAAAAGTGCGGTTCAGAGCTTGTGTATCTTTGTCATTGATGTCAAAGGGGGAGAAAAATAATGTGAAAAACTCGTGAAGAATCAAGGAGGAGAAGAGAAATGTGAAAATATGGAAGAAGTCATGAGAGAAGAGTCAAAACCTAAGGGGGAGTAAGTGTTGAAGTTAGTTGCGTTGAAGGTTTTTTTCACATCATGTGTTGCCATCAATGCCAAAGGAGGAGATTGTTAGATGTTGTGGTTATGTTGTTGATATGTGGTTGGCATTGATGTCAAAACTATTAGCATTAATGTCTTTAAGTCTATATATGTTGAGGATATTGAAAAAATTATAATAAAATAAGTTGTAGGTTGTCTGTGAAGTAGTGAAGATCAATATGATGGAAAGTTTAGTATGTTGACAGTGAGAAGTTTCAGATTAAAGGGTTTGTTTTCAAGTCTATCTAGTTTATCTATCAAAAGTTTTAGAGGTGCACATGAATATTTGAGCAAGTTATGAGTTTCTATGTTCCAACAGTTATTCTGTTACTGAAGCCGGTGTTCCTGGAAGAAGATAATGTGATTCTGGTAATCTGAGTTGTTGTGTATGTTTTTGTGGTGTTCATGGATGTTCTATGTATGTCCACATTGATCGTTGTGCTCGTGATCCATGTTTTTCTCTTGCGTGTTCATGTTTTTCATGTTCATGGCCAACAGGGTGATTATAGTGTGTTGTGGATCTTCGAGAAAAAATATTTAAAGGTGTTTTGTGTTCTAAGACATTGTTTTGGGTATCTACTATTTTGTGGCTGAGCTTGGTTGATTCACATTAATAATCTGTATTGATTTGGGCCGACAGTTTGCATTCATTCTATTATTTTGTTCAAGCCGACATAAAGAAATGTAATTACTTGTTGTGGATATATATGAGAAATTATTTATCTCATTTGAAAAATTTAGAATCTGAAGTGTGTGAGCGCTATGCGTGAATAAAGATCAGATCATTCGAAGTCAAAGCAAAGTGTGAAGAAGAGTGAAGAAAAGTGAAGAAGTGTTCATGTGCTTAACCGAAACTGTAATTAGGCATTAGCAGATGCTACTCTCTCAGTTCAAATTATTCAGATGGATTTAATCTGAATGTTTCTGTAAGACAGTGAATCTTCCCTTGTATCTAAGCAGTGAGCTCTAGGCAGTGTGCTTGAATGCATGTGCAATCCCATTTATTAATCTTATACTTTTAACAAAGTATAAACTTGTGGATTAACCTCCACCATAGTTTTTCCACTAATAGGGTTTCCACACAAAAATCTTGGTGTTATGTGTATTTGTAATGTGTTGTTGATTTATGCTTTCATGGTTATTAATCAAATCTAAGAATAACGATTAACAAAGTTAATAAGTTTGAAATTCTGTGACAAATGATTCACCCCCCCCTCTCAGTTGTCTACCCTTGTGTTTCCAACATCATCATCTTCAAATCAAGTAGCATCTACTTCTTCACCTACAATCACAGTGTTCTTAAAAGGATAAAGGTCAGCAACATTGAAACTAGGTGAGATAGCCACTCCAGGAGGGAGTTCTATCTCATAAGCATTTTTTTCATACTTGTGGACCACCTTGCGAGGTCCAATCTTCTTCATAATTAGTTTGGTTTATTTACCCTTAGGTAACCTCTCTTTCCTCAGATGTGAAAGCACCAAGTCTCCTACTTTAAACTGAACATCCTCCCATCTCAAATCTGCCCTCTCTTTGTACTTCTCCACACTCTTTCTCAGACTTTCCTTGACCTGCTCATGTATGTCCTTCATGGCTACATCAAAATCCTCTCCATATGAATTCCTTTTCTCCATGCCTTTTAGATATCTCAACTCTCATACACCCCTTGGGTTCATGCCATATACAATTTCAAAAGGAATTCTCCCTATGCTTCGGTTAATTGAGTCATTATAAGCATACCCTTCTTGTGGAAGTATGAGATCCCATAATTGATTGTGTTCTTTGGTGAGGCACCTCAACAAGTTTCCTAGTGACCTATTGAGTACTTCAGTCTGCCCATCCATTTGTGGATGATAGGCAGAGTTGAAATTCCAGTTTGTGCCCAATTTTCTCCACAAGGTCCTCTAAAAATTACCTATAAACTTGGCATCTCTATCAGACACAATGGTTAGAGGTAGTCCATGAATCCTTACAATCTCTTTGAAGAATAAACTAGCTATATGAAATGCATCATTTGTGCTTCTACAAGTAATGAAATGAGCCATCTTGCTAAACCTATCAACAACAACATAAATACTGCCATACCCTCTTTGTGTCTTAGGTAGACCCAAAACAAAGTCCACACTGATTGACTCCCATGGTCATTTAGGAATTGGAAAAGGTTGGTAAAGACCTACATTAGAGCTTGTTCCTTTGTCTCTTTGACACACCACACAAATCTCCACAAACCTTTTCACATCTATATGCATTTTAGGCCAATCGTAGAACCTTTTGACTTGCTCCAAGATCTTGTCATATCCAAAATTCCCACTCAAACTGCCACTATGCTTTTCCCTGATCATATTTTCCATCATAGAGCATTTAGGTACACACAACTGAGCACCCTTGAACAATAAAACATCTTGTAAGATAAAATTAGAATGTGCACTATTGAAAACACCTTGTGACTGATTACAAACAACAAAAACACCTTGTGACTGATTACAAACAACAAAAACATGTTTAAAGTCATCACCATCTTGATACATACCTTTCAATGCATCCACTCCTACACTTTGTAGTTGAATCTCTTGTACCAAAATTTCTCTCCTACTTAGTACATCAAAAAACTTGTTTTTTTGACCTTTCTTATGCTTGATTGTAAATGTATATGCCTGCAAATATTCCATCCACTTCATGTGCCTATGACTCAACTTGTCTTGGTTGTTCAAAAATCTTAGAGCACAATTTTTCGTAAAGACTATGAATTCCTTTGGTAAAAGGTAGTGTCACCATTTCTTGAGAGATTGCAACATTGCATAGAGTTCAAGGTCATATGAGGAGTATTTTATTTTGGCCTCATTGAGTTTTTCACTAAAGAATGCCACTGGTCTCCCTTCTTGACTCAAAACTGCACCTATGGCATACCCGCTTGCATCACATTCTATGGTAAGCAACTTGTTAATGTCAGGGAGTGTAAGAATAGGTTGATTAGCCACTCTAGACTTTAGGTATTCAAATATTTTATCAGCCTCAACATCCCATTGAAAATTATTCTTCTTCTCACCCTTAATGGTATCAATGATTGGTGCACAAATATGGCTAAAATTCTTGATGAATTTCCTATAGAAACTAGCCAAGCCATGAAAGCTTCTTACCTCTCCTAATATTTTAGGAGTTGGACAATTGAGTATGGATTCAACCTTTGTGGGATCCATCTTCAAGTCTCCTTCTGCAATCACAAATCCAAGGTAGACAAGTTCCCTCTTCATAAACTCAATTTCTTTAGATTGATCATTAACTTCTCCTCATTCAACTTCCTCAACACCATATCCAAGTATTGCAAATGCTCCTCTTTTGTTCTATTGTATACAAGGATTTCATCCAAGTATACCACCGCAAATTTTCGTATGAAGTGCTTTAGGACTTCATTCATTAGTTGCATGAATGTACTTGGGGCATTAGATAACCCAAATGGCATCACTAGCCATTCATACAAACCCTCATTAGTCCTGAAGGCGGTCTTCCAAGCATCTCCTTCCCTTATTCTAATCTTATGGTATCCACTTTTTAAATCATTTTTTGAATAGTAACAAGCTCCTGATAAGCTATCCATTAAGTCTTCCATCTGGGGTATTGGAAACCTGTATTTGAAATTGATCTTACTTATTGCCCTTGAGTCAATACAAAATATCCAATCTCCATCCTTTTTATGTCCAAAGTAGTAGGAACAACACAAGGACTCAAGCTCTCCCTTATTAGACCTTTATCTAATAGCTCATGAATCTGATTTTTGATCTCCTCATTCTATCTAGGGGTCATCTTGTAAGCTACTTTGTTTGGCAGACTTGCATCTGGTGTAAGATCAATGTGATGACTCACATCTCTAATAGGTTGCAAAGAATTTGGAAATTACTTTACCACTATGTCTTCATACTTTTCCAACAAGACCTGTACCTCCTTTGGTACCTCTTTTCCATTTGTTGTGGCATTTGAGATAGGCTTATCAAAAATGGCATAACCAATGTCCTCCTCTTCTAGGTCTTTCAAAAAATCCTTCTCCTTGACTATCATCACACTTGGTCCTTAATGAAAAACACCATTATCTTCTTGCAGAGGTGTAATAGTGCATGACACTCCATCCTTCTCAATTACATACACATTCTTGTACCCATCATGCTTTGCCTTTCTGTCAAATTTCCAAGGCCTTCTAAGGAGTAGATGGAACACATCCATTAGAACAACATCACAAAGGATTTTATCTTTGTAGGCACCTATGTTAAACTCCAGCCAAACTTGCTCATTAACAAGCACTTGCTGCCCCTTATTGAGCCATGAGATCTTGTAAGGATTTGGGTGAGGATTTCTTTTAATTTTAAGTTTTTCCACCATTTCTAATGACACTATGTTATCTATTGAACTGGAATCAACTATTACCTTGCATACCTTTCCCTAAGATTTACATGTTGTCCAAAACACGACCTTTCTTTGAGGGGGTTCCTTGGTGGTGCATACATTTATTAATATCCTCCTAATCATTAAGGATTCTCCCACCTTCATAGTAGCTTGTATGGATGGTGAATTTACACTTTCTGCATCCTCCTCTTGCACTAGTTGAGTCCTCCTCTCTCCACCATGAGAACTTGCACTTGGTTTATTCGGGCACTTCCATGCAGGATGTCCAAATTGGTTGCAGCTATAACACCTACCAGATAAGGTATTAGACCCTCTTCCTTTACCATTGAACACACCTCTTCCATTTGGTCTTCTCCCTCTAAAACTTCCCCGTGATTCACCTCTTGGTTCTTGGTTTGTACTTTGTTCGCCTTGGTCTCTTTGTGAGCCTCTTCCACCAAAAGTTCCCCTTCCCCTAAAACTCTTTCCTTTGATTATTTTTCCTGCCTCCTCCTTATCTTTTCCTCTGCCTTAGTGGCCATTTGAAAGAACTCTTCTACTGTCCTAGGGGTAGCGAGGCTGATCTCATCTTGAATATTGGATCTCAAACCATTTAAATACCTTACTACTTTTTCCTTTGCATTCTCAAAGTGTCCTGACCTTATGGTCAACTTGTGGAACTCCTCAGTATACGCTGCCACATCCAATTCTTTTTGTCTTAGATTTTGTAACCTCCTAAACACTTGGATCTCATAATCTGCCAATAGGAATTGGATTTTCACCTTAGCCACCATCGTATCCCATGAACCTATATTTTTCTTACCTTTCTTTGTCCTCTCCTCTTGGATATAGTTCCACCATGTCAATGCTAGCCCCTTCAACTTAGTTTTGGAAAACTTGACCTTCTTATCCTCTTCCACCTCCTTGTATTCAAAATAGTTATCTAAGGAATCTATCAATTCAATTACCTCTTTACCATTCATCTTACCACCATACATTGGTAGTTCTATCTTCACTTCATGAGCCTCTCCCTTTGCAGCCTTGAGCACCTTTAGAAACTTATTTTCTTCAGGATGCAAATCTTCTTGTGATTCTTGTGTGGGGTTCTCACATTCCCCTTCTTCCTCATCTTTTGGGTCACTCTCATATGCAGTACCCTTTCCTCTTCTTTCTTTGATTTCTAGTGCTTCCATCCTAGCTAACATAGCTTCCTAAGACTCTCTTAGGGCCTTAATCCACTACAACAAATCCCTATGATTTGCTCCATATTTTGCTCCATTTTTTTCTTCCACCCATTGTTTTAATGTATTTTTTGCCAATTTTTTGAAAACGTTGGCACTATTTATTGAGATGGCACTATTTTTGGCATTTATTTATGTTGATCAGGACAAGTCAGTGTTAATTTCTGCTGAAATTAGAGCTGCATTTAGCGCCAATATTTGGTTCGAGTGTGGCACTGTCGTTAGTGCCACCTTTTGCTCTGAGTTTAGCTTTGAGTTTAGTGCCACTTTTAGCTCTGACTTTAGCTTTGAGTTTAGCTTTAGGTTTAGCGCCGGTTTAGACACCCCTATGTTGAAGAGACTTATTTATATGTCTTATCGATGATGTAAAATAGTGAAATTCAACAAGATATGGGCATATCGAGAAGAGAATCACTTATGTCACATCGACAAGGTATATCTACAAGTGCTCGGAGAAACACAACTCTTGGATAACGAAGTAATGTCGATGAGACATTGAGATATCGATAAGACAAATAAGATTGTCTCATCGACACTCTACAAGTAATGATCAAAAGCATACACCGCTATACCACTAGGAAGGTGAGAAACATATGCGGTAGAGTGGTATACAATGCAACCCCATAGTAAGAATCCTTGAACAAGGTGGTAGTGTGGTAAACAACAAAAGGGAAGGGAAAAACACCGCCATACCACAATGGGTATAATAAGAGATGGCAGTAGTACGATAATCGTGGCATCATTACAATTTACAACACTAAATGAAGAAAATCACGTCAGTCGCAATCCATTTGAATATTTTTTTTAAGGAATCAAGAATATAGCCTGCCAAAATACTCTAAAACTCTAATAAACATACTCTAAAAATTTTGTCAAAATCTTATTTTTAGGCATAGCCTGCTAGAAAGGAGTTTTCATTTTAATAAACATACAATACACCTTTGTTGAAACCCTATTTTTAGGTGTAGCCCGCCAAAATGGAGAAGTGTTTGAGTAAAGAATGACAGAGAATGGTAAGTAGATTTGTGCAATAGGAGGCATATGATTCATTGTTGTTTATCTCATTCTTGCTCTGATCAACAAGGGTTACAATATTCACGCTACTGTTTGTAATCCAGGTATTTAATTGACATATGTTTGCATAATCTCAAATTCCTTCAGATGATTTTGAAGTACTAATGTATCCTATATAGGGTTTAGAATAACTTCTTTTAATTTAAAAAAATGAATTAGATGCTTTTGAAGTATCAATGTGTCCTATATAGGGTTTAGAATAATTTCTTTTAAATTTTTAAAAATAGATAAATGTTGTATTTTCCTATGATTAGATAATGTGGAGATCTCCTAAATCTTCCCTAGCACACTGTCCTTTTTCACACTATGTTCATTACTCTAGTTGCTAGGGTTTTTCATTTGACATCTTTAATATCTTCATGATAATGGCTTTTAAATAGATCTCAGTCTTTTCTTTAATCTTTATCATGGTAATCCTTGAGTTCCATAATCTACCTTCAATCTCTTCTACGAACGTTGTCTTAAGCTAGACTACATAGTATGCATATAAAGCAAATCCTTCATACCTGCCATTGTTCCAAACCACCACTCACTTCCTTGCTTAAAATGCTACCTCCATAAGCACAATAACATGTTTTAAAATCATGGTTGCCAGTGATTGACCATTAGGGTCACTACTTTCATCAAGATACAATGAGATTTTTGTCTTCAAACTTAAGGCATTATGCAACATAACATTTTGAATTGTTTGTTGTGTACAATTTGATTTTCTTGCACATATTTTGCTTTGCTAACTGCCTTTAAGACTAGATATTGCACCATTAACTACAATCTCAAACAACTCACTCACTGTCACTTGAAGATTCCTTTCATGAGCATCCTTGTATAAAATCAAACTATACCCTATAGACTACCTACTTACTTACTAATATAGGGGACTCATTGTTTCATGGTATTTTGAGTTTTATTTAGAATGGGTTAATATGTGGCATTTTTATGTCCAGGAAGAATAGATTGTGATGCAACATTCGGGTATGGACGGTTCAAGAAAAAATGGATTGCTATCAATGTCATAACCAGGTTGGATTGTACCTTGAGTCGGTGTGAAATAATTTTGGATTTTTTTGCTCTGAAGCAGAACTTGTGTGTAGGAATTTCCAAATTTCGACAGAGGAAGCTCCTACATTCTAAAGATAAAATCATAAATCTACTTATCCAGTTTTTGATCCAACCTTACAATCTTTAATATCCGATAGAGAAAGTTTGTACATTCTAAAGATAAAATCATAAATCTTCTTATCCAGCTTCTGATCTAATTTGAGGTCATGAATATCGAATAGAGAAAGTTCTTATATTCTAAAGATAAAATCATAAATTTTTTTGGTCCAATTTCAGGTTGTGAAGCTCTGACAGAGAAAGTTCCTACATTCTAAAGATAAAATCATAAATTTGTTTGGTCCAATTGTAAGGATTTGTATTTTTAATTATACTTTATGATATTTGTCTTGATACAAATTGTTACTTTAGAATTATGGTATTTATTTTCTTCTAATGTTTTCAACCCTCATTTGACGGAAGAGCTCTGAAGATGGTTCCTTTATATGGAGACTACACTTTTCCACTATAGGTTCCATCTAGAAACACCAAAAGCTCATGTACTATCATACTCAGGTACAACAGAGTTTGAGGTTACCTTGTTCTCCTTGATACAAAATATTTCCCTTCAATCCCTCTTAAGAAACATTCACTATTATGGACTTCATCATCATACCTTTCATGCATTCAATTTAATTTATTATGTGGAAACATGTTGTTTTTGTCTTTGCAAGTGATGAATATTGTGTAAGATTTTAATCTACATGACTTCCCCTCATGTTCAATTCTTGTGATTGTTATGATGCTTGGGGTTACTTAATTTTAACCAGACTGTTAATGAAAACTATCTTGGAATCCTTGATGATCAGTTTTTTTAGAATCATGGCTATGTTGATAGTGGAATTTTCTTATTAATAAGGATAAATCTTTATCAATAAGGAGATTACCCCTTACCAACATACTCCACTATCCTTGCAAAGATTGATCTTTAATGCTTCATGGATGGTTTACTTTTGATTATCCTTCTCAAATGAAATAATAGGGCAGAAGGTTGGGCTTAGCCCTTGTGGGAGCCACATTTCACCCCACATGCTGTAACCAAAGAAAACAACCACCTAATTTTATCTATACCTGCACAATGAGAAAACATGTTAGATAAAACCAAGCATATGATAGATATGTTTGATAACTTTCTTGTTTTTCTAGACATCTATGGATGCAAGTTATTTGAATGCACATGATGATCAAATTATATTTTTATAGATGTATGCACATATTTTGATTGGTGATCCTTCATTGCTCTAACAACACTCTTCTCAGTCAAATGCGCGAAACTAGGAGCAACAAGGAAGACATCAACTTGTAGGCTTAGACAAGCGAGAAGACTGAAGATGATGCACAACAAAGCAACCGAGATTCGTCATTGAGGCAATGATGGGTCCCCTTTCTCTTTATGTGCATTTTTATCTTTTGTATCTACAAATGTATAGTTTCTCAATTATATGCATTCAAATAGTCAGTTCCAAGGCTTGTGTGGAACAACATACATTTACATTATCAATAAAGACTACATTTTTGTAAGGATTGTGCAATCTTTCCTATATTATATGCATCTGCATAAGTGCAATCTAGTAATGTAATCTTCTAATTTTGTTTATGCACATGAATGTAATGTAGTAGAAATAAAAATGTACCTTACTCTTCATTTGAAAATCACAAAATCCAAGTAATCCTAATTTTTTTGCCAACAATTCAAACCAAAGATTGAACAATTTAAGGATATTTCAATAGGTAGTTTGTATCGACACAAATAATATTACTGAAGCATTTCAAAGTTTAGGCCATAAGAATCATCCTTTTTTAAACATGGATTGTGTTCTAGCCAAAATTCCATCCTAATTATTTTTGCATACTTCCATTTTCACTCATCTCTTACATCCACCATATGCATAAAATTCCTATCATAATAACTTAAATTTAATAAAATCCCTCACGTGAGCTTCCAAATAAAACCCTTGATCACAACATCAAAGTGTATTCCTCCTTTAAAATATTCCTATGATTGCTCATAGCATATCACCAAGACAACACCATGTCGATGAGAGTCCCTCCAAAGTCTCCCCGAACTTAGCACAAAGCACAACTCAAAAATGTAGATGAGACACCCCTATGTCGAAGAGACTTATTTATATGTCTCATCAATGATGTAAAATAGTGAAATGTCAACAAGATACAGGCATATTGAGGAGAGAATCACTTATGTCACATCGACAAGGTATATCTAAAAGTGTTCGACGAAACAAAAATCTTGGATATAATGAAGTAACTGTTGATGAGACAGTGACATATCGGCAAGAGACATTAACTTGTCTCATCGACACTAACAACCAACATCAGAGGAACATAAGATCTAATGTTGAAGAGATATTGAGATATTCGTAAGATAAATAAGATTGTCTCATCAACACTCTTCAAGTAATGGTCAAAATCATACACTGATATACCGTAGGGAAGGTGAGAAACATATGCGATAGAGTGGTATACACCACAACCCCACAACAAGAATCCTTGAGCAAGGTGGTAGTGTAGTAAAAAATAGAAGGGAAAAGGGCAAAACACCGCCATACCGGCATCTCGAAGAAACAACGAGCATTTTAATTAAATGTCTCTTTGATAATTATGAAATGATGATTAGTCCAATTGATGTGACTAACGAAAATATTGATGAGACTACCACTATTAATGAAGAACTTGATCATAAAGGTGGCATGATGAAGTGTCCTAAAATTTGATAAATACGGCCTCAAAGAAGTTGAAATCAGTGTGAATTTTAATTGAAGGATTTGGAGAACCAAGTTGGACAGTGGTACGTAGCTAGAAATTTGTAGCATTTATCAAAGTAAGTGGTCTAGACTCAGCTCAAAGTATTTTCTCAGTAAGTAGAGAAAGCATTGCATGAGTAGGGTTGAGATGGAAAAAACCCCAAGAAAACAGAAAGCAAAAAGACAGAAAACTAAAGCTAGGCAAATGAATCAAGACTTAATCGATCAGTGTCCTGGGTCTGGGCTAAAATCTAGAAGAATAGCATAGCTTAACCCATCATGTGTGACATTAGAAGATAAACAAAAAAATATAGGAGATGTATGGACTCCATGTAGGGGTTACGACCTTTTTTTTATCATTATAGGAAGAAATTCCGGCATAGCCCAGTGTCAAACCTGTGGAATTTGAATTTGGGTAAAATTTTAGTACCCAACGTCTTTGGGAATGTAGAGTTAATAAAGGTGTTGGTAAAGAATTACAATCTAAAGATGAGAGAAATTCATTTTCCTGATGGGTCACAGTTCATTGTCATAAAGCCAAATTATATTTTTCATGAATTTCAACTAGACACTTCCCTGAAAACAAAATTATGAATCAGAGACTTGGTGGAGGAATACCGCACCATGGACACAAGTTACAAGAGGTGGAAATTGCCTCTACATAGGGTTAAAGGTGAGGGTAACCAAAATATGAGGTTATCTAGTGAAGATAAGCCCCCATTCTCTGTGGATTTTATTTGAAGAATACTTTCAATACACTTATTAATCAGTTGGTCAAGTACTGGGAATTGATGTTCCTGAGAACATGAAAATTTCTCCCATGGTTTTAGCCACAGACATCTAGAGCCATAATTCCTGACCCTATGATTATGTAGAGTATTTATCATAGGCCATCAATAATGCCCTCAATATCATCAAGAATGATAGTGAAGGCATTAATTTCAAGCACTATTCTCTTTTCATGCACATGATATTATACGAAGGGCGGGTGATGGGGATATGTGGTGAGGAATTCAAAATAAAAGACTTAGATAATGATGGAAATTCAAGGCCTGTAGAAATGTGGAAATTTGTGTGGGACAACAGGTGTGGGAGGTCCCACTACCTATATTTTGAGGAATATTTTGTCAAACCACTATACAAGATGCTAGGCCACAAATGTGACTTCAACCTCTCCCCAAAGATATTAAGATTTCTCTGACCAAAAGATATGGGTCATGAAGCAAGGATAAATCACAATTGGTGGGATTGGTACATGTTTGAGGATTGTAATGTTATCAAGGTTTATGGATTTGAAGTTGCACCTTATTTTCTGCATAAGACTGTGCCAAACAAAGTTGCTTATTTAGAGATCATAAGGCAATTGTCATTTTCAGCTTTCGTGCATTTAAAGAGCTATGGGAGGCAGAATTTCATGCCTTCCACTTAATGCTTTGGTGAGTTCACTATTATCTCTGATTCAGGCTATGACTTGGTTAGTGGTAAACTGGATTATTATGGCTTGCCGATTGGAAACAAAAGGGAATTTTTTTATCCTGAACACTTCATTTGTGATGCCAAAATTTCTTAGAAATTGAAAGGGTATGAGCATAGTTTCCTTTTAGAAGATGTCATCAGAAATTGTGAAGAAAAACAAAACATGATGAGAATGAATGCCTACAGTAGGGTTATGAAGGTTGAGGCTTGGACGTAGGGGCTTTCCTTGAGGTACAAGATCCCATAGAAATAATTGAAAAGTTAATCCTCCATGAAGAGGAATTGATAAGATATGTGCCACATGTGGAATTTAAAAGAGGAAGGGGCATCGGTCCTAGGAGGAAAGTAGAAAATATCACACCACTAGATCACTTATCACCTCAACCTACTCTTGAAGTGAGTTTTTCAGTTGGTTCCCCATCCATGGAAGAAGATAACACTGAGGAGGAAGAAGAAGTCTCACAGTTTAATGCTTCTGTTATACCCCAATATGAGATGCCATTGGAAAGAAGTTTGATCACCTTTGAAGCCTCTAATGAGGTATCAGATGATGTGAGGCATCGTGCAAGTCAGGAATTTGTTGCAGATGATACTTTTGTCTAGACCCCTAAATTTAAGTCCTTTATATATGAGTATAAAGGAAGACTAATAAGAAAAAGGTTAAAGGAAATTGACCTTGAGAAAGAGGCTTATGCCTTGAAAGAGTTGCAACATGAAGTTGATAGGGAAATTAGAAACATGACTGCTGAGAGAGGAAGAGAATTATTGCAAGAAGCTGGAGTTATGCTCCTTCCTGGGTGGGATATTAGTTCATCCATTGTGTCTGAAATTTTTTTGAAGAGAAAGAATAAAAATTTGCAAATAATAGACAAAGCAGGTGACAGGGTCTATATAGGGTCAGGGTACAATCTTGATAATACCACTTTGCAAATTTGGGCTCTTTACCTCCCAAGCCAGAAGCCTTCTCTCATTGACCATGATCAGATTTTTGGACATCTCCTAGTGCAAAGAGTAGGGGAGATAGATCCCTTGGAGATTGCTAACTTGAATGTGAATGTAGCCAAATTCACCAAAACCCAGATCCAAAATCTAGTAAGAGATAACCAGTGGCTGATAGAGGAAAATCATAGGTTGAAACAAGAACTAACCAACTACAAAGATAGGCTGCTTGATTCTCCAAGGCTTTACTCTCCTTTAATTGAACATGAAATAAAAGTGTTAGAGGCCATTTCTGAGACTACTCAATGGAAGCATAAATTTGAAAAGGCTCAAAAGGGACATGAAGAACTAAAAAGAAAATTGAAGGCTACTACTTTTGAAGTAGCATCAAGGATAATTTGTATGAAATTGAAAGATATGTGCCAACATGCAGATGGTGTCTAGCATGCTCACCATGGAGCATATAAGGCCCTTGTGGAGCACGGAAAACTGCTTGATAGGATGAAGGAAATGGAATCCCATATCAAGGAAAAAGATGGAGATAATAATGCTTTGCTCCAAGAATGTTAGAGCCTCATGAATACACATGGAAACTTTTAGAATATCTTGAAATAGGAATTGAGTGACTTCAACCAACCACTATGAATGGCCATGCCAACTTTCTTTGAAGAAATAGATTTGAAGGATCAAGAAACTTGGAAAAATGAGATATCAAAATATTTTCCAGGCATCCTTGATGACATTAAGGATGAGGATGAAGTACTCAGGAAAACACATAAGAAGCTTGGGAGGATTGCTGGATTGGAGAATGTAATGACAAACACTCTACATAATGTAAACACTTATGCCCAGGAGAAATACATTGATCACATGTCAAAGGTTAAATTGTTCTTTACACGAGTTGTATGAGGAGGTAGTCAGAGTTTGGTTGAGGTAGTCAGAGTTTGGTTGTTGTGGACACATTAACATGGTGCTTGAGCCTTGAACAGATCTTAGGTGGTCACAGGCACTTGCTGATGATTAACGGACTGTGGTGCATCCAACAATAAACTCTTTTTAAGTTTCTATGTTATGTTAATTATGATTTAGTTAAGAAATGATGTAAGTTTTGTGAATGGACCTGAAGCTTATTGCTTCCCATACAAATAGGGAAACCAAGATCCAATTTTGATAATCATATCATCACCATTTCAATCCATTAGAATAGATACTAGACCATCTCATCCACTTATTCATATCAAAAGAACTCATGTTATGTATGTTTATATTTTGAGCAATATAGTGGAGTAGATACATTATAACTGATAATCCATTTTCAGTGTTCAATTGTTGTGTCAATTTTCATGCTTATTTATTGCTTTATTGTCTCCAAAGTGGTCTTTTCAAGTTGTTTAAATTTGCAAGATTTATCAAGGCACATTTGTTGTTACTGTGTGGATGCTTTGATTGGTTTCTGGTTAGGTGTGAATTAAAGTCCTTTCAAATAATTTAATTTAATTGGTTCATATTAAGGATTAAAGTCCTCTTAGAGATTGGCACCCTCTTATGGTCTAAAAACCTACATTTTTGAGACCCAACAGATTGCAAATAACTCTGAAAATTTAGAAGTCTATGAAATAGTGTATATATTCTATGAAAAAATGTACATATTCTTGTACTTGTAAATATTCTTGTATATATTATTTTACTTGTATATTCTATGAAACATTCCTTTTTTTTCTATGAAATAGTGTATATATTCTTGTACTTGTAAATATTCTTTTACTGTTATGTCTATTAAAGAAAATAGAGTTTGAACAAAAATTGCTTCACCCTTTTTTGTAAGTGACATAAAACCGTAATGTCATCAGAATCAAGGTTTTCAATTTCAACACCATCATTGTCCACACTTTTCATATCCTGTTCAATTTTAAGTACAATCATCAAAATTTTATTTTTATTTCTTATCCCAGTTAATATTGATTCCTTTTAGCACAATATAGTAGGTTGCATGTTAAATTTCAAACATTTTCTTTGCATTTTTTGTATATATTATTTTCTCAGTGCATCATTTTGTAACAACAATTTCACTTATGAGATATACAATAAAAATAAATGAAAGCACATGTTTTCTTTGTCAAGGGAAATGTATGGCAAATACCCTATGTCTTTCAGATAAGTGTGCAAATGAAATAAGACATAACTGATTGAATCTAGTTTTCTACTATACAGTTGTTTTTTATGTGCTTTTTACTTTTTGCATGCGGATTACCCTTAGAAAGAGACCACTTATCTTTTCTTAAATGAAGCCTTTACATTTCCTGTCTATGAAAGGAATTTACTGCTTGACAACAGGTTCGTGAACTTCATGCAAATTAAGATTTGTGTAAAAGGCCATCCCCACAAATGTTGTTTGGTCTAGAATTATAATGGAAAATAAAAAATCTTGCTAGGAGAATAAAACAGGTTTTCAATTGTCCAAGTACAACATAATATTACTAAAGCATTCAAAAGTTTAGGCCATAAGAATCATCCTTTTTTAAACATGGATTGCAAATAATTCTGAAAATTTAGAATTCTTGGTCATTAACATTATTGTCTGCTACAATGTCATCCAGTGTATCATTTTCAATGTTCATATGTTCTTTCAAGTATTTAATATTATCATCATCCTCATCTTGACCTGCATTATCTTCATCATCATTGAAATTTGACTGTAGACCATCTATATTGTTACCAGATGTATTTGGATCATCATTTTCTATACCATCCATATTGTTGTCTACCATAACATCATCTAACTTTGGATTGTTGTCTTCTTGTGCCTGAACATAACCATCTTCAACATCATCATGGATGTCAATTTCTTCGATGTTCTCTAATCCCTCTCTCTCATTTTGTTGGCCATCATTGTTTTGCTCAGTATCCACTAATGCATCATCAAATACATTCCTTAATCTTGGATCATAATGTATGAAAAATATCCATTTCGGGTCCAAAATATCTTCATAGAAAAATACCTGCACATGAACGACATACATATATTAGACGTATGTTATAATTTTTTTATTGATTAATAAACACATGCATATATTTGCAATAAGCTATGAATTAATAGATTAATGATCACTACCGCTTCTTGTTTGAGATAAAGAAATACATGCTCACAATGAATTGGTAGAACATAAGGCTCCTTATCCTCCTATAGGAACAGTGAGGAATCTATATAAAACAATCCACTATTGGTATCATGTCTTTGTGTCCTCTCAAATGCTTCATACCATCTACACTTAAAAACACAACATTTAAAAGAACAATAATCCAACTCAATAATTTCTTGTATTTTCCCAACATATTGTAGATTTCCTTCAATTATATTCTTATCTTTTGAGCTTGATCGACTGGATTGCTTGAAGTCAACCATGATGCCACAATCGAAGGATCGTCTCTTTACATCTACACTTTCTACACGATAATGTCGACCATATACCCACATTGCTAGATATTTCCTTGCCTGTGAAAGACCATTTATTTCAATGAAATCAAATATAATGATGAATATTAAAATAGTCAATACTGTCAAAACTGTAAGGAAACAACATTTTGTAAAATTCCAACTGTACCTTTCTTTCAAATCCTCTAGACATGTTGATTTCATCTTCTGTTATGTTTGAATCTATACCTGCATCTTCTATTTGATTTTGAATTTGTTTAGTAACCCATTCTATTGTGCGATATTTTCCCTATTCCCCAAGCAGATGAGTGGGAAGTGGAGTATTCCTTGGGTTCGATCTCTTAAAACATCTCCTTGCTTCTAACACTTATTCTCTCTTTTTATCATACAGATCAATCCATTTTTTCATAAAGTCCATGTGGTACATAATGAACTTGTCGAGTATATAAATTTCGTCTACACCTATTACATGTCAACATGTTTATTTAAAACTCCAAATGTCATGCTGTTAATTTGAAAAATAAATTACAGAGTAAATTAATGATTGCAAGAAAATCAACCACGCTGATCATGAATTTACTTACTAATTTCTAATTCAACACCATTAAATTGTGTTTTTTCTCCATCAATAATATCTGATGCTCATTCTTTATCCCAGACACATGGGCCATCTTCAAAATCCTTACCAAGGAATTCACACAAGAAGAAAAATGCTTCATTCAATACATACCCTTCAGCCATGCAACCCTCTAGATGTGCCTTTTGTCGGACATATCTTTTAAGAGTTTTCATATACCTCTCAAAGAAAAACATCCACCTCATTGATACGACACCCACCAATTCAATTTCATCGACTAGGTGTATAAGTAAACATACTTGTAGGTCCATGAAACTTGTAGGGAGCTCCTTCTCAAATATGCATACAATTTCTGCAATTTCCTTCTTCCACTTTGGCACTTCAGATTCATGGATCTCCTTGGAGGTCACCCACCTAATATAAGAATAGTAAATTAGTATGAACCTTTAGTCATAAATTAAAATGAAATATAATATCTCTATGTCTCTCACACATGAACATTTCATAT
Source organism: Sequoiadendron giganteum (assembly GCA_007115665.2). Classification (NCBI taxonomy): domain Eukaryota; kingdom Viridiplantae; phylum Streptophyta; class Pinopsida; order Cupressales; family Cupressaceae; genus Sequoiadendron; species Sequoiadendron giganteum. The sequence continues at coordinate 600,176,444 of CM021105.1, read as the reverse complement.
AACCACATACCTTGTAAGTGCTGACAATCGACTTATGGCATTCCTTAAGCCAACTGTAAGACATGAATCCCCCATAGTTGCTAATGACATGATATGCTATCAAAATTTTTTATGAAAAGGTCATTATTAATTTTTTCTCACACAATAAAATATCAAAATAAATTTAGTGCTTAATCAATGTTACCAATAAATGTTAAATGCTGATATATAATACCTTCATTAAATTATGAAAATCATGTGTTTTAAATCCTATGATATGTCCATCAATTGTAAAATCTTTAGCCAATGATGACACATAGCTAGTAGGTTTCCTTATTGAACAGATGACATTTTTTAGTTGTTCTAGCTCTTTTTTTTTCAAAATCCATGGAGCTTCTGCATATGTTTCATTTTCCCTATTTGGCCACAACTGTTTTCTATCAAATTTGTTATGTGAAAGAGCAATATCTCTCCTCGAAGACAAGGTGTCCTTCTCTTGTCCTGATATATGTTGAAATATAGAATCTGGGACATTTTTGAAGATGTGAATAGGATCTAATAGGTGAGATATTTATAGATCCTTCCAGTAAGGGAGCTCATAAAATATGGATTTCCTTTTCATTCCTTTTGGCATATTAACTACAACTTGTTATGGTTCTTCAATTGAATCACCTCGATCAAAAAAATCCTACCAAGCTTTCAATTCAGCATCTTCATACTTCTTAAGCCAATTTCCTGGACCCATAATCATGGGAGGGCCTCTATTTTATACTTTTCCATCAAATTGATTCTTCAGGTGATTTCTAAACCTATGATCTAGTGGTAGAAAAACCTTGTTGTTTGCGTAAATAAATTTATGTAAATCTTTAGAATACCGCCCTTGAAATTGTTTTGCACATCTTGGACATGCAAATATCCCCTTTGTTTGAAGCACTACAATTCAATAAGTAATGTTAATAACATCAAAAAAATAGTATAAAACTAAGTATGAAAGTTGGGATGAAAATAAATTATGAGTGTAAATACGTAAATATTTTATCTTACCAGAACAAAAACCAAGTCCTGGGAAATCATGAATAGTCCAACATAGCACACCATACAACATGAAGGACCTATTTGATGGAGGAAGTGATATGTCATTCATTCTTATGCCTTTCCATAGTAGTTGCATCTCATCAATAAAAGGTGCAAGATAAACATCCATGTTTTTAACTTGATGTTTTCGTAGAACAATGAGAGTAAGCATAAGGTGCTCCTTTCTAACACTCATCCATGGGGGAATATTGTATACTATCAATCCAACTATCCAAACACTATAATTTGAGCCCAAGAAAGAGAATGGGCACACTTCATCAATTGCAAGACCAAACCTGATACTATAGGGTTGAACTTTGAATTTTCTTGGCCATTTTTCCTCTATGTGTTTCATTGCTTTGGAGTCAGCCGAAATTCGCATGAATCCATATTTACTCCTATTCTTTGCATGCCAGTCCATCAATTGTGCTAGTGAATTGCAACGAAACATTCGTTGAAGTTTAGGTATAATTGGCATGTGACGTAAAACCTTCTTTGGAACTGTAGGACCTTGTACATATGTACGATATCTCTTCTCTTTGCATATAGGGTATTCTACATTGTTTTGATATTCATCTCTGTATAAAATGCAATTATTTTTGCATGAATGAATTTTCCTATATTCAATCCACAACTCAACCAACAACAAACGCACCTCTCTGCAAGTTGATGGCAACACATTCTCTTAAGGGAATATTTTAGTTTTTAGTGCCCTGTAAGATTTTCAGAGATTAAATAAATTGAATGTTTGACTTATGATGAACATGTTTGATATGTCAATCTATACTAGGACTATTTATATATAGTATATGGTTTTAAAATCCCCTTAAAGAAATATAAATGAAGTTGATGAATGTTTATGAATTATGTACACCAATTGACAATGCAAAGTAAGAAATAGATTTCAACTCACTTCAATAGGGTAGTGAATCCTTTGTCTGGCCAACCAAATAGTGAATTGATTTCTAAGAATATTAATGTGCATGCCAGTTTTGAGGTTCTGCTTGCATCCGATTTGAACATGGGTGTCTTCTTTGCTTGCTTGATGGAGTCTTTGATGTTGTTATCATCAACATTATGTTGGTGGTAATTACCCCTGCTATCATCATTACTGTCAACCATATCATCATTGTTTCCATCCCCAAAGAAACCTATAAGAATTTCATTCAATCCTTCTTCATGCACTATATTTTCACTATCATGATCATCATCATTCAGGCTAGGTGTCTTGTCATCAGTGTATGTGACTCTCATCAGCTCTTCAAATTTCTCAGGTGGTAGTGTTCTCTTCAATCTTGCTCTTTTCGCCCTAGTATGGTTTAAAGGATGGTTTGGATCATCTTGTCCAAATCTTAATAACGCAGTTGGATCTTGGGTATTAATATGTGTTTCATCAAAAAAATTCTACCTATCAACAAACAAAAGCATTATTTAATGTTTGGCAACAATTGGATAAATCATAAATGTATCAATTTTAAAGAAATATAATCAAATATGGCTTAAAAATATAAATAAAAATATACATTGTATGAACATATATACATCAATTGAATAATGGAACATTATTTTATAGACTACCTTTTTATACAATAATTTAATAAAACATAATTTTGACAACATAGTTTATAAAACATCAGTCCACACTCATTTATTATTCTTTGGTTTTAATCGATTGTATGAGGCATACTACTGATTGGAAGCTCATCATATATGTAATGTCTTTGTACAATCACTCATTTGAATTATTTCTTTCCATGATATACAAAAAATACACAAACATTAATTTTCTCAAAGTATTCATCCCATGTACTATAGTCTTGACCTACCTCTTCTTTAGTGCAATCATTTGTTGTGTCTACAGTATCCATTGTCATATCCTCTTCCACCCACTATTGTCTACGTGATTTAATAGTTTTAAGTCCATGTCCACATACATATCTTCTTCTTTTGCTAGTTGAACGCTCAGGCTCTGCATTTGCTCCAATCTCCATCTAAAATAATCAACAACATGCATTAATTTATGTCTAGATTGGATAATACATTATAGATTTCAATAATACTATGAAAAATGATGGACGTATCACAAAATTCCATTAGATCATTTTTTCCTAAGCTAAGTCAAAATTTGAGTACTTGATGTCCCGCTTCATCTGTTGTGTCCTCATTTGATATAACACAATTTGTTGCCATGGCCTGGTCTCACCCCTATAATACACAACATAGTTAATAATGTTTAGTACACCAATTATATCATTTCAATGAGTATGCTATCCAACATAAAACCTCACTATGTCATATATTTGACATATTGATATCTCCCCTATGTTGTAGCATTTGTGAATTCATAAAAACCTTCCTCCTTTGGTTGAGGTTGCTTTCTCTTCTTACCTCTACTGTATCTGCAAATTCTGTTGTCTCATAAATTTGCACCCAATTTCCTCTCAGCGATTTAGTATTTCTATGCCATCAATGTCCTCTCTGATAGAGCTTTTAATTTTTCTACAAATCTCGGCTTGTTATGTGGAAGATTTGTTTGGTTATTACCCTTTGTGGGTAGGGGTCAAATTGCTAGGGTTTAGGGTTTTATTGCCCTTGTTTAAAATTTTCACATCTTTTAAGCCCCCACATTATATTTTTATGTTGATTTGTTGCTTTGGGTTGCTGGTGACTTAAGTCATCAATGAAGCCTTTTATGTCGTGCATAAACCAACCCCTTTACCTAGCCCGTCAGTCTCTTTTATAAATAACATTTTGGCTTGTGCAGGTTTATGGACCGTCAAATGGATGGGTTTTGATCTTGACCGTTCCTCTCTAACCTCGCAAGAGTTTTTGATGAAATCACCAAGGCATGGCGAGGTCTGTGATATGTTGCCACTTGTCGTGTACGATGATGGGGCCCCAGTCCAAATTTTCCAGCGGCCTTAATAAAGGATTTCAAATCGATGACTTTCATGCGATAATGAGGATTAATTGTGGTCATTCCTCTCCAGCCGACACAATTAAAATAATGGTCTTAAAGGTACTATGAGGTGTGCGAATGGATGGCACATGGATTCATTTGGTAGCACAAAGTGACATGTGGGTATTCTGACTGGGGCATATATTATTGGTCGATGAGCCTACCATATGAGGAAATGGAAATTTCAAGGATGTTTGACTTGATCCGAGTCATCCAAAATGCCAACTCGCCTATGCATCAACGACTCTAATTCAAAACATTGAATCAACCATGTGATGGCTAATTGAGCTCTGCAAATAACATGTCTTAATGGCATAGGCTCTTTGATGGATATCAACCTGATTTCCATGTGTGCGAGGGGTTATATCCAGGCAATCATAATGAATAGTACATCAATTTCCATGAGCCTAGAAACTAGCAATGGTGTAATTCACGTCAGCGAATAATCATTCTCTCACTTTGTGCAATAGTTGAAGCATTGATGATCATTTCATCAATTTTCTTTATAAATACCTGTTAGTGTTTCATTTCTTTCATTGCAATCCAGACTTTAATTTATTTTGTGCTTCTGTATTAAGTGGTGTTGCTTTGGCAAGGGCTTTGAATTCATGTGAGAGATGAGCAAGCGAATTGGTTCTAGCTCACCATTACACAAGTCTATGAGATTGGGTACGAAAGGGTCTTGGGAGGAGATGAGACGATGTGAACAAAGCACTTATCTAGGTATTTGTGAATCCAAAGAAGAAAATACCAGGTCCCTCCTGGGCCTTACTAAGAGCAGTCCTCGACTTAAAGGTAAATTTTTAGATGCGGAGGTCATGGGCTATGAGCGAGAGAAGCAGTCTATGGAGAATGGTGAAGGATCAAGGGACAAGTTGAGTTTCATTCGAGACTCATTGGGGGAGAAGGCTTCACCCATTGTTATCTCAAGCTACTATGGTAGTGATAGTTCTGAGACTGACTCAGACTATCGTAGTTACCTCGCTGCTTTGACTGAGTTGGTTGGTGTTGATGAAGAGGTCCTCACGGTAACCCCAATTGCCGCGGTGGCACCGTGTGATGTTTTTGTTCCTAGTGTTAAGAGGAAGGTTGACAAAGATAAGGTGGTGTTTTTGCCTCTCCCTGAGGTGAAAACATGAAGCGACCATTTGTATCGTGGTCATGGTGCTAGTTCTGGTTTTGGGAGTTGATGTGGTTTGCTAGGTTCTCCTTTTTGTTCTGATGTTGTGTCTTTTTGGGTGCGATGTGGATGAATGCAACAAGTCCTTAATGGTATTTTTCTACGGTTTGGTGGTACTGACTTGTTACAATGGTTATAACCGTTTTGATTCCCCTATTTATTGAATGATTGCATCCAATTGTGGGGAATTGTGAAATGCAGATGAAATTTCATTTTTGAAATGAAATTTTGTAATAACAATGAGCTTGAAGCTTGTTGCTCTCCTATTCTATAAAGGAGATCTCAAGGCTCATTTTTGAGGTGTGATTTTTTGAATCCTGAAGTCTAGGTGGTGTACACTAAATGCATATAATGTAGAATTCAAGATGACTTAGCTAGTAAATCGTTTTGGGTAGGGTATGTACATGAGGTAATTGTAATAGGTTTTATGAAATTACTGATATTGAAAGAAATCTACAAATTTAAAGCAATTGGTCTCCTGTGTATGGTTCTACAGATTATGAATGAAATTATCAAGGGTTGTTTCATTTGTCTTCAATGGTATATTTGAATGTATGATTCTTTTTCTTGCCTTAACTTAATGAGTTAATCAAATGCTTGAAAAGGGATTGTAGGTCTATGATGATGTGCTAAGGATCTGATAAGGAGTGTTATTTTGAATACTATAAAGTCTTATAATGTAAGGCATTGCGAGAGTCATTCACTGATATCAGGGTTAAATTTTATGTGAATCCTACCCAATTTGATGAGGCACTGGCTAGTTCATCTAGGATTCTTTTAAATAACTAAAATCAGCAACCCCTTGCATATGGATTCAAGGTCATAACATTATAAAATTCAAATTCAATCCATTATGGGATGCAAATACCACATAACACTTTTATTCCTAGCATTAGGTAATTATTTTCTCAATGTTCTGCCAAGCCTTTAGTGAATAATGTCTATTTGCACTTGGTAGGAATTTATCTGTGTGTGAAGTGTTCTTGAGGCAAGAAATATCATATGAACACAAATAGAAACACCCTCCTTGGTCTCACAGAGCCTAAAGAGTAGGGGTAAGGACTTGATAATCTTTACTTGTCAGTTGGCCACTAAATTTTGATAATTCTTAAACATAGAGATTGGCTACCTCTTAGAGAGTTTCAAAGCTTAGCTGGAAAATTAAAGCACCAACAAAATGGTGACTCTGCTAGGGAGTGCACTCAAAAATTTGGTTTTTGATTGTCTTATCAAATAGTCATTCAAATCTTGAGCTATCATTTGTAACTGGTGACCTTGAAAATTGTGGAATCATACTTGCCCATCCGAGTCACCAACAAAATGTCGACTTTGCTGGGGAGAACTTCTGAGAAATTTAAGTAAAAAGGAATCTTAGGCACAGATGGTTGTATCACAGAGTCAAGTATTTGGTGAATCTAAACATTTGGTTCAGATGTTGAAAATTTTTAGACCTGGAAAAGGTTTTATTGTAGCACAACCTCAAAGAATTTGAGTGTGACTCCGTTGTTGGAGAAGACCCAAAACAAGATTTACTCTTGAAGTAACTTCATGTATCTTTGAAGTTTAGTCCTCTATCAAGGAGGTGATGAATCTGTCTAAAGAACCAGTTGAATTGTGAAGAAGACTTCCAAATTTGCAGAATTAACAGTCGGGAAGAAAGGTTAATAATTGCTACAAGGTTTCCAGGTATTCTCATAAATCTAAGGAAAGTAGTATTTTGTTTGAAAGAAGTTTATGAAGAATTTTCAAGACTTTAGATGATAAATGGTTCCCTATTAGATGAAATTGCATTAAGATAGGGAATGATAGTAGTTATGTCAAACTTCTAATGTAGAAATGTCTGTAATGATTTGAGAAGTATGCTTCCTTTTAAATTATGCCTCTGAGAAAGCTTTAAGGCATAATGTTTTAATCTATATTCTAAGGTCATGGTTGAATTAGTAAATGATGCAATTGACAACCATGTATGAAGTTGATAATAATTGAATATGGATACAAGAGGGTTTTCTTGTGAAATATCAAGTAAAAGTATGCAGGGAAAATGAGTTTTGTCAAGCCCTCAAAGGGATTTTTCTATTGAAAGGTACATGCCATTGGTTTTTAGTGGTATTAAGGGTTTCCCAAACCTAATTCCTAAAAAATTTAGGAAATGTTTACCCAAATTCATAGGGTAGAGTTTAGAATCAACCTTTAAAAATTTGCAAGCATTCATGGATCTGATGGGGGATTATGAGGTGAATCATGAGGATGTTGTCATGGAACTTTTTGTTCAATCTTTGAAGGATGATGCCAAGGATTGGTTCTCATATTTACCAGCATGTTCTATTGATTCATGGAATCAGTTTATGACTGCTTTTGTTGAACAGTTTGGTGAAAGGGTAAATCTAATTGTGGTAAGAAAAAACTTTATGGAAATCCACATAAGAGAAGATGAATTGGTCCCTATTTTTAATCTTAGATTTGCAAAGGAAATTAGGGAAATTCCAGAAGATATAAGACCAAATGAGGCTAAGTGTTTGGTTGTGTATCTTGGTTCATTTGACAAAATGATGAGTTTCTTGTTAAGAAATAAGGAGCCTGCAACATTACATCAAGCATATCAAACCACCATGGATATTGAGAACACTTTGAAGTACTCAATGATGAAAGGGTATTTGGCTGCAAGTGTTGGTTATCCCAACATATCATATACAAATAGAATTCAAGGATTAGGTAATGAAAATGAGTGTCAATATAAAAATGCTTCTGCTGTTATTATTTCTCCATCTTCACAGTATGAAGATCATCATGAGTCCCAAGTTAAATATCAACAAGATTTGAGCAATGTTGATCAAAAGTCTTGTCTGCAAGAATTATATGAAATGAAGAGACAAGAGGGAGAATCACCATATAAGTTGTTTCCTGAGGTTTTTGTATGCTTTGATAGAAATCCCCAAAGATTTCAGACCAGAGGATTCTATATGCATTGATTTGTTCTGTGAGATTTATGACTCTGGGCTGAGCACCTTGTCAAAAGATTTGCAACCCCATAGTTTTTACCAAATACCCCATTGGATAGAGATTGTAGAATCAACCAAATATGATTATGCACAAGATGTGAATTCTCATAGGGGCGACATCAGTTCTCCTTATGAAAAGAATCAAATGAAAATGCAAACAAGTGAAAAGAATATGCCAGAAGATGAGCGTTGTAGTCAACTCACAAACAACACATATATTGAGCAACACAACAATGATGAAGAAAAGGATACATGGAATGATAATGAAGTAACTATGTAAGAATGCTTTTCTTGTGATATCTCAAATGATAATGAAAGGGAAAATGATAATCCATGTGGTATTCCTGAAATTTTATTACAAACCAATGATTATGGTCTTGAAAATACAATTTCAAGTTTTTACTCTGAAAATCTTGAACATGGTTTGTATATTGATATTTATTCTTGTGATAAAAATCATATTGAGGATGATTGTGATTTCTTTTTTGAGGATGATATGGAAATATGTTCCTCACTTGAAGAATTCAATGATAAAGAGGCTCATGATGTTACTTGCCCACAAGTGAAGGAACAAATTACATGTTGTGAACACCTGGGGTGTACTCCAAGTTTGCTATCAATGGAGCATGTTCATTGTGTGAGTGAGGCAAAGTTTGAAGATAAATATGTGTATGATCAGTATGTTGATTCAAAACATAATGATGAATGTGATGAAGATGTTGATGAGTGTGCTTATGCCTCTACTCTTCATGATTGTTTGTATGAAGCAAAGATGGAAATGTTTATGATGCATGAAGAGCATGATGATGAAATATTAGATTCATTTTGGAATGATCAAGTGGCACATTGTGACATATATGTGGATCTTGAATCAACATTATTACATAGTGATAACATTGAAAGGTTGGGTGATTCATATGACAATAAAGCTTCAGGTTGTGTTGATACTGCAGAAATTCTTGATCCATGTATGGGGCAGCCAAGAAATGAAAATGATGGTGAATCTCATGTTGGTGAGTGAAAAATTAAGTACAACTTCTCTTTGTTTGATGTTATTGATCTTCAGAGTGTGCACATGGACATGTTATCACAACATGTGAAAAGCATTGATGTGAAAGAAAATGAAGATTCTAGTTCTATTGCTAATATGGAGTTTTTAATTGGTAATGAATCTTTTACTTTTGCGTTAGCACACATATCAATTGATATTGCACATAAGGTTACCAATGCACATGAGTGTCTTCATGCTGCTCCTATTGATGTTGAATAGTTTGAACTTGATCTTGAGGCATTTTCTATTGAGTTGAATGAAGATGAGAAGAATGCATCAAAATATGTTCTCAAACCTGAGATGAGTGCATTTACTCATTCCTTAGATATTAATGTTGCATATGATCCATTTTTCCATGATACCAAGGTATGTTTTGATGTACTTGAACTGAAATGTCAAAAAATGTTCCCATGTTGCAGTGATCCATATAAGGATGCTCTTGAATATGCACCTTTTATGTTTGCAATATTCGAAGCTGATTTCCATGACACACAATGAGTTGCTTATGAGAGTTTTCAGTTTGAGGTACTAACTAATTTGGATGCCAAATTTTGTGATGTCAAAGATCAAATAGAATATGAATGCTTCTATTTCTTAGCTCAAGTGAGTGAGCACCTAGTGGACCTTGAGAGTGAGATGGCCAAGGTAAAATGTCACAATGGTTACGAATTTTAGTCAGTGTCTAATTGCAGATTGCAGTTTGACATAATTGATGGTGACATTGGAAAGCACACTGATATAGTGGGACATATCACTGACCAAGCTAGTTTGTGGACATGCCATGAAAGTGTTTGCAGACTTGACCTATAGCAAACAATAGAGAATTTTGTTTTTGACAGGGGTAAATATTGGTATTTCTTTGTTGGGGGCTTGGGGCCACTAAATGAAGTTTGAACATGAGTTCTAACACAACACAATGGAGCAATTTTCAGGGCACCCATTTGATTATGTGTTTGGTCTACCTCCAAGAGATCTAGATTCTTGCTATGCCCACAATGGGGCATACATCCCCAGTCGAAGCCACTGATAGAGCTTTTAATTTTGCTGTAAATCTTGGCTGGTTCTGTGGAAGATTTGTCTAGTTATTACCCTTTGTGCTTAGGGGTCAAATTGCTAGGGTTTAGGGTTTTATTGCCCTTGTTTAAAATTTTCACATCTTTTAAGCCCTCACATTATATTTTTATGTTGACCTATTGCTCTGGGTTGCCGTTCACTTAAGTCATCAATGAAGCCTTTTATGTCATGCATAAACCGGCCCCTTTACCTAGCCCGTTGGTCTCTTTTATAAATAACATTGTGGCTTGTGCAGGTTTATGGACCGTCAGATGGATGGGTTTTGATATTGACCTTTCCTAGCTAACCTCGTAGGACTTTTCAATGACATCACCAAGGCATGACGAGGTCTCCGATATGTTGCCACTTGTTAGGTACAGTGATGGGGCCCCAGTCTGAATTCGCCAGGGGCCTTAATAAAGGCTTTCAAATGGATGGTTGTCATGCGATAATGATGATTAATTGTGGACGTTCCTTGCCAACTGTGCACGATTAAAATAATCATCTTAAAGGTACTACGAGGTGTGCAGATGGATAACACGTGGATTCATTTGGCAGCACAAAGTGACATGTGGGTATTCTGACTGGGCATGTATTATTGGTCGATGGGCCTACCGTATGAGGACATGGAAATTTGAAGGATGTTTGACTCAATCTGAGTCGTCCAAAATGCCAACTCGCTTGTGCATCAATGACCCTAATTCAAAACATTGAATCAGCCATGTGATGGCTAATTGAGCTCTACAAATAACATGTATTAATGGTGCAGGCTCTTCAATGGATATCAACCTGATTTCCATGCGTTTGAGGGGTTATATCCAAGAAATCATAATTAATAGTACATCAATTTCATTGAGCCTGGAAACTAGCAATGGTGGAATTCACGTCAGCGAATAATCATTCGCTCACTCTGTGCGATAGTTGAAGCATTAATGATCATTTCATCATTTTTATTTATAAATTCCTATTGGTGTTTTATTTGCTTCATTGCAATCTAGAGTTTAATTTATTTTGTGCTTTTGTATTAAGTGGTGTTGCTTTGGCAAGGGCTCTGAATTCAGGTGAGAGATGAGCAAGCTAATTGGTTCTGGCTCACCATTACATAGGTCTATGAGATTGGGTACGAAAGGGTCTCGGGAGGAGATCAAATGGCATGAATAGAGCACTTCTCTAGGCATTCGTGAGTCCAAAGAAGAAGATACCAGGTCCCTCTTGGGCCTTACTAGGAGCAGTCCTTGGCTTAAAGGTAAATTTGCAGATGTGAAGATCACGGGCTGTGAGCGGGAGAAGCAGTCTATGGAGTGTGGTGAAGGATCAAGGGACAAGTCGAGTTTCAATTGAGACTCATTGGGGGAGAAGGCTTTGTGCATTGTTATCTCAATCTACTTTGGTAGTGATAGTTTTGAGACTGACTCAGACTATCACAGTTACCTCACTGCTTTGACTATGTTGGTTGGTGTTGATGAAGAGGTCCTCATAGTAACCCCAATTTCCATGGTGGCACCATGTGCTATTTCTATTCTTGGTGTTAAGAGGAAGGTTGAAAAAGATAAGGTGGTTTTTTCACCTCTCCCTGAGGAAAAAACACAAAGCGACCATTTGTATCATGGCCATGGTGTTGGTTCTGGTTCTGAGAGTTGATGTGGTTTGATGGGTTCTCCTTTTTGTTATGATGCTGTGTATTTTTGGGTGCAACATGGACAAATGCAACAAGGCCTTAATGGTATTTTGATGCTGTTTGGTGGTACTGACTGGTTACAATGGTTGTAACCATTTTGATTCCACTATTCACTGAATGATTGTGTCCAATTGTGGGGAATTGCAAAATGAAGATGAAATTTCATTTTTGAAATGTAATAACAATGAGCCTGAAGCTTGTTGCTCTCCTATTCTATAAAGGAGATCTCAAGGCTCATTGTTGAGGTCAGATGTTTTGAATCTTGAAGTCTAGGTGGTGTACACTAAATGCATATAATGCAGAATTCAGGATGACTTAGCTAGTAAATCATTTTGGGTAGGGTATGTACATGAGGTAATTGTAATAGGTTTTATGAAATTAATGATATCAAAATAAATCTACAAATTTAAAGCAATTGCTCTCCTATGTATTTTGCTATAGATTATGAATGAAATTATTAAGGGTTGTTTCATTTGTCTTCAATGGTATATTTGAATGTATGATTCTTTTTCTTGCCTTAACTTAATGAGTTAATCAAATTATTGAAAAGGGATTGTAGGTTTGTGATGATATGCTAAGGATCTGATAAGGAGTTTTGTTTTGAATACTATGAAGTCTTATAATGTAAGGCATTGTGAGAGATAGACACTGATATCAAGGTTAAATTTTATGTGACTCCTGCCCAATTTGATGAGGCACTGGCTAGTTCATTTGGGATTCTTTAAATAACTAAAATCAGCAACCCCTTGCATATGGATTCAAGGTCAGAAAATTATAAAATTCAAATTCAATCCATTTTGGGATGCAAATCTCACATAACACTTGTATTCCTAGCATTAGGTGATTATTCATTCAATGGTCTGTCAAGCCTTCAATGAATAATGTCTATTTGCACTTGGTAGGAATTTATCTATGTGTGAAGTGTTCTTGAGGCAATAAATATCATATGAACACAAATAGGAACACCCTCCTTGGTCTCACAGAGCCTAAAGAGTAGGGTAAGGACTTGAGAAGATTTACCTATCAGTTGGCCACTAAATATTGACAATTCTTAAACATAGAGATTGGCTACCTCTTAGAGAGTTTCAAAGATTAGCTGGAAATTAATGCAACAACACTCTCTCCATGGCCTCCTCTGTGAATAAAAAATGCTTCCACAAAAGCTTTCACCACACTACCACTGAGAAGGAAGAAGCAACTTGCGGGACCACGGTAAAAACCACTCTATCGCACCGAGTTGATGAAGGAGTCATGGGACAACAGTGGTCACCACACTACTACACACCTTTGGTAGAAGACTTGCGAGAGTCAGCGCAACACCGCTAGGAACATAAGGAAGACTCACGTTCCACCATATAATATTTCACCGCACTACCATCAAGAAGGATGAAGCACCTTGCAGGATCGTGGTAAAAACTGCTCTACCACATCGAGCTAATGAAGGAGCCACGGGACAACGGTGGTCACAAAAACAAGGCAAGAGTTGGAATTATTTCCAACGCTCTGGATCCTATGATACACAACAATGAAAATAGTCACTACATAGCAAAGAAAGGCGCTCAATTAGGCGCAGTTGGTGCCACCTTAGGCGCACTTGGTACTGCCTTAGGTGCCCCAAACAGATTACATTAACTGCCAAAAGTTGGCTAAAAGTTGGAATTAACTAACACAGACTAAAGCGTCGACTACTGAATCAAAATTGAAAATTTAAAAATTTCCCGCACGAAGGAATAAATTAGACGACAAAAAAGGGAAAAATGTCACACAAAGGAAGAGAGCAGGGCGCTACTAGCAACTGATTATAAATTTGATTTAGTTTGCGACACCATAGGTAAGGTTATATTTTTTTTTCTTGGTTGAATTCATGATTGTTTACTACTCTTTGTATTGCATTTGAATTCGTGATTGTTTACTAGTTCGTGCCCTAACTTGTCTAGACAACCTCTAAATTGTCCCATCATTATAAATTGTAAAACCTTTGAGAAACCAACAAAAAATTTTACCCTACCCATTTGAGATTTGGCTCAAAATATTATAGAACGAAGCTAGGATGCCTTCGTATTCTTTTCCTAACTTGGGTATCAAGGAAATAGTGAACTGCTTGGCAAATCTGGGAATTGGGTTGGTCACTGCTAAGCAACTGCTGAAAATAAACATAGAAATTGCTTGGTTTTTCCCAGTCGCGCCATAGTCACCGATGCCATGAAAAATTCATGCAATATTGCATTATGAAAGAGTTTTCATGATAAGGTTATCAACACTAAGCAAGCCCATCAAACATATTTTCCCTAGGTTATCAACACTAAGGAAACCCAACGAACATATTTTCCCACAAAACAAAAATTTCATACCACAAATTGGACGAAAAATTTCATACCTGATAGTGCGTACTTCGTTTGCCTCCATAGACTGGATGAAAATAATTTTCCCTAGGTTGCCTCAAAATGTCAAGCAATAGAAGGAAGCGAGCATTGTCAGAAGACTCTGTCCACAATGAGGTAATTCATTGTCAATTTATAGATTTGTAATTTTTTCCATTGTTTCTTTGAATTTTATTTTTTAGTTTTTTATTTCTAAATTTAGAAGAAGAGATATAATTTAAAAAAATTTAAAAATAAATAAATATATATATATATAGTGACATGAGACTATCAAAGATAAAGAGGAATTGGCTTCCATATTGGGGATAGAGGCAGTGAAAAAATTGGTTAATGTGGACTAGACAACACTTGCCAAATACATAGAAAAATGATCTAGTAACGCCCCTCAAACATTACAAACAAATCAATTGTGTGAAAGGGAATCAATTGATTCCCCAACTAGTCCTGGATCGAGCAAAAGATCCAGGAGGAAATTAGTGACAATAAACTCTAAGAATGTGGAATAGGGAAGAGAGACTTCCAATGTCCCAGCCACTCCTGGGACATAGACTTCTTCCACCACACCATGTTATCAATCTTGCATTGGTAGCTACAATACAAAGATAGAATACGAGTTGGTTTCAGGGGAAGTCTGAATGACGAATGCTGGGAAAACGTTTGTGAATAGGTTGAGGGAATCATTCCTTCAACGGTTCAAAGACCATCTACATTTTCCATTCTCACAGATACCCATGCAAATGGAAAAAGCAGTTATCCATGACATGGAGACTGAATTTGGCACAAGTTGATTTGTAAAGAAGATAAAGCTATAGATGTCTCAAAAATTCAAGAGATTTCGGTGCAACCAAACAAAGAAGATAAAAAAACCCTCTTGAGCTAAGGCAGAAAAGAAGGCCAATTGATGTAAGTGTGATAGTATGGAAAGAGCTTGTAAAAGCATATGATAAGTCTGATGCACAGAGGAAGTCTGGTGAGGAGAGTATGTAGGTATTTGAATTTTCTCATAATATTATATCAAATTTATTAAAAGATATTTAAATTTTATTTGTGCATAGTTAAATTGAATTAGTATATGTTTCAGGACAAGGCCTCCAAGGCTAGGCTTGAGAAACTTCGTGCCACGCATCATAGTGACCAGAAAGGTTTACATGCCTTGATTTGTACATTTGTAAGTATATTTAATATGTTAAATGATATATATTTTTTATTTCCTTGGAAAAAGTAAATGATTGCATATTAATTAGTTTAACTAGTCCATCTGCCATGTTTTGACAGGAGGAGAAATATGGCCGCCATCCAAAGCAATTTGAAAAGAATATGTTACAAAACAAAAAGTGGAACGATTTTTTAATCTGGATGGAGAACGAGGTATCAATAGTTGATTTTCAATAACTTTGTTGGATATTGTTGTGGTAATATGTCAATTTTCATCTCTTGTGTTGAGTTGTTTATTGATGTGTAGAATGAGTAAATAGAGATCAAATCTTATGATTACAAGATGACCATTTGTGTGCATGAATAAATAGTAGAAGGATGTAGATGAACTCAATTTATCTAACTTTATGTCTCTTGGTAGACATTCCTCTTGAATCTCTAATATCAAGTGCCCGAGACTTCCCTGTAGCTTTTACCTTTCGTTGCCGCCTTTCCTGATCTTCACTATCAGACTCGTCTCCTTTTTCCTTATCTATATTTCTGGCTTTAGCTTCTAATTCATCCCATGTTTTACCTTCCTCCTCTTCAAAATCTTCTTCTTCTTCTTCGTCCTCCTCTAACTCCACAAGAGATTCATCTTTTGAACCTTCCTCATTTGATTATGATTCCTCTTCTACATCAGAGGGTTCGTATCCTTGATCTAAATCTTCTGAATTATCAAAATCAGAATCACTAGCTTCCATATTCAAAAATTCCAAACCACCATCTTCAATAAATTTATCTAGATCATCAGTAATAGTCTTCAAAATTAGCCACCAGTTTAAGTTCATTCTGCTTTGATAATACTTTATATCCATGGAGTTTAGCTATTCCTTGATGCCATCAAGCAAAGATTGAGGAATGGCGTACATGTAGAGTACATCCCGCTTGAATTCTTTGAAAACAATAGCCATATCAAATTCCTTTTTCCCAAGTCCTACTCTCTCAAGGTTAACAATTCTCAATCTCACTAATAGCGATTACTAAGAAAGATAATTCCACCAACTCCACCAAATAGTTTATTGTAGTAACAATAAAATCAGAGGCTTTGAAAGGAACTCCATGAAAACCAAGCTATCTAAATGGTATATCAAACTCTAGTTCAAAATATTTTAGATGAGGTTGCTCCCATAGCTCTCTTACTCGCTTGACAAATCCTTGAAACTCTGACTTCTTAACATTCAAAAGATAAATGGAATGTCCTCAACACCCAATAGAGCTATCCAAAAAAGCTAACTAAAAACAAAAATTTTCTCCTGCACACAATGGCCTAATGGCTGGTTGTCATAGAAGTCAAACTACCGAAGTAACAACACTGATCGAGTTAACATATATGCATCATTTGCATAAACAGCTGAAATGCATAACAAATGTTAATCAATACATTGAATTTTGAGATGCATTGAAATAATAAAAGTAAACATGTTTTGGGGAAAATATCAACAGCGTGGGGGAAGAAAGCATTAACCCTAATAAAATATTTTTTTGTTGTTCTTGATACACCATCTGTAAGTTTTCCTTGGATGACAGTACTGAATTTCCATATGTTGTACCCCTTAAAAGTACTACATGTTACAAATATGGAATAACAATGCATAACTTTGTATCGAGTCCAAAGACCAAGGCATTATGAATAAGAGTAGCCAAACTTGATAAGGATGTAGTCACTATTACACGTATTGACAATCCAGAATAGTCATGTAAAGACAACTGCCTATGAAAACCATAATCAATCAAATTATGTACTTTCAAATCTAAGTTTGAAAGCTTGCATTTCAGTACATGCATCTAAGTCCTTGTTGAAGATTGAGGGTGTCAACAACAAAGCTAGAATAGCTCTCCCTAAACCATAGCTATTTTTAAAGTGCAGTATTTCCAAATTCAAATCCACTTCTCAGCTAAGGAAAGGAGGTAGGATTGTCAGGTACTACCTCAAACAGAGAAGGCCATAAAAAACATTGAAATAGAAGATCCAATAAGTGAGACGTTATAGTTGTAGACCATAGATAATAAAAATTCTTGCAATTCACATATGCTTGTGATACAAACAAAAGGTGCTTACACATTGGTTGAATATATCCTCATCAAAATGAATAGAAAGAAATTTCAAATTTGTAAGTAAAATCTGATAGTCAAGAAAAATAGTCATAAAAATTGGAAGTAAACTTTGGAAAACATGTAGGTGAACTTAATTCATTTGAATTTATGCCTCTTGGCAGACATCAGGATCTCCCCTCCTAAATTTTGGACCACATCCATTACCTCCACATAAAACTGGACATCCTTGGTCTTCTTGGTTCCCACACCATGATATGGTTATGCAAATGAAAATGAAGCAAAGTAATCATCTCCTTATCCACTGGCTGGAAGAATGCATGCTTAATGTTTTAATACATGATATCAACTCTCTCTTCTACTCTCATGGTTGAATACCAAAATCCATTATGGTGGGCCTCTAGAGTTCCAGTCATCTTTTTGCCTCTTCCACCAAATGTTGGCCTGATCCATATGTCTGCCAGCCTAATTGGCTTTGTTTTTTAAAGTTGAAGTTTCTCCTGAGTCACCAGTGTAGCTCTCTTTACCTTTTCAGACTCTTCCATTGCTACAGATCATCCCTAGGATTTAATCATTTGTACCACATGGTTGTTGTGCTTTGAATCCTTGCATCTAAAGGAAATTTACTTAACATAAATACTGCTAGGGAATTTCAATGTTTCCATTGTAGTTGGCATTAAAGCCGATACCTGCAACATTGAAAATTATCCTTATATAAGAATTCCCTCCATCTTGTTGGCTTGTAAAACTCTTGATGGTGGCTACATGAAATATGATTCAAATTCCTCTTCTACATCATAGGGTTCATATCCTTGATCTAACTCTTCTGAATTATCAAAATCAAAATCACTAGCTTCCATATTCGAAAATTTCCAACCACCATCTTCAATAAATTTATCTAGATCATCAGTAATACTCTTCAAAAATGGCCGCTTGTTCAAGTTCATTCTGCTTTGATAATAATTTATATCCATGGAGTTCAACCATTCCCTGATGGAATCAAGTGAAGATTGAGGAATGGCGTCAATGCGAAGTACATCCTGCTTGAAGTCTTTGAAAACAATAGACATTATATCAAATGCCTTTTTCCCAAGTCATACTCTCTCAAGGTTAACAATCTCAATCTCACTAATAGTGATTACTAAGAAAGGTAATTCCACTAACTCTACCAAATAGTATACCATAGGAACAATAAAATCAGAGGCTTTGAGAGGAACTCCATGAAAACCAAGCTCTCTAAATGGTATATCAAACTCTAGTTCAAAATATTTTAGATGAGGCTACTCCCATAGCTCTCTTACCCGCTTGACAAATCCTTGAAACTCTGTATTGATTTTATTTTTCCTGTCCCTCTCTTGTTGTTCTTCCTCAATTTCATCAAGATCATACATTGACCTTCTTTCCCCTCCTAAATTTTGGACCACATCCATTACCTCCACATAAAACTGGACATCGTTGGTCTTCTTGGTTCCCTCGCTGTGATATGGTTATGCAAATGAAAATGAAGCAAAGTAATCATCCCCTTCTCCGTTGGCTAGAAAAATGCATGCTTAATGTTTTGATACATGATATCAGCTCTCTCTTCTACTCTCATGGTTGAATACTGAAATCCATTATGGTGGGAATTCAAAGTTCTAGTCATCTTTCTCCCTCTTCCACCAAATTTTGGCTTGATCCACAAGTCTACCAACCTAATTGGCTTTATTTTTGAAAGTTGAAGTTTCTACTGACTCACTAGTATTAGTTCTAATTTTTTTGAAATTTTATTATGGTATGTACACTTTGATATGATGTAATATGATTATGGTTTCATCTCATATGTAATATTAGATATATAGTAGAAAAATAAATTATATGAAATAAATAATAAATTTTTATTTTAAATGTTTTTTTTTTGCAGAACACGGATCTTCTAGAAGATCAATATGATACTCAACATGATATAGATCCACAAAATATTGGTTCTTTTGGTACAAATCACATGGTAGAGGATGATGATGATGCAAATACGGAAGACACTGAGGCCGATGACAATGATGATGACGACAACGATGATGATGATGATCACGATGGTGATGATGATGATGAGACAGTTGGTGATAGTAACCAGTGACATTCATTATCATATAGAATACATCATGGATCATTGCTGATATATCGTTATGATGACTCTTTTCATGGTTACTATCATATGTATCATTTTCATGGCCTACAGTACTATATTGTTGAGTTGTATCATATTGACATGTATCATTTTCACTATATCATTTGGACATGTATCATCCTGACTTGTATCAATTTGAGTTACATAATTTATCAATTTTATTTATATCATTTTCACTTATGTCGACTATTGGACATGTATCATTTTGACTTGTTTTTGATGTACTAGCATATTTGACTTTCACTTATTTTAGTTATATATGATGATGATCTTATCAGTATTGACTTGTCAATTTATATATATTAAAAGTGGTCGATAATTTTTGGATGGATATTTATTTAGTATGATGATTTTAATTTACTGCTCATGATGGATGTTGTCAAATTCAATTAAATTATAGATATTTGACTCACTTGTTTTAATTATAGATGATGATCAAGTTACAATAATTATATTGTTATTTAATCATAGAAATAATTAAATTACTTACTCTATAATCATATGAGTTATTTAAGAGGCACGATATATTTAACTAATTAAATTGAAATAAAACATATTAAATTAATAAATGGAAGCAAAACAAGAAGCATTTTTAATAGAAAAAAAAGGAAGCAACAATGGAATCCAAAATAGAAGCAAACCAGAAGCAATCTTCGAAAAAAATTTGGAAGCAAAACTAGAAGAAAAATTGGAAGCAAACTTGGAAGCAAAACTGGAAGCAAATTCGGAAGCAAAATTGGAAGAAAACCTAGAAGCAAAATTGGAAGCAAAACCGGAAGCAAAACTGGAAGCAAAATCGGAAGCAAACCTAGAAGCAAAACCGGAAACAAAATTGGAAGAAAAACAAGAAGCAAAACTAGAAGCAAAACCAGAAGCAAAACTGGAAGAAAAACCGGAAGCAAACTTGGAAGCAAAACTAGAAGCAAAACCAAAAGCAAAACTGGAAGCAAAACTCAAAGCAAACCTGGAAGAAAAATCAGAAGCAAACTTGGAAGAAAAACTGGACGTAAAATTGGAAGCAAAACTAGAAGCAAAAATGGGAGTAGACATGGAAGCAAAACTGGAAGCCAAATTGGGCACCCATTTCGGTGAAATTTCCAACGTTACCTCCCGACACTATTTTAGGTGCTAACAGAGGTGCTATGATTTTTTAGTGCTAAAGATGATGCTAAATCCAGTGAAAAATTTGGCACAAAATTCAATGCCAAACTGACCATGCCTGTTTGCGTCGGGTTGAGCACCAACCAAATTGTTCAATTCATGTACTCAAAATACACTAAAATCTTGCACAAAAGTTGACACTAATTTCCTGTTGTGCTATTGTGATCTCCCTAGCAACAACTGAACCACCTTTTGGGGGCATTTTTGATGTAGAGAGGGGTGGTAACTTCCTTTACAATACCAAAAAAATGAACATCAAATCACCCTCAGAGCAAATCTCAAAGATCTCACCAAAACTCACCCTTGTCTATGACTGTCCTAGCAGCCCTCCAAGTCTGATTCTAGGCATTTTCTCAAGAACTTCCCAAAGCACTTGGAAAACATATGAGTGATTCAAAAACTCATTTTTGAGTTACACAACATATGTGAAAATTAATATAGACTCCTTTGAACCAACATGCTCAAATCAACCTTGTCACCATTTTTGGCCTCCAATTCAGGCCACCTTTACAAAGGGATCCCCTCTTAGACTTATGGAAACACTATAAAACTCTAGGGAAGCACTAGGTAGGTTAACAAACCTCAAAATCCACCATTGTATTCCCCTTGTATGACCTCCGTCATAGAAAACCCAAAAACCCCTTGTTTAGGCACTTCTGATGAGGGTTTATTGAAAAGGAAACCTCCAGATGCTACCAGACCTTTCCACCTAGTCAAAAACCCTTGATTTTACCCCCACAAGCTTAAAAGTTCATAAAATGGCCACCCCTAACTTCCCATTATCAGACTCAAGACTGTACCCATCAAATCATGCACTTTTCCAATGGGATCAATCCTATAGACACGCTCAAAGTCATGAAAATCACCTGCCCTGCACAAAAAAAAAGCATGAACATGTTTATTAAGCCTATGTAAGCCTATTCACTGAGTTACAGGTCTTCACAGTGGGTGGAAGGCTTAGAATGCCATTTGGACTCCTCTCAAACCTTAACTTAGGAAAAATAGAGTAGTTACTGAGATTTGCAATTCCCTCACACAAACAATGATTCTAGGCCTCCAAAATAGGTGTAAATTAATTCACACACATATATTTATAAGTATCCACAACCTCAAGTCATGACAAACCTGTACGGGCTTGTGCCAAGGAGAGAAAATTCATAAAACAATGAAAAATACAGAGATCAACGTTTGAAATTGATTATTTTTCTTTCACAAAATTGGACAACAAACTCCATCATGAGGAAATACATCTATTTATGATTGTACCAACTTCAACTACTTCCAAGAACCGACCAACTACCTTCAACTACCATTAAAACTCTATTGACCTTAGTTTGCAAATTGACAATCTTTGTCCTTAATCACCCCTTTACAACTTGTCTTTGCAAATTCCCCATAAGTGACTTCCTAAGACCCCAAAATATTTTCAAATACATATAGTATGGTCATTGAGGCCTTATTCATGAGGAAAAACATGAAAACCAGATCTAATCTATACCCTATCCATCTAGTCCTCATTGTCAATGTTGACATTGATTGACAACTTATCACATTGCATCCTATTTTAACATATTTTGCAACTTCCTCATTGCATAATGTTTAAATATCTTCAAATAACTTGTTTAACCTTCAAGGACTCTTGTCCCTTTCATTCCAAGGTTTAGGTGCCCCTGCACCAATTTTGAATGCTTTGACTTGCAATTTCCTTTCTTCAACTCAATTCCTTTTCCCCAATTGACCTAAGCCTAAGCTTTGATACCACCTAATGTAGAACATGGGTGGATTAAGCTTTAGGAGACCCAACTCAACAAGAATCAAACACCAACTTACCCACAAGACTCACTCAGATGTGGCTTTCAATAACTAGCCTTCATTTCCTACTAGGTCTCCAAATTGACAAGATTGGGCATATCTTTTAGAGAATTCCATCTCACATTGAATCCCTGACCTTTTAAGATACCTGATTGGACATATATCAACATTCCTTGTCAAAGACATAGGTTGTTTTGGACCATAACACCCTAAATAGGTCTACTACACCTAAACCTGGGCCAATTAGGCCACTTTAACAAAGGAAGTACTAAAAACACCTCTTCCAAAAATCTAAACTCTTCACCAACACCTTAGAAAAGTCCAAAAATGTCACATTCTTCAAGTTTTATCAGCACAACATCCCTACAATATGTTGTCCCACACCTTTGCTACTCTACCTAGCCTAACACGTGAAGATGTTAGGCTAGGGATTTGATGAAATCACCTTGAAACTCCATCCCCTGCTCCCTAAACCTAATGAACATCAAAAAAACACATAAAATCACCATTCCACTGAGTCTCACAAATTTACAACGGTGGAATGACCTGGAAATCACATTTTTCTCACCAAACCCTTAAAAAGGAGGGTTTCAAAATGGTAGAGGAAAATGCCTCAAATAGACTTAATACTTGATGGAATGACCTCACACAACACCCAAAAGAAAGTTAAGACCCTGCATAATCACTTCACAAGGATTTTAGCTCATGGTAGTACTGTACGGGCCTTACAAAGTTGCAAAAATAGAGAAAATGTACTAAAAATCAGATAATAGAGCTTCTCCTTCCACTTTTTGCTTCTCAAAAAATTACATCCATCAGGCCTTGAGGTCTGAGAGGCTCATAAAATTACATGAAAGATCCTAAACACCAGTTACCAATCAAGAAAACATAATGGGCATTCATTCTTCAAAAACATGCAAAAATTGACAAGTTGCAAACACTTCACCAACTTCTTGAACCAATGCCTAAACTGACCCTACAATGATTTTAACATGAAAAATAGGTCTCATTCGACCTTATTACAATGATTTCATGATCGAAACTCAAAAAACTATCTTAAACACCTAACATGCATTACTAAACTCTACTCTGAAATCAAATGATCTAATCTTTATTTGTATATTTTGCATTCACACTTCGCATACATTCACCGAGCATATTTAAAAATGAGAAAACAATCTCTCTTATATATTTGCTACATGAATTTACATTAACAACTCTATCGGCCACAAATAAATAATAGATAAACACAAACTGTCGGCCCAATTCATGAACAAATCTTAATGCGCACCAATCTAAGTTGGTCACATCATAATGAAGAACTAAATCAACATCCTCAAACATGCCAAACATTAAAGAATTAATCCATAAGGATCCGCTACACACTACAACCATCATGTCGGCCAAGAACATGAAAAAATCGAACACACAAAGGAAAATCTTCGATCACGATCACATCGATCAACGCAAATGTACCACAATGATAGAACACAATCTAGAAACATCACTGAACATTAAAGTAGCATACACAACAACTTAATTTTATAGAAATGCATTCTCTTCTTCCAGAAACACTTGCTACAGTAACAAAATAACTATAGGAACTTCAGAAACTCATAACTCACTCCAATCTTGATGCATACAACTTAAACTTCTGAACAACATACTAGATAGGCTCAACAAAAACCCCTTTAATGCACAACTTCTAATTATGAACATACAAAACCTTCCACCATTCTGATCATCAGAGCTTCACAAACTGCCTGCAAGATATTTATTCTAATTTTCTCAGTATCCTCGACATACATAGCCTTCAAAATCATCAATTCTAATAGTGTTGACATTAATGACAACCACATATGAGCAACACAACCACAACATCCAACAATCTTCCCCTTTGGTATTGATGGAAACACATGATGTGAAAAATACCATCAATACAACTATCTCTTCTCAAACTGTTCTTCTCACATTACTCTTCTCCCCCTTTGACATCAATGGAAAAGGTACACAAACTCTGAACCACATATCATCTGAATTATTTGACTACTCCCCCTGAGTAGCAGCCACCATAACATCAATCTGAAACAAGATTTCACTGTAAGTATGTGGATTGATGCAAAGTCTTGCATCTTAGTTTAGATTAGGAGGGGAAATCACCCCTAACTTGCCTCTGAGATACTCAAAAGTATCCTTAGGCAATGGTTTAGTAAAGATATCTACAATTTGTTCCTTAGTGGGTACATATTCCAATCTGACTTCTTTATCACTCACTTTGTCTCTCAAAAAGTGATACTTGATAGATATATGTTTTGTATTTGAATGCAACATCAGATTCTTGGAAATGTTTATGGCACTTGAGTTGTCACAAAATATAGCAATAGGCTCATTATACTCAATTTTGATATCTCTCAGCATCTATTTCATCCATAATACTTGAGTACAATTGTTTGCAGTAGCAATATATTTTGCCTTAGTAGTAGATATGGAAATGGAATTTTGCTTTTTACTTAGCCAAGACACCAACTTTTTCCCCAAGAAAAATGCACCACCACTTGTACTTTTCCTATCATCCACATGTCCTACCCAATCTGCATTTGTAAAGGCATCCAGAGTAAGATCATCATCCTTAGGACACCAAAGACCAAAATCAATTGCTCCTTTCAAGTATCTGAAAACTATCTTTATTGCAGTCACATGTGATTCCTTTGGATCAACTTGATATCTAGCAACCATGCATACAAAATTCATAATGTCTAGTCTAGTTTGAGTCAAATATAGCAATCCACCAATCATTGACTTGTACCTTGTTTGATTAGCCTTAGGAGAATCATCATTCTATGTTAACTTGCATCTGGTTACCATGGGTGTACCAATTGGTTTTGAGTCTTCCATGCCAAACTTTTTCAGTAACTCTCTTACATATTTGGACCGAGATATGAAGATTCCATTATCTAATTGAGTTATTTGCAATCCTAAAAATAATTTCAGATCTCCTATCATTGACATCTCAAATTCACTTTTCATTTCATCAGCAAACTTCATGCATAAGTCATCATTACCTTCAAAAATAATATCATCAACATAGACTTCAATAATCAACTCTTTATCCTGATCCATCTTGAAATACAGATTGTTGTCAGTAGTACCCTTTTCTGAATCCAAGCTTCAACAAGTATTTATCCAGCCTTGCATACCAGGCTCTAGGGGCTTGTTTGATTCCATATAGTGCTTTCTTCAATCGACAAACCATATCCTTTTCGTCAGTCAGTTGAAATCCATCCAGTTTTTAAACTTCTTTTTCTAACTCACCACTCAGGAATGCTGACTTCACATCCATTTGATAGACTTTGTAATTCTTGAAAATCAATACCTTCCATCTGTGAGTACCCTTTACATACTAGCCTTGCTTTATTCCTGGCCACTTCACCTTGTTCATTCAACTTATTTCGAAAGACCCATTTGGTTCCAATCACATTTTTATCCTGAGGTCTGGGAACAAGAATCCATGTATCATTTTTCTCTATTTGCATCAGTTCTTCCTTCATTGCTTGCATCTAATATTCATCTTTACATGATTCATTGACATTACTAGGTTCAGTCTTGGAAATCAGGCAATACTCTTCTGCAATTCTTCTTCTAGTCTACACACCTTTGTTCTTGTCTCCTATAATCTGATTCTCAAAGTGATTTAGCTTTACATACCTTGGGACTTTGGGATTATCTCTAACTTTTGGTTCTTATGTTCTCTCTTCTGCACTTCCACTAGCTTCTCCTTCATGATTCTCTTGATTCACCAAAACAATTTGAACTTGATTATGTTTTTGTGCATTCTTTCCATTTTTATTACTATCTTGTTGGTCATTTGAATCATATCCACAGTATCTGGATGATCTAACAATTTCTTCATCAACTCTGACATTTGCATTTCCAACCATTTTCTTCAATCTTCTATTGTAGCATCGGTAGGATTTGCTCTTAGTAGAGTAACCCAAAAAGATTCCTTCATCACTTCTAGCATCAAACTTGCCAATATCTTCATCTCTCTTGATATAACATCTACTTCCAAAGATTTTGAAATACTTAATATTAGACTTATAACCAAACCATGGCTCAAAAGGAGTCTTACCAGAATTGCCATTAACATTTACCCAGTTGATAGTGTATACAACAGTGCTTATAACTTCTCTCCAATAGATATGAGGAACATTACCTTCCAACATCATAGTTATAGAAACATCTAGAATTTTTATGTTATTTCTTTCAACAACTCCGTTTTGTTGAGGGGTCTGGGGAGCATATAACTGTCTTTTGGTTCTATGCTCTTCACAAAATGAATTGAAATCCTGGGAAGTGAATTCACCACCTATGTTTGATCTTAAGCATTTGACCTTCAACCCTGTCACATTTTCTACCATAGCTTTGAAACATTTGAAATTTTCTAGTGCTTCATGTTTTTCTCTCAAGAAAGCAACCCATATCATCCTAGAGTAATCATCAATGATCAACATAAAGTACCTTTTTCCTTGTAGATTTCTGATTCTATATGGACCACATATATCAGTCTTGTTTTCTTTCCCATCTGACATTCCTTGCATATGGTGTTAGTAGGCTTCACTAACTTAGGTAGATATCTTACTGCTTGAGTGGAGCATACTTTGACAATGTTATGAAAATTCACATGACATAACCTCCTATGCCATAACCAACTTACATCAACTTGAGAAATTAAACAACTTTCACTAGAAACACTTAAGTGAAAAATGTTACCTCTTGTCTTTGTACCTAAAGCAATTATATTTCCAGAGTTTCCCAATATCCCGCACTTTCCATCTTTGAACTGAAGATTGTATCCCTTGTCTACCATCTATATTATATTTACCATCAAGAGAAATAGTGCCTCTACCACAAATCACACCAACATTGTTATCTCCAAATCTTACAACACCACCATCATATTTTTCCAAGCTTATGAACTTAATTTTTTCACTAGTCATATGATGTGAGCATCCGATGTCAATCACTCATTCATCTTTTTCACAATTATGGCTGCAAGAGCTTTCTCAATAGTCTGATTGTTAGTAGATTTAGTGGATACCATACCATTTTCCTTGATAGCAATGAATACCCATCCATCTTCCTTTCCAGTTTCTTTATCAAATTCATCATCAGTAACACCTTCTTCATCATAATAACATTTCTTTTGAAATCTATACTTGTTAGGTTTGTACTTAGAAACTCTTTTAGGACACCTTGATGCAAAATGACCTATCTTACTGCAAGAGAAACATTTAATAGGTATCTTTCCTTTATACTTATCTTGACCTCTGGCTTCTCTTTTCACAATCAATGCTTCCAACTCTTCAAGCTCTCTTTCTTCATCTTCAATTTGTCTCATCTCATCTTCATATTTGAATTTTGTTTTGGAAATTTCTCCCGGATCATATCTCTGTTGGCTTCTTCTGGATACAGTAGCTTTAAATGCAGATTTTGTCTTAGGATCATATCTCACCAAATGTCTCTTGTCACATTTGTTATTGTTCTGATTTCTTCAATAGCATGAGCTTTTGTTTTGTAAGAAGTAGGCACTGATCTGAGTGTTTTAGCCACAATCTCATCTTCTTCCACAATTCCACCGGCACACCTAATACCCATCACTAGTTCATTTACCTTCTGCATGAAAGCAACAATGTTTCCAATTTCTTCCAGATTTCATGTGTTGTCTTCAAAACTATCACATTTTTGATCTCTGAATTTGTCAAAGTAGTTAGTAAGGCTTCTATAGCCTTACTATTAGTTTCAGCTTCTTTGATCTCATCAGGAGTAGTGGGACCATTCCGAGGAATATTATATCTATTCTTTGTAATCTTCCAGAAAGATTCACCAATGCACTTCAAATGACACTTCATTCTGACCTTCCACAGAGAGTAATTTGTACCATCGAATCCGGGACTATACTTCTTGTATGATTCCATCTTGGATTACCTCAAGCTATTAAATTTTTTCAAAGGAACCTCCTCTAATACCAATTGTTGGTAAAACAAGGATAGACAACTAAGAGGGGGGGATGAATCAATTTTTACAGAATTTAATACTTATTCAACCTTATTAACATTTAATCTCAGATCTGATAATTAACAGTGAAGGAATAAATCAGCAACACATCAGAAACACATGAACACCAAGATTTTATACGTGGAAACCCTGTAAGGGGAAAAAACACGGTGGATGTTAGTCCACAAGATTATACCCTGTTGGAAGTATAATGAAAAATGAATAAGGAATGCAGATGCATTCAGGCACACTGCCTAGAGCTCACTGCTCAGAAGGGAAGGCTCGTTACCTTACATAGAACAATCATATTAAATCTATTTGATGAGGTTGAACTGAGAAATTAGCTTCTACAAAAGCTTGATGACAATTTCGATTAGGCACAAAAACACTTCTTCACACTTCACTCAATATTCTTCACAATCTGCTATGAAATCGAATGATCTGATCTTTATTCACACTTTGCATACATTCATCGACCATATTTCAAAATGAGAAAAAAATCGCTCTTATATATCCTCTACATGAATTTACATTAACAACTCTATCGACCACAAATAAATAATAGATAAACACAAATTTTCAGACCAATTCATGAAAAAATCTCAATACACACCAACCTAAGTCGGTAACATCATAATGAAGACCTAGATCAACATCCTCAAACACGCCAAACATTAAATAATTAATCCATAAGGATCCACAAAACGCTACAACCATCATGTCGGCCAAGAAGATGAAAAACTCGAACACACAAAGGAAAATCTTTGATCACGAGCACACCGATCAATGTAGACGTACCACAATGATAGAGCATGATATATAAACATCACTAAACATAAAATTAGCATATGCAACAACTTAATTTGCCATAAATGCATTCTCTTCTTCCAGAAACACCTGCTATAATAACAGAATAACTGTAGGAACTTCAAAAACTCATAACTCACTCCAATCTTGATGTGTACCACTGAAGCTTCCGGACAACATACTAGATAAGCTCAACAACAAACCCTTTAATGTGTGACTTATGATTATCAACGTACACAACTCTCCACCATTCTGATCATCATAGCTTCACAAACTACTTGCAACATATTTATTCTAATTTTCTCAGTATACTTGACATATACAGCCTTTAAAATCATCAATGATAATAGTGTTGACATCAATGATAACCATATATTAGCAACACAACCACAACATCCAACAAAAAATATGGCTCCCCACAAATGAATTTTGATGAGGTACCCATGCACAAAGACATCCCCCCTAAAATAAGAATCCCCCATAAGAGGAATATGCCCTCCAAAAAAATAGAGAGAGAAAATTCCCCCAAAGTAGAGAGAGAATGAAAGACTAAGAAGCACTTATTGAAGTAGACACTCGTTGCACCCCTAGCAAAGCTCACAAATGAAGGAAATTTATTTTAGTGAAGGTTTTCGTGAAAATTTCTATGATCTAATATGATGCTGGATAGTACTTAAGATCAATGATGTTTCCATAAATCAACTCCTAAATATAGTGCATATGAATGTCAATTTTTTTTGTCCATTAGAGATGGATTGGATTTCTTGAGATGTGTATTACACTTTTTTATCACAAAATATGATTGTAGGATTTATGAATGGAATGCCAAAAAAAGGTGAGAATATTTTGAAGCCAAATATCCTTAGTACTAGTAGTAACTACCCATCAATACTCATCCTTTGTGGATGAAAGAACAATTACAGATTGCTTCTTTCTTGAAAAACAAACTAGATAAGACCCAAGTAATAATAAATACTTTGAATTAGACTTGTGATCCTAAGAATCACTTTCCCAATTTGAATCTATTTGTCCCACCAAGTCAACATCCACACTTTCTACATACTGAATCCTAGAACTATGAGTACACTAAATGTAGTGGAGAATATGCTTAGCTACTTTTGAATGTAACTCATGTGGTTCCTATATAAATTGAGAGACCATGAATACATCATATTAAATTTTAGGTGTTGTATGAGTCGAGTAGATGAGACTCCCAATAAGTTGTTAGTACGAAGCGCCATCAAACAAGGGTGAAGAACACTTAGCCTCAAGCTTGAACCCCAAAAAATATGGAGTCAATGCAGGCTTACAATTATCCATGTGAAATCTAAAGAGCATATCAAGTGCATACTTAGACTATGTAATGAAGTTACATGAATATGAATGAGTGATCTCAATCTCCAAGAAGTAATGCAAAATATCTAATTTTGACATAAAAAAATATATCATGTAAAATGTTTTCACTACCTTGATGGTGGATGAGTGACTCCTTGTGATTAATAAGTCATCAACATGCACAACAAAAAATGTGAGTGTTATATTACTATAAAACATATATATTTGGATCAAAATGGTATCAATTAAACCCAACTATCAAGAGAAAGGAGTCCATCTTGGCATACCAAGCCCAAGGGGCCTTTTTGAGGCCATAGAGATACTCTCAAATTTGGTAAAACTAGTGAAGGATCTTAAATGAATCCATGTGGTTGCTCCATGTATATTTACTCCTAAAGGTCACCATGAAGAAATTCACTCTTCACATCCATATGATAAACTTCCCAACAATGGGTTTTAGCTATAGAAAGGATAAGTCAGGAAATTTATTTTGGAAAATAGCACAAAATTATTAGAGTAGTCAATTCCAAGAACCTAGGAGAATCCTTTTGTGACTAAGTGAGGCTTATTCTTGTCAACTAACCCACTTTTTATAAATTATATCTAAGAGATCCACTTGCATTGAATAATTTTACTTCCATTACGAAGGGGACTAGATATTATGTATGGTTCATCCATAAGGAACTAAACTCTTCCAACATAATAGCATCCCAATTGGGGATACCAAAATATTCCCAAAAGGATTGTGGATTGGAAGTGAAAGTAATAAAATATGTGGATCTTGCTGAAATTATGACCTTTTTCTTCTAGTATGTATAATATCACCAAGCCAATCACTCAATTATTGCAATGTATGATGATCCAAAAGAAACGCTAAGGCTAGAGAGTGTGGAGGAGAAAAATCAATATTTGAATGCTATCTATGAGAAGAATGTGAATATCATTATGATTGTTGTCATC
This sequence comes from Sequoiadendron giganteum, assembly GCA_007115665.2. Taxonomy (NCBI): domain Eukaryota; kingdom Viridiplantae; phylum Streptophyta; class Pinopsida; order Cupressales; family Cupressaceae; genus Sequoiadendron; species Sequoiadendron giganteum. Next base: position 600,144,548 of record CM021105.1, on the reverse strand, counting down.
TAAAGTGGAGGAAGAAGACTCCTCATCAAGATTGGGAGGATTAAGATCCTCTAAAAACTATCATCATGATGCAATGTATCCAATGTGATAGTGGATGGAGACATGGTAAGAGAACAATTAGAAGGCCTCTTCTCAAAATGAACATTCCTCTTAATGAAAATATCATGATTTATGGGATGGAGAAGCACATAGCCTTTGAAAACATTTGGGTATCCAAAAATATACAAGGATTTATCTACAGATCCATAGCCTTGTATTTTTTGTTGGAATATGAGCCCATGTAAGAGATGTAAACACTTGAAAGTGTTTCACTATTGGTTTTCAACCAGTCCAAGCTTAAAAAAGAGTTACCCGGGCTTTACAACTTGGTGTGGAACTCAAATCTATATGTAACGTAAAAAGTTAATGGCCTTCACCTGGTACTAAGCTACCAATGATGTGAAGTGTATCATGCAATTTTCCATCTCCTTCAAGGTTTTTTTCTTGTATTTTATGACACCATTCTACTAAGGACTGTATGAAACTATGTGATGTAATTTAATACCTTATGAAGTACAAAAATATTCAAAATGATGGCTAACATATTCACCTCCATTATCTGTGCATAGAATATTGATGGCCTTGATTATTTTTCTACAAAATCTTTGAATTCCTAAATTTTTTCAAAGACCTCAAACTTATATTTGAGAAAATAGACCCAAGTATATCTAGGAAGATTATCAATAAGTGTCAAGATGCATTGAGTCTTGTTGAAAGATAGATGTGGGTCCTCCATGTTTTTCCTTCATCATATTTCTCCTCAAGATGCTTACCAAGAATGCATCTATAGAAAACTCTTTCAAAAAAACAAATAGAAGAAAACCTAAAAACCATAACCTATTCATTGAGCTACTATAAGTAGTGGTAGTTCAAGTGGCCAAACCACTAATGCCACAAAAAACTCACCTCAAGTGAGTGAGAGTAATATTGTCAAATGAGCGTCAAGAAGAAGATAAGAAAACTAATAATGTCTAGACTGGTGATATATCTTCCCATGGAAACTATAGACCCAATGTGCATTTCACTAATTAACACTTTGTCTAGTGTGAGCTCAATGCATATGCTAGAGCTTGTGTGAGTGATGTGATAAAAAAATAGGAGATTATTTGATAAATATGGGACACAAAGACATCCTAAAATATTCCTTCACCCACATTAATAGACCCTCTCCAATGTACTTCTATAGGAGTGTCATCACTCACTAGTATAGCAAGCATATAGCATAGCTTTAAGAAGGTGAAACCTTCTTGTGATGAATCCATGTGGTGAAAAGAACCCAAGTCAGTGATCCATGTATCAGGTTAGGAATCAATTACAAGTGGGCCTTTCTCTTTATTTTCCCCCCACTTTTCTCTATTTTCTTATAAGACATTTCTAATGAACCCATTCGACTAAGCTAGACAACTTAATATTATTATTTTTCAAGATCTGTTAGGTGATGAATATGTTTCTTTAAAAGATTTTGTTTTTCATGGCCAGTCCTTCACAATATGAATACTTGACCTTCTCCTTCTTAGGTTGTTAACATTTTGATGAAGAGGTATAATTTTTTGCATTTGAGGCAACAAGTTTATGGTGTTTCTTCTTCTATCCCTAGTTCTTTTGTTTCTTAGTCTATTTGCCAAACCCTTTTTGTTCTTTTGTACAGGCTAATTTACAGCCAACGAATGTGAATTTGAGGGTTTAAATATACCCATTTAAACTATTTTATCTTTCTCCCTAATGAGTTTTGTTTTGAAGTCATGTAGAGAAGGAAATTTGTAGGTGGAACCTAGGCCATAAATTATGGGATAAAATGTAGAAAAAAATATAGAATAGTTATGACCAAGCTTAGAAAGAATATTTAAGATCAATTTTTTTTCATCCTTCTTAATTCCACACTATTTTAATTGTAATCTAATGGATTTTTATTTTGTGAAGAATTCTTGTATAGTGTCAAAATTTCTTGGACTTAGCAAAATGAGTTCATTCTACATTTGATGACCCCTCAATTCATCTTGCTTACCAAAGAGATTTTCTAATGTGTTCCAAAACTAATTTGGAGTAGTACACCATTCAATGTGAAAGGTCAAGTTAGGATACAAAGACATGTACAAAGTACCAAATGCTTCATCACATTTATTAAACCATTTTGGATTTTCTACATCTTGTATTGGTTTTGTTTCAAGTTCCATCATAACTATGCACTCCTTGCTTTTTGAGATAGTTTTTCATTTTATATTTCTATTCAAAATAGTTATAAGGTGTTATAATATGAACTATCAATTGATCCATTAATGCATAAAAGTAGATTTTTGTTGTTTAGAAAAATAAGAGTGAAAATGAGGCGCATGAGACACCCCCATTTTTTTCACTAGTTCTTTTAAATGAACCCTCCTATTACAATGCTGGCACTTTATAATTAGTTCAATTTACAATATCAAGGTTTTATACTCTTACAAGGCCCAAAATAGACAAAACATAGAAACTACAGATCAAGTATAATATGAGGTGAATATGAGATCACCAGTTCAGAGTACATATAAAATGATAAAATCTAGAAAATATGGGACCCAAAAAAGAGCTTGTTTGTACAAGTTATGGCTCCCAAAATATCTCAAAATAATATTTGTGTAGCAAATTCTTGAAGAATCTTTATTTTTTGAAAAACTAGAGCATTGAATTAGAAAAACAATTTCATCATTATGCAAAGAAAAAATTATGCTCCAAATAAAAAATAATCACTAAAAAGAAGTTCATATGCTCAATTTATTAGCCTTCAAAGCTAGACTATAAAATAAAAAGTTGCAATAGCGAGGAGGCAAATTTTTAAAGAAAAGTGTTAATGTCATTGACAATATGATGAAATCATCAACAAAATATATCGAAGTCACCAAAATATTATTTGTGGTCACTAGGATCTCAAAACTATCATTTGTCTATCACAAAACTATTGTTTTATGCCAAAACCACCTTTTTAAAATTGAAAACTACCAAAATTTGGTTTGAAACTGCATATTCACGAACTATTGATTTTAGAGGAATATTATCTTGGGTGATGGGAATATTGCACCATAAATGGCACATGTTGTTTTCTCTATTAGAGGTAGTGGTGGGTCCACTGCTACCTAGAGGGTGGCACTCTAGTAGCAAACTATTTCACTAGGGGCCACTACTAGCTATGGTGGAGCTCTACCTTGGTGGTTGTGGTATGGGGGAATTATCAGAGGGATGCTCCTATATATAATAGTTCTCTTTTTATTTTAATTTTTTTCATAGTTTGTATGGTATAACAAGCTATATGGTTCATAAGGAAAATTTACTTTTTCCTCAAAGGCCAACTTCTCCAAAATCAATGATTTGATGGTTAATATTACATTTTTGGGCCTTTTGAATGTAATGGAGAGGTCTGTTTAAGTTGAAAGTGCTCCAAAATATCATCTACCATCTATAACCACACTTCAAACCCCTATTTGTAGATAGGTCCTTCAATCTCCAATTTTTTTGAAATGAAAGCCAATCTTGACTTTCTCAAGCCTCCCAAATGCTATGGAACAATTAAAAAATCCTCCAAGATTACCAAAATTTTTCAATCACATATATTTCACAACAAAAACATATGCAAACTAGACTATTCTTAATTCTTATTTTTCTTGTAAACTAGTTTGATTCTCCAAATCATCTGAGGATGCAAGAGAAGAGAATGCTAGAATTATTAGAGAAAAAACTTGGCATGGATTAATCTCAAATCTCTCATAGGACTACAAAATGAATTATATTATATGCCTTAAATATTCCACCAAGTTATATTCTATGATAAATGAGAATATGAGCCAAGATCCGATGCTAGCAATAAATCACACACACTCTAGCTGATAGATGGTCAAAGATAAAAACAGTGAAATGGAGAGAGAATATTGAAAAGAGATAAATCAAGAGACAAAATGAAAGAGAGTATATTCAATGCTCACATTACTCTTTCTAACTAAGAAATAAGATAGGTGAGTGCCATATATATAGAACAAATAGGGGCATATACATCCAAGAGGTGTAATAACTCTAATTTTTCAAATAGGTGGTAATTTTATGCACTTGGTAAATTCCAAATTACACATGGTTTCATCTACTTAGATGCAGATAAAAAAATGGTAATTATGTGTAGTATATAAATCCAAAAGAGGGTGTGAGACTCAACTACCCATATGTGAATTAGAGAGAAACATGCAACTAATGGATTATTCAATGTGTCCTCATAATAACTGTGCCCAAATAACCTAAGAAATCTTAATAATGTGTAGGAAAAATAAATATCCCTTAATGTAGGTAAAATAAAAAACCTAAATAATAATAGACATGTGACAAAAACCTCTAAAGCATCTTAATATTGTAGTAAAGTGTAACCAATCCAATAAAGGGCCACTCATACAAAACACATATATTCTAGAATACCCACTACATGGGTAATGTCAAATATGAAAAGTAGATCAAGGCTTTAACAAGTTCACCTATAACACTCACATAGAGTATGTGACTAAATCCTTTATCACATAGTGTCAAGGAAACATACAATGATATGAAAAACATATCATTGCAAAAAAAATCACATTACCAATCTCCAAGAAACTCTCCCAGTTCCTCCATGCCAATGGATAAATAGATCAAGGAGCTACCAAACTATTTCCAAAAATAATGAAGTATAAAAAATAACACTTGGCTCTATACAAATCTTAACTCTATAGAAATAAGAACCTTAAAGAAGAAGACAATATGCCAAGGGGGAGAGAGAGTGAAAACTATACCATGTCCTTATACCAACACTAACATGTGCCAACCTATGTAAATTAAGATCTCCTCCAAAACTCCCAAACTAAAATGGTATCAACATATAACCATTAAAACCAAAATAAAAATATGGTATCAATAGATGTAAACCTCTCAAATTAAAGGTAGATCAAACAAACCAATTATTCCCATAACAAAGGGAATATGCCCAAAGCCACAAACCATTTTTTTCACCTCTCCAAACAAGTCCTCAAAGTTATTACCATATCTCAAGACCAAAGCACTAGGAGAATAATGGAAATACATAAAACCGTGCACCTACTTATCAACAAGTTGTTATAACTAAAAAAGATCAAGACTAATGCACATGATAATAAAAGATACAAATAAATAATGTATCTAATAATTAGGTGGGAAACACCTCTTATATCATTGAACTACCGAGTAGACCAAGAGTGAGATACATGATTGTTCTATGGATACAACAAGAAGCAATAAAATATTTCAATAAAGAGAAACCTTCTCATTGGATCCATAATAGACTCACTTCCATACCAAGTGTATGATACTAGGTCTTTCCATTTAAACCTCATAACAATTAATCATTCCACCACATATCTCTAATTACAAGAGTTATCCATCACCATCCAAGTCTCTCTAGTATGCATGATCATCCAACTAATCAATTCATACTTCAAATGTAACTTGAAAAATCATGAAGCTCCAAGTAAATGATCAATACTCAAAGAAAGACATAACTACATTCCCTCAAAGGGATATTGTAAAAAAAACTTAATCAAAAACTCCAAGAGTCCTCCATGGAAACCAAGATGTTATCATCTCTAAACAACATACATATAGATAAAAGAAAAAGTTTATCTAGTTGCTTTTAAGTCACAAAATCAACCAATTCCATAATCCACATGCAACCAATGTCTAATCATCCAATTATTTTATGTAACTGCAAGCTAAAACAATGAACCCAATATAAGCACTCCATATAGTTGTCCAAATAATAGGTTTTCTTCATTGACCAATAGTCCAAAAGAAAACACCCAACATGAACACCCTTTCACTGAAAATGACCACAAGGTAAAGGAACACAACCTCCATGTAAGAGGATAGTCACATGTTTCTAAACAAGATCTCCAATTCACCACCATCCAAGAAGTAAATACATGACCAAATCCATAAAGATCCACGACCATGAGATTCCATCACCCAAAATAGATAACATTAACAATATCCTTCCAATTTTTCCTAAAGGTACACCTCTCCACCATAAAATTCATGATATGAGGAGAATAAATCCTTATGAGGATTCGTGTGGTGCAACCATCCTAATCCAATCAACCAATAATCATCATACATAATATTACAAGAAATAATTAAGGCTTTAGTTTCTGCATTCAAGGAATTTTCCATGGAAGAATCTCATTGCTTCTTATTTATTCATTTGTTCTTCACATGTCCCCTTCTACCATAATTCCAACACTTCACTTTGCTCTATTTATGATTTTTAGATTGGCCTCAAGACATAGAATTATCTTTAAACCCTTTTTTTGTCTCCCTTAGATCCTCGTCTTTCCTTGGACCTTCCTCTAACATGAGTAGCACTCATAGTACTATCATAGTGGATTTCTTCCTCATTTCCTATGCCAATAGAGTTGAAACAAGATAATTCAACTTGGAATCTATTAAATTATCACCAATAGCAAGAATCATACTTTCTCATGACTTAGGAAAATAACATATAATCATTATGCACTTGTCTTCCTCATCTATGTTAACACATATAGAGGCCAACCAACTTAAAATTAAATTAAATTAAATTAATTAACTCAAAATTAAATTAAGTGAATTTAAATGTTTGGATACCAATTCACCTTCCTTCATTTTCAAAGAAAATAACTTTATTTTCAAGTATAATTTGTTCACAATAATTTTAGATTGATAAATTTTACCTATCCTTTTTTATAAGGAATAAGTGATATGCTCTTCTGATACATTTAAAATGATAAAGTTTGCAAGAAAAATTTGGATTGTAACTCATTCTTTCTTATCCATCTTTTCCCACAAGTCTTGAGCAATACTTCAAAGTTTTAATTCCTTTGTTGTCATTGTACATTTATCTCTCCTCTAGGAGATCTTCCATTTTCAACCTCCATAGCATAATTAAATCCATTGAATTTATAAATATCTATCCAAGATGTATATGCGGTCATGGCCACACACAAATTTATAAAAGAATTAACCATAACTCTCATTATAGACCAAAAAACCTTTCCAACCACAAGAACCAAAGGTGATTAAGGTATGGTACCAAATGTTCGGATAATAAGTTAAAATACTACAACATGAATATATAAAAAAATTATGCAGATATAATTTTAAGTATTTTTTCTTGTGAACAACCATTCAATTTAGTGTGTTTAATTGTAGAATACCATGAAGATATTTAAGGAATTAAAATTAGTAGCATAAGAAATCACTAAACCCCATGTGAACGTCACATTACACAATATTTACATAGAGAAAACCTTGTAGTAAAAAAACCACCAAGAAGAGAGGCCAAGTATGTATTATCTTCTTCAAAAAATATTGTAATGCAACACACTTACTTTAATCCTTTATCTTCAAACTAACAACACCTTTGTAAAGGTATCAACAATCAATGAAAAATATTCAATAAAAGCATGTATAGGAAGGAATATTTTACCACCATCCCAAGGCTCCAATTTATAAATATATTGGAATATTTAAAGAATGCCACTAGAGGTTTGTCAAACAAAAGGTGCTCATATCATAAAGCCAAAAATCCTCTTACAAAATAAAAAGTTCCCCACACCTTGTAATTCCTCAAGAATGCGTAGAGTCACTCATTTTTTCATCCCAAAAGATATATTTGTCCTCCTTTAAAAGTGCCTAACTTGGGGAAGCTAACAGTTACCTATGTAGAACACCAAGAGACACCTAGAACTCCTTTCCAAGCACTCCACCTGACTAGTTAAGTAGTTTTTGTCACAAGTAATTATTTACTACAACCGATGAATCCCTTCATCCCTTATAAATGCATTTACAAAATATAGGTGGAATATTAGTACAAATCATTTTTCACTAACAACCTAGGTGCCTATAAACACCTAGACAAGGATGTTGAAACAAATTAAATAACATAGGATTTATAAGGTCAATGACACCTTAATATTAATAGTCAATCGATTGTAAATAATGGTTTTTATACAAAGAAACCCATCTGTGTGATCTGTTAATAATTCTATGCATAACTAGTTGAATCGTGTTGATGGTGGGTACCGAACACTACTACTATTATAGGTAGTTTTGGAATGCAAGTAAAGTTAGTGTGAACCACAAGATTACATATTTCATGAGTTTGTTAGGTCTATGAATTTTTTCATATTTGTAATTGAAGAATGATTTCTATCTTGTGTAAGTGCAAGACACAAATAAATGCCTCATGATCTATTAAGATTTATGTTAAATATATATTTAAAATAATAAATTAGAAACGTGTACATACCAAAATATTGAAAGACCAAAAATAAATTATGGTTTTTCATCGATGAAGTATTTATTTTAGTGCAAGATGACTAAAAATTTCATCTTTAGAATGTCTTATTGATAAAATTATTGTTTTGGTTGATAAAATTAGCTAGCGCACCACCATTAAAAAAAACTAATGTAAAAGGCTTTAACACTATATAGGCTTTGCAAGTTATGGGATTAAATATAATGACTAGGAGCTATTGGATGGTGTGGTTGTGTTGCTGATATGTGGTTGCCATTGATGTCAACACTATTAGAATTGGTGATTTTGAAGGCTGTATATGTCGAGGAGATTGAGAAAATTAGAATAAATATGTTACAGGCATTTTGTGATGCTATGAAGATCCAAGTGGTGAAAAGTGTCGTACGTTGAGTTTCATGTTTCACGCACTAAAGGGTTTGTTGATGAGCCTATTGATAGGCCAAAACTGGGGTAAAGAATAAGAAATATTTCAGCTTGGTCTAAGAGTGTCAACCCGAGGATCGTAGCTTGTGAGAAGTGTTGTGGCGGTATACCTAAGGGAGGAAAGAAGTGAATTAAGGGAGAATGAATGCAACTAGAACACACATAAGTTTCCTAGTGAAAATCTGGTCCGAATTTCTTATTCTGTCTTTCTATCAAAAACGTGACAGGAATTGTTAACTGCAACAAAAACTGTTAACTATGACAGGAACTGTTAACTGCAACATAAACTATTAACTGCATAGTAACTGTGACAGGAACAGTCTACACAATAACTACAACAGGAACTGTAACAACATGCACAGTAATTGTGGCAGGAATAGTCTGCACAATAACAACAACAATCTATGATAATAATAGCAGCAATTTACAATAGAAAATAAAACACACTTTGCTAAATTACAAGTACTGAAATCAAAATTTAATAAAATCAACCTTTAATGAAATATCACATTACAAAATTAAATCATAAAACCTTTTATCAAACCAAGTTTTAATTAAAATTCTGAAATTCAAACTACACAACAAATACAGTTTTAAATCAAATGGAAAATAAATAACACACAAAATATTAATAGTAAAAATAAATAAATGTCACCATGCTTCACCAAGGAGTGGGCCCTTGCTCCGTGGTTTTCAAGTGAGATGGGATGAGATCCTTTTTATGTTGTTGTCTTGATCATGTGAAATATTATTTTATTCATCAGCTATTTGATACAAAGTCTTTGCTGCAAAATTCTATATGCCTCCCCTAACATGTTAATTCACCCCCTTTATAGCTTATTGCATTGCCTTATAAGGCATGAAACAAATTACAAGTTGTTTCACTATTCACCCTTCCTCTTATTTCTACGTGTAAATTTGTTGCATTATTTTTCTAATATTATGCATATGCTTTTCTACACCACCAATCATATTTTTGTGCCAACCTATTTTGTTGGATTTTCTCCTATTATTTTGTCTTCTTTTATAGCACTATTTGCTCCTATTCTCTTGTCCTCTTTTATGGCACTATCTATGGCTTGTGGGTTGGAATAAAACCAGCCATAAAAATAGGATATTGTTGTGCCATAAAAATAGGATTTTTTTGTGCCATAAAAATAGAATTTTGTTGTGCCACCAAAATAGCCATTTATTTTTCCTTCGTCCATCATAATTTTATTAGTTACAACAACAAATAATATATGTTATTTCATGCTATAAGAGGAGCACAATAAATAGTTATTAAAATAAAATTAATTGCTGAAATTATTTGTTGCTGTGCAGGTTCCTGTCAAGAATGTGATAGGAAGTCTGTATGTTGATGGTAGGAAATTTGCATGTTGCAAGATATATTTTCCAAGGCTTAAAATCACAATGCTTATTAGTATAGATAATCCATAATTAATTTCCATATTTTATCCAAAAAATATATTAAATATCACTTATATATATTTAATCAGATGCAACGTAAAATGGTAAAATGGTAAGATATGGAATGAAAATGGAATGTGGGAATGGGTATGAAGGTGCAGGAATAGGCTGAAATATGACATAAAATGGAACATGATTGGCTCTCATCATTCCCCCCAACTTAGCATATTGCACATCCTCATGCAATCAATATGATCAAGAGGTATTTGATTTGAACTAGTAGCCTTTTGGATTTGTGGCTTTGGCCTTCTTCTTCACCCTTAACTATTATAGCTCATGCATAAACACAATGCCCTTTATTTTTCTTAGCTTCTCATGACAATATTTATTGTTTTGTTTTTATCAATTTTCTTTCTTTTTCTTGTCATTTCTCATAGCATCATTTTGAAATTCTATATATAGGAGGTGTCATAAAAAATTCATCTTGACAATTATGAGCTATCTGAATTGGATAAAATGATAGGTAAAATGAACAGTGAAATGAAGGATGAAATGATAAGCAATATGAAATGATTTTACAAGGTTGAATAATGGATACTATAAGGATAATGGAAAGTAATAGGTGAAAAGATGGTAAACCTCCCCCCAACTTAAAGGGTTGACCGTCCTCGAGAAACAGGGAGAGGATAGGCATGGATGTTGCATAAAGTGATTAATATAATAAGAAATATTAATAAAGTTAAGAGATAAAATAATGAAAAATAAAACTGATCGTTTTACCAACTCGCATTTCCATGTATGCTAAAGTCCGATAGCCAATGTAACTCAGCAACTGTGAATTTCCAGGAAGGAAGGAACCAAAAATTGTGACAAGGACTGTAGCCACATCACACATGAAAGATATCCATCAGACTGAAGTATTGAGGAAGCATACTGTTGGTAGCTTGAATTCTCTCTTCATTTTGTCTAACACCTCAACTGAAAATGTAACTCTTGCAACAAGTGAAGTGGACCACAACAAACAAGAGTACATTTACACAAGTGAGCAACAAGAGGTGCTAGGAGGTACTCAAACAACCACTGAAGCAATAGAGTATACCTGCAAACTGATGAGCCCATAGAAAGAACACAAATTATTGCATTTTTTTTCCTTTTTCCTTTTTTTTTTTGTTTTTTGTTTTTCATTTTTTCACTTTTTTTTCATTTTTCAATTTTGATAACGATAAGTGACCACTAGCAAGCTAGTTTTCAATCACTCACCGCTTAGTAACGTTGTGAAAATAGTTTTCACCACTAAGAATTTTATTCAACTACAATCCGCCAGAAATTAGTTTTCAAATTGTAGTTGTCTAACAACGCTCGAAGGTTTTCATTGTTAGAATTTATTGCTTTTTTTCATTTTTTTCATTTTTTTCATTTTTTTCATTTTTTCACATTTTTAGATAACCTGCATATAATGACCATAGAGAAGGAACCCCTTATATGGATGTTGAAGTGACACCATCAAAAACTTGAGTTCCCTCTATAACCCCACAAAAGTCACTGTTGAAACTAGGTTGTATGTAGAACTTTGAAATGATGACCAACAAGAAATATACATTCATCAAGATTGACCATGCATAGTTTATAGCACAATTGCTACAAACAATCTTGATCCATTTAGCTCATGCCACCATATCAAAAATCAAACTGTAGAACTTTGGAATCCATGCCCACTCACTTGTTTGAAGGAATTACTTACAATGACAAAGAAAAGGTTGGATAGTGAAAGACCAATTGTAGTCCCTCAACTTGTCAAATGTGTCCACACAACTTTAGGTAGGTGGATACTCATCTCAGAGTGCGATGATCTTCAATATGCTCAAGCTATGTGTTCATGTCTTCAAGTTGACTTTGGATATATGGCTTGTGAAGAATTAGCTAAGAACATAGTATTGCGTTGTGCATACACCAAGTTGCATACTGTCCTCCATAGGATCTAGCATCAAAGTTGACATCAAAGAGAACTTATGTTGAACACCTCACCCAAGAATCCTCTTGTGATCTCCAATAGTGAAGTGGAAAGGAAAGTTGGTGTCCTCCATATAGCTAGCATGACCAACAAGCCAACAAATTGTGTCATTCAATGCTCATGCATAGAAGCATCATCAATTGGTATTGGTGAAAAAGTGTTGGGTAACCATGACAACCTGTAACCATATTCTCATGACCAAGCATATCAAGTGTAGTAATGCAATATCATCCATTTAATAACTTCACCATTTTATTCCAATTATTGATTAGAAAATGAATGGTAAAGTTATATCTATGAATAGATAGTTAATAATAACATGGATGAATAGCAATCAATTCTTGTGTAAACATAATATAAATGAGATGCCAATCAACACAAGAATGCATACCTTAGTTTTCTCCAAAGCTCACATGTGATTTTATTACAAGCACCAATGAAACAATTAATGAAGACATAATAAAAAATCAATCAAAGATTTCAAAAATTCAAAGGATTTCCCCCCAACTTAATTGCTTACTACAAAAGCATGAAGGAATTAGTATAATCTAGGGAATCAAATAACACCTTGAAATTTTCTAATGAATGGTCATTTCAAGATAACCCAAAGAATCAAGAATGAAAAAGATATGTATATATTAAAACCTTGATTCTTGTTAATGAACAATCACCATTGACTTCAAAAATTGTATGGATCCTCCCAACTTAATATCACATTATAAAATCATGAGGGTATTAGGAAAAACCAAAGAAGATAGTGGCATATTTAATAATACATTGATCCTTAATGAATGATCATTAATTTGTAGAATTTTTTGTATGGTCATTAATGCATGCAAACCCTTCTAGTTCTTCTTAATCATAAAATAAATTATTGGACCTAGATCAATAAGTGTTTGAGGAATACGTATTTTGACCATAGGTCTCCCAAGATATAGATGTTTGAATATAAAAACATGTATAAATGATAGATCTTGTAGGATATCATTATGTATCTCACACAAATATTGAACTATTAAGGCAGATAGTTCACCATTCCTTATTTTATGATTAATTTCAACACATACATTTATGAGTTCCAGAAGAAAATTAAACTCATTTTGAAATGTTTCCTCATGTGTGTGGATTCCTTTTAAATTTTGTGATTGATTGTGTAAATAAGAAGAACTATGTTTCATATCATTTAATTTATCATATTGTTCTTCTAATTCAAGCAAATACCAATGACATCCCGTAATTACATCAATATATTTCAAACAACCAATTTCAAGCACATTACCAAAATGTAAAGGGATCCATGAATTTATACTATTATATGCAATTTCAAGCACCTTATTGGATAATAGTAATTTATTAGGAATTATAATTTCCCTTGGTGGATATGTTGGGGTGGATGGTGAGCGACATAATGACAATAGTAAAAATTGTGTCGTATATAAAGTAGATGGTAAAGATGGTAATATATAAGATGGATATGGTGGAGATGGTACTATATGGGATGGGTATGGTTGTTGTGAGCATTTATTATGCCATTTTTGGTAGTATGGTAATTGTTTCCATTCACCACACATACTAGATAGGGAAACATTTTGTGAAGAAACATATTTCCTTTCAAATCCAATAGAATTATGAGACATTTCAAAATCATTAACCATACCTTGATCTTTCCTACTGACGTATGAAGTTGTTCTTGAGTTACAAAAAAGACTTGTGCATTGATTTGTTGAGGCTCTCTTACAATGTCTTCCTCCTTCACCGTGTCGACTTGGCATGTGCACTTATCTTCTTCCTTGCAAAAAAGAGAACAAGAAGTGGTCAAATCTTCATTAAATGATTCATTTTCAAAAATCCATTGTCCTAAAAACTCATCAATGATATGTTCTTGTTCATCCATAGGAATAAGATTTGTAGATGCATGTGACAATGGTCGTGAAAGATCAATATATTCTAAGTTGCATTTGTTATGTAGAGGGGGTATAAAAATATCATTTTGTGCTAGTGCAATTTCCCCACCAATTGATGTATTTGAACTACCTTGAAAATGTAACATTTTTATGTTTTTGTGTTGTTTCTTCAAAATTAATTCTTACCTTTCAATTTACTCACAACAATTGGTAATAATGTATAAATGGTTCTTTAAGATCTACTTACAAAATCTAACAATGCATCTATATGATTTAAACAATGTAAATTAGGACTAATCATCAGGCAAGGCTAGCAATTGCATGAGCTTTCATCCTAACGCATTGGTCCTAACTCAACTCACTGGATTTTGCAGCCTTTAACATCTCTCCCCGACAATGGCATCAAAATGATAGGCCAAAACTGGGGTAACAAATAAGAAATATTTCAGCTTGGTCTAAGAGTGTCAACCCGAGGATCGTAGCTTGCGAGAAGTGTTGTGGTAGTATACCTAAGGGAAGAAAAAAGTGAATTAAGGGAGAATGAATGTAGCTAGAACACACATAAATTTCCTAGTGAAAATCTGGTCTGAATTTCTTATTCTGTCTTTCTGCCAAAATCGCGACAGGAACTGTTAACTGCAACAAAAACTGTTAACTGTGACAGGAACTGTTAACTGCAACATAAACTGTTAACTGCACAGTAACTGTGATAGGAACAGTCTACACAATAACTGTGACAAGAACTATAACAACATGCACATTAATTGTGGTAAGAATAGTCTGCATAGTAACAACAACAATCTGTGATAATAATAGCAGCAATTTACAACAGAAAATAAAACACACTTTGCTAAATTACAAGTACTGAAATCAAACTTTAATAAAATCAACCTTTAATGAAATATCACATTACAAACTTAAATCATAAAACCTTTTATCAAACCAAGTTTTAATTAAAATTCTGAAATTCAAATTACACAACAAATAAAGTTTTAAATCAAATGGAAAATAAATAACACATAAAATATTAATAGCAAAAATAAATAAATGTCACCATGCTTCATGAAGGAGTGGGCCCTTGCTCCGTGGTTTGCAGGTGAGATGGGATGAGATCCTTTTTACGTTGTTGTCTTGATCATGTGAAATATTATTTTATTCATCAACAATTTGATACAAAGTCTTTGCTACAAAATTCTATATGCCTCCCCTAACATGTTAATTCACCCCCTTTATAGCTTATTGCATTGCCTTATAAGGCATGAAACAAATTACAAGTTTTTTCACTATTCACACCCTTCCTCTTATTTCTACGTGTAAATTTGTTGCATTAGTTTTCTAATATTATGCATATGCTTTTCTACACCACCAATCATATTTTTGTGCCAACCTATTTTGTTGCATTTTCTCCTATTCTTTTGTCTTCTTTTATGGAACTATTTGCTCCTATTCTCTTGTCCTCTTTTATGGCACTATCTATGGCTTGTGGGTTGGAATAAAACCAACCATAAAAATAGGAGTTTGTTGTGCCATAAAAATAGGATATTGTTGTGCCATAAAAATAGAATTTTGTTGTGCCACCAAAATAGCCATTTATTTTTCCTTCGTCCATCATAAGTTTATTAGTTACAACATAAAATAATATATGTTATTTCGTGCTATAAGAGGACAAAAATAAATAGTTATTAAAATAAAATTAATTGTTGCTGTGTAGGTTCCTGTCAAGAACGTGACAGGAAGTCTGTATGCTGATGGTAGGAAATCTGCATGTTGCAAGATATATTTTCCAAGGCTTAAAATCAAAATGCTTATTAGTAAAGACAATCCATAATTAATTTCCATATTTTATCCAAAAAATATATTAAATACCACTTATATATATTTAATCATATGCAACGTAAAATGGTAAAATGGTAAGATATGGAATGAAAATGGAACGTGGGAATGGGTATGAAGGTGTAGGAAATAGGATGAAATATGACATAAAATGGAACATGATTGGCTTTCATCACCTATCTAGTATTTTTTCTGAAAGTTTCAATGGTACGCATCAAGAATTAAGGAAGTTATGAATTTTCGTGTTCCTACAGTCACTCTATTACTGTAGCAGGTGTTCTTTGAAGAAGAGGATGAAATTATGGCAATTTTAGTTATTGCGCATGTTTCCATGATGTTCATGGATGGGTCTAGATCATGATCTATCCTTTTTGTACATCCACATTGTTTGGTGTGATCATGATCGAAGATTTTTTTGATGCATGCTTGAGTTTTCATGTTCTTGGCCAACATAATGGTGGTAATGTGTTGTGGATCCATGAGGATTAATATTTTATTATTTGGCATGTTTGAGAATGTTTATTTAGGTCCTCACTATGTTGTGACTGACTTAGGTTGATGCGCATCAAGATTTTATCATGTATTAAGGCCAACAATTGTAATTTATTCTTTATTCTTGGTCGACAGAGTTGTTGATATAAATGTGTATAGCGGATATATAAGAGTGATTGTCTCTTCATTGTAAATGTATTCTTGGTGTATGTATGTGAAATATATGTGCCAATAAATATCAAATCATTTAAGAGTAGAGAAAAGTGTGAAAGAGATTGGGTAGAGTGTGAAAGAGTTTGAGCAGAGTGTGTAGAAGTTTTTTTGTGCCTAACCGGAACTGTCATCAAGCTTTTGTAGAAGCTAATTTCTCAGTTCAACCTCATCGGATGGATTTAATCTGATTGTCCTATGTAAGGAAGTGAGCCTTCCCTTGAGTAGTGAGCTCTAGGAAGTGTGCCTGAATGCATGTGCATTCCCTATTTATTTGTTTCATTATACTTCTAACAGGGTATAATCTTGTGGACTAACATCCACAGTGGTTTTTCCCCTAACAGGGTTTCTACGTATAAAAATCTTGGTGTTCATGTGTCTCTAATGTGTTGTTGGTTTATGCTTCCACTATTAATTATTAGATCTGATATTAAAGGTTGTTTAAACTTAAATAAGTCTTAATTCCGTGATAGTTGATTCACCCCCCCTCTTAGTTGTCTATTCTTGTTTTGCCAACAATTGCTATCAAAGCGGGTTCCTCTAAAGGGAAAGCTTAATAGCTTGAGGTGATCCGAGATGGCATCTTACAAGAAGGATAGTCCTAGATTCGATGGAGCAAACTACTCTTTGTGGAAAATCAAAATGGAATGTCATTTGAAGTGTATTGGTGAGCCTTTTTGGAAGATTACAAAGAATGCATATACTATTCCTTAGAATGGTCCCTCTACTGCTTATAAAATCAAAGAAGCTGAAACAAATACCAGGGCTATTGAATCATTGTTGAGTGTTTTGACAGATTCAGAGATGACAAATGTGATAGGTCTGAAGACTGCACATGAGATTTAGAAAAATTTGGAAACAGTGTATGAAGGAGATGCACTAGTGAAAGTTGCTAAGCTATAGAGTCTAAAAGGAAAGTGGGAGGACATGAAGATGAGTGAAGATGAGGACATCCTCTCTTTCTCTAAAAAGATAAATGAATTGGTGATGAGCATTAGATGTGTCGGTGGAGTCTTGGATGAAGAAGAGATTGTGGCTAAAATACTTAGATTTGTGCCTCCTTCCTACAAAACAAAAGCTCATGCTATTGATGAACTCAAGACAGTGAAAAATGTGACAAGAGACATGCTGATTGGAAAAATTGTTGCCTTTGAGTTAAGTGAATTTGGTGAATCTACTCCTAAGACCGAATCTGCATTTAAGGCTACTGTATCTGGGAAAAGCAAGTAGAGATATGATCCAAG
Organism: Sequoiadendron giganteum; assembly: GCA_007115665.2. Lineage (NCBI taxonomy): Eukaryota > Viridiplantae > Streptophyta > Pinopsida > Cupressales > Cupressaceae > Sequoiadendron > Sequoiadendron giganteum. The sequence goes on along the minus strand of CM021105.1, from coordinate 600,126,671 downwards.
AGAGAGCTCCAAAAAGACATTCAAATATGAAGATGAGATGAAACAGATTGAAGATGAAGAAAAAGAATTAGAAGAACTGGAAGCATTGATTATGAAAAGAGAAGCCAAAGGTCATGGTAAGTACAAAGGGAAGTTACCTATCAAATATTTTTTCTTGCAGTAAAATAGGTCATTTTGCATCAAGGTGTCCTAAAAGAGTCTCTAAGTATAAACCTGATAAGACTAGATTTCAAAAGAAATGCTATTATGTTGAAGAAGGTGTTACTGATGATGAATCTAATAAAGAAACTAGAAATGAAGATGAATGGGTATTCATTGCTATCAAATAAAATGTTCGGGTGTCCACTGAATCTACTAGTAATGTGAATGTTGAGAAGGCTCTTGCAGCAAAAATTGAAGAAAACGATGAGTGGGTAATTGACAGTGGATGCTCACATCATATGACTGGTGACAAAATAAAGTTTGTAAGCTTGGAAAACTATGATGGTGGTGTTGTAAGATTTGGAGACAACACTTCTAGTGTGATTCGTGGCAGAGGCACTATTTATTTTGGTGGTAAGCATAATACTGATGATGTTCTTTATGTAGAAGGCTTAAAACATAACTTGTTGAGTGTTGGGCAGATGGTAGACAAGGGTTACAATCTTCAATTCAAGGACGGTAAGTGCAGGATAAGGGGAAGTTCTGGAAATTTGATTGCTTCAGGTACAAAGACAAGAGGTAATATTTTTCACTTGAGTGTTGCTAGTGAAAGTTGTTTAATTTATCAAGTTGATATAAGCTAGTTATGGCATAGGAGGTTGTGTCATGTGAAGTTTGATAACATTTTAAAAATAAGATCTTCTCAAGTAGTCAGAGATCTTCCTAAGTTAGTGAAGCCTACTAACACTATGTGCAAGGAATGTCAGATGGGAAAGTAGACTAGAAATTATTTACAGAGCAAACAGTATAATTCTAATGGAGTACTGGACTTGGTACATACTAACCTATGTGGTCCATCCAGAATTAGAAGTCTTCAAGGTGAAAGGTACTTTATGCTGCTTATTGATGATTACTCTAGAATGATATGGGTTGCTTTCTTAAGAGAGAAAAATGAAGCATTAGAAAAATTCAAAAGCTTCAAAGCTATGGTAGAGAATGAGATAGGCCAAAAGATCAAATGCTTAAGGTCAGATAGAGGTGGTGAATTCACTTCCCAGGAATTCAATTCTTTCTGTGAAGAGCATGGAATCCAAAGACAACTATCTGCTCCTCGGACCCCTCAACAAAATGGATTTGTTGAAAGAAAGAACAAAACTGTTCTAGAGTTAGACACTGCTAGAACCATGGTGCTGGAAGAAAATGTCCCTCATTTCTACTGTAGAGAAGCTGTAAGCACTGCTGTGTATATTATTAATTGGGTAAATGTCAACAATAATTCTGGTAAGACCCCTTTTGAGCTATGGTTTGGTTATAAGCCTACTGCCAAATATTTCAAAATTTTTGGAAGCAAATGCTATATCAAGAGAGATGATGATATAAGCAAGTTTGATGCTAGAAGTGATGAAGGAATATTTCTAGGTTACTCTACTAAGAGCAAATCTTACCGGTGCTTTAATAAAAGGTTGAAGAAAATGGTTGAAAGTGCAAATGTCAAAGCTGATGAAGATATTGACCATCCAGATCTAGTGGATATGATTCAGATGACCAAAATGACAATACCAACAATGGAAAGAATGTTCAAACACATAATCAACTTGAAATTATTCCGGTGAACCAAGGGAATCAAGAAGAAACCAACAAAAATGCAGAAGAAAGAACACAAGAACAAGAAGTTAGATAAAGTCCTAAAGTTCCAAGGTATGTAAGGAAAAATCATTCTAACAGTCAAATCATAGGAGATAAGAGCAAAGGTGTGTAAACTAGAAGAAGAATTTTAGGAGAGTATTGTCTAATTTCCAAAACTAAACCTAGCAATATCAATGAAGCATGCAAAGATGAATATTGGATGGAAGCCATGAAAGAAGAAATAATGCAGATAAAGAAAAATGATACATGGGATCTTGTTCTTAGACCTCAGAAAAATGTGATTGGAACCAAATGGGTGTTTCAGAGTAAGTTGAATGAACAAGGTGAAGTGGTCAGAAACAAATCAAGACTGGTTTGCAAAGGGTACTCATAGATGGAAGGTATTGATTTTGAAGAAACTTTTGCCCCTGTTGCTAGATATCAAGCTGATCTTAAAGAGTCTCATGTGATTGTTGTAAAAAGAATCTTCAGATACCTGAAAGGGACAATTGACTTTGGTCTTTGGTATTTTAAGGATGATGATATTATCTTGAGCACTTTTACTGATGCAGATTAGGTAGGAGATGTGGATGACAAGAAGAGTACTATTGGTGGTGCATTCTTCTTAGGAAAGAAGTTGGTATCTTGGCTAAGCAAAAAGCAGAATTATGTTTCATTATCTACTGCTGAGGAAAAATATATTGCTGCTGCAAACAACTATACTCAAGTATTGTGGATGAAGCAGATGCTGAGAGATGTCAGAATTGAGTATGAAGAACCCATTGCCATATTCTGTGACAACTCAAGCGCCATAAACATTTCTAAGAATCCAGTGTTGCATTCAAAGATAAATCATATATCCATCAAATATCACTTCTTGAGAGATAAAGTAATTGACAAAGAAGTTAGACTAGAGTATATACCTTCCAAGGAGAAAATTGCAGATATCTTTACTAAACTTTTTCCTAAGGATACTTTTGAGTATCTCAGAGGCAAGTTAGGGGTGATTTCCCCTCCTGATCAGAACTAAGTGATGTAGGTATTTACATCAGTCTGTGAATTCATAGCCATATCTTATTCTGGATTGATGTTGTGGTGGTTGCTACTCAGGGGGAGTAGTTAGATGTGCTAAATATGTGGTTCAGAGCATGTGTACCTTTGCCATTGATTTCAAAGGGGGAGAAGAACAATGTGAAAAAATCTTGAAGTAAGGGGGAGAAGATTCAAGAAAGGGAGAGAAGAACTATGAGAGGAGAACTGCAGATCAAAGGGAGAGAGGTATGTGAACAACCAGTTTGTTGATAGTATTATTTTTCACATCATGTGTTGCCATCAATTCCAAAGGGGGAGATTGTTGGATTTTGTGGTTGTGTTGCTGATATGTGGTTTTTATTGATGTCAACACTATTAGCATTGGTGATTCTGAAGGCTATATATGTCGAGGAGATTGAGAAAATTATAATAAATATGTTATAGGCAGTTTGTGATGCTGTGAAGATCCAAGTGGTGAAAAGTGTTATATGTTGAGTTTCAAGTGTCACGCACTAAAGGGTTTGTTGTCGAGCCTATCTAGTATGTTGTTTGAAATTTTCAATGATACACATCAAGAATTGAGGAAGTTATGAAGTTATGTGTTCCTACAGTCACTCTGTTATTGTAGCAGGTGTTCTTGGAAGAAGAGGATGAAATTCTGGCAATTTCAGTTATTGTGCATGTTCCTGTGGCATTTGTGGATGAGTCTAGATCATGCTCTATCCTTATTGTATGTTTGCATTGTTTGGTGTGATTGTGATCAGATATTTTTTTGATGTGTGCTCGAGTTTTCATGTTCTTGGCCAACATAATGGTGGTAACTTGTTGTGGATTCATGAGGATTAATATTTTATTATTTTTCATGTTCAAGGATGTTGATTTAGGTCCTCACTATGTTGTGACTGACTAAGGTTGATGTGCATCAAGATTTGCTCATGTATTAAGGCCGACAGTTGTAATTTATTCTTTATTCTTGGCCAACATAGTTGTTGATGTAAATTTGTATAGTGGATATATAAGAGCGATTGTCTCTTCATTTTAAATATATGCTCGGTGTATGTATGTGAAATATATGTGCGAATAAAGATCAAATCATTTAGGAGAAGAGCAGAGTGTGAAAGAGATTGAGCAGAGTGTGAAGGAGTTTGAGCAAAGTGTGTAGAAGTTTTTATCTGCCTAACTAGAACTGTCATCAGGCTTTTGTAGAAGCTAATTTCTCAGTTCAACCTCATTAGATGGATTTAATCTGATTGTCCTATGTAAGGCAATGAGCTCTAGGCAGTGTGCCTGAATGCATGTGCATTCCCTATTTATTTTTTTTATTATACTTCTAATAGGGTATAATCTTGTGGACTAACATCCACCATGGTTTTTCCCCTAACAGGGTTTCCACGTATAAAATCTTGGTGTTCATGTGTCTCTGATGTGTTGTTGATTTATGCTTCCACTGTTAATTATCAGATCTGAGATTAAAGGTTGTTTAAAGTTAAATAAGTCTTAATTCTGTGACAACCCATTCAACCTCCCCCTCTTAGTTGTCTATTCTTGTTTTGCCAACAAGAGCTTGGTCATTACTTATAATGAGGAGGCCAATCCATAGAGTGATTATTTCCAAGTGACAAGGAAAACTTAAGTGATTTGGTCACTAGCACTATGAAATAAATGGTAAAATATAGCACTAAAGCACTTTTTTGAAAGGTATGGCAAAATTAAAAAAATTATAGGTTATGTGAGGTGAATGTAAATGGGTGTATCTAGAGCCCAATAAGTACAAATTAGTTGTCAATAATAATGCAATATGTATTTATATCTATTTTCATGGTTATATATTTGTTCACTCATGTCTCCAAGTATTTCATATCTTGACTCTTTAATATTGTCATTTGTTTATAGTTTTTAATTGATTTCATTGTTAAATTTTTAACTTGTTATGATCTTTGAATGTAAATCCAACATAATGGATGCAATCCTTAACAACCATGCATGGTTCATACTAAGCCACCTTAGTTATAGCTTATGGTTACTAGAAAATTTTGGCACTTATTCATCCATTTAATTAATCATTATAGAAAGTTCATGTTCTCATTCACCACCTAATTTATAACTTCATGATAATTTTAAATTTTGATTTTCCACCTCAATTAAAAATTCATGGGCAATTTAGTCTCTTGATTTGCCATTTTGATTAAAATTTTATGAGAATTTTGGGCTTCTTTCAATACCTAAATTAGAAAAATTATAGAAAAATTAGGTTATAATTTGCCACCTAAATTAAAAATTTATGGATAATCACTTTTTTATCCAAGATGGACATTTACATTAATATTTTGAATTGAATCTTCATCTTTTGAGATCTATAAAAGCTAAACCGTTAAGAATTTGAAGATGATGCAAACTAGTGATTTGTGCCAATTTGTGTGTAGATTATAAATATATATTTTTTAAAAAAATTCTGAAATAAATCATGAATCTTTCAACATCTTCTTTAATAACTAGTTTTAAACAGAAAACAACATTTTTAACGTTTCTATCGTCCAACATTACTTTTTTCTATAAAGGATAAAATTCTAATTTTTGAAATATAGATTCTTAACATCAATATCTAGGGCAAGAATATTTTTTCATAATTTTTTGTTACATATTTTTTTAATTAATTTGTAAAGTCATTATAACTATAATTTGGACATATGTGTGTGTCGTCCAACCTAACTTTATGTGTATATATTGAAATCCATTTTTTTTTTTTGGTAAAACAAAGACATCAATACCTAGGGAAAGGGTATTTTTTATTTATTTTTACAATGGTTTACTATTTTTCCACCTCTACAAAACGAAGAGCTTGATGTTCGGAGGAAAACTTATGTAGTAAAAATTGAAAATTAAATACACGATAAAATGAAAACATATTAAAACTATACTTGTTGGAAAGCTCGTTTTGAGGGATACAATCTTGTAATTTTTTTCTAAATGATGTTATTTAATCCCTCAAAAGGTAAAGAAAAAGTGTTATTTTGCCAACATTTTGATAGGTGTGAAGGAGACTCCATTATGGGTATGATTTAATACTAGAGGGGTTCTATCCAAGGGGGTTTGATCTAAGGGAGTGTTATTTATCCCTCTTCGACTAAAACCCTTTAGATGGAACCTCTCAAGGCTTAAATCATTAGTTTTTCTAAAAAATGTGATTTCAGAAAAAAAATCAGCATGTCCCAAAATGAGATATAGTATTGTGGGAACACCCCACCTTAGTTATAACTTATGGTTACTAGAAAATTTTGGCACTTAATTACTCATTAAATTAATCATTATAGAAAGTTCATGTTCTCATTCACCACCTTATTTATAACTTCATGAGAATTTTAAATTTAAATTCGCCACCTCAATTAAAAACTCATGGGCAATTTAGTCTCTTCATTTGTCATTTTGATTAAAATTTTATGAAAATTTTGGGCTTCTTTCAGTACCTAAATTAAAAAGACTATAAAAAATTTTAGGTTATAATTTGCTACCTAAATTAAAAATTTATGGATAATTATAGGTTCCAATTCACCAAATTGATTAAAAATGACTTTTGGTTTCACAATCACCCACACTTTATTTTATTTAAATTTTAATATAAAATAGCTACCCATTCTTTCACTTCAAGTCAATTTCAAAATAAAATTGTCAAAAGAGATATGCTTCTGCATAGAGAATTCACTAGGGTTCCTATAGAATTTTCTAGGGGTTAGTTCTCAAAGTATATCTTAGTAACCACCACAATTGAGCTCCACCACAATGGTTGCACTATGGTCACCATATTCACCATCATACTTGAGTTATTGCTTACACAACCATATTCATTGCCTCAATGTCCATGATCCACCCCAAGCACTAAACCAATACTAACTATTCATCCTCCCCCACCATGTAATCCATCTTAATAAATGAGATCTTTTTCTTAATCATCACCATGATGAAGTAGGATTTTATTTTATTAAATTATAAGAGACAATATCTAACCTCTAAAACATGAAATGTCTACTTAATCAAGTATCACTGCTCAAACCCATAACCTGAACTATATTGGAAAGGACTTATTAGAGTTTGAGTAATGTAAAATTTAATCCTTTATAGACAACATTAAGAGGAGGTAGAGGAAAGGGAGCCTAATGATGTGTATGGCCCAAAACACTAAAGAGCCTAGAAAGGGAATCCAAAAAATTACTCGAAAATAAGTTGAAAAATAGTTTGACTAGAGGGTGGACATCAATCCTATCCGCTACTAGCTTATGAATTTTGTCAAAATCTAAAAATAAAAGATAATATGATCACAAACCTCTACTCAAAAGAGTAAGTGAAGGATGGGGTAAAAGATGTCCAACTCATAAAGAAGAATTTATGACGTACAAAGAAATCAACAATCCTTATAAAAAGTTAGTTGAAAAAATTATCTATTTTTAAATCAATCATCACTAAGTTGTTCTTTTCATCATGAGCTCCATCAAGCCTTTCATCCCAATGTTATTACACAAAAAATCCTAAGATTCTCAATATCAATTTATTTATTATAAAAAATTTAACCATCATTAAGTTGGTGGAGAAAATTAATTATTATTATTAAGTTAGTTATAAAAAATTAACCAATATTTAAAAATATATATTTTATAAAATATTTTTAAATTAAATTGTATCAATATTTTTGCTTCAATATTGTGAATCACACTTTGATCACACTCCTTATACAAAATTAAGGACACAATCTAATTTAGAAACATTTTAAATAGTTTCTAAATTATCTTACAGACGGTATTTGTAAAGTATAGGTCTTTTGAACTTTCGTTAAGCATGACGAGTAAGAAGCGGTTTTAACGCCGTCTGTGGGAATCGAACCCACGACCACGTGGTTAAAAGCCACGCGCTCTACCGGCTGAGCTAAGACGGCCTCGACATTAGAATTAATCCATAAAATATTGTAATCACTGTATTGACTATAGAATTAGATCGACTATACAGCGTGCCACGCGTCAAACCACGGCCTTCTGGAAAACATACGGTCAAAGGTTACAACTTGTGGATTAGACTGACGTATTTTTCATTTCTTTAAACGCACCCCGGTTAATGGTTGGGTTAGTTTGAAATCATATTTATAAGTGAAAAATATAAATATATTTAAAGGGTTATAAATTATATAATTTAAAATGTTAGATATTTAAAGGAGTTGACTACGATCAATTAATTGAGACTGTAAATAAATGTGTAAAAAAAAATGATAGAGATTATGTTCTTATTTTAAATGTTCACATGAAATAAATTTCAATTATTGGTAAGAAATGGGAATAATAATCTCATATTTGATATGAAGTCAAAGGTCTAAGATGATTAAAATGTAGAGTTTCAAATTCTAGGATTGAAATATACTCACAATTTTATTCGAATGGTGTAATTGCATCTAAATTGCATGATCTAACTATGACTAAAGTTGGACCTTGTAGAGAGTAGAGAATTTTCTTGTGTATATGTTGTAAGAAAAAATAGGTAGTACTAACAAGTGTTTTTGGGATCTTCTATAACAATATAGAAGAAGATTAACTTCCTTGTTTGTAGCTAGGCCTTGAGATTAAGTCAACAATGATAAAATGAATTGTAACACTGGCATTGGACATTGATGTAGGCAAAGTAGCTGCTATGTTGAACTTGCAAGTGCTAGCAATAGATATGCATGTATGGTTTCCTTGATTCAATGTTTTATTTTAGGGATTAGGACTTAAAATACAAACCATTGACACATAATGTAGACTTTTTGGTGCACATGTTGATAAGTAATGATCCTATCTAAGATTCTTAGCATTGGAATGCAAGGAATTTTAATTTTGAAAATAGTGAACAAGATTGTGCCCTTAATCTAATTCAAGGGTTATAATTGTAGGTGTGATTTAGTCTAGAGTGGGAAATGTTATGATAAATGAACCGAGGTTGTTTTAAATAGACTAATCAAGTATACTAGAGTAATAGATTGGTTTTTGGTCAATGAGCATGCCCAAATATCCAAAACATACTAGAATCATGCATGAAAGGTATCTACACAAATTGGCATAGAATGAGTGGAGAAAAGTATAAGGTTATACACTTTTCTCCTCTAGAATAAAGTATTAGAGCTTCATTTTCTAAGATCCATGAGAGGGAGGGAATTTGGCCCCTATGATAATATTTATTTTTTGACCTTGCAGTACTAATTAGTTTGAGTTTGATCTTTCGATAGGTGAATCAAGGTTTTGTGCATAGGAAATGTAAGAGTTAGTAAAGAATGAACTGTGATATTATGTGATATTTTAGCTATGGAGATAGCCAGCCAAGCTCAAGGAGCTTCTATGAAAGCACAAAAGAGATCCAAGATGATAGAATAATACTACTTATCAAAGGATGCAAATAGTATACACAATTATTGTTAAGATTACAATGAGAAAACATTGTATACATAGGCAAGGGTGAGATATGATTATGTCATGTGTATTAATCTAATTTGAGACAAAAAATAAATTCCATAAGTAAACTTAGGTAACTAGGTATGAAAAGGAACTAAGAGGAAAACTAGTTAAAGGTAATATACCATGTTCACAACACCCCTATTAAGTGCATCTTAGAGATAATAAAGAACAAGGCCAAGTCTTAACAATAAAAACTGATGAGGTACCCATCTACAAATTATTCCCCATAGAAGATGAGAAACAGAAAAATCATAGGACAAAACTCCTCCCCAAGAGAGGGTGAAGAGAGAAGGTCTAAGTGAAAGCCCTTTAAAAATTGAGAAGGATAAAACCTCATGCAAGGAAAAACTCCTAGCCAAAATATAGAGAATAGTAGACACCATGAAACTCCCTCTCAATGTATAATCTCATGCACTAATGGTATATGGTCAATAATGAATGTTGAAGATGATCCAATATCATTAAAATACATTTCACCCCTAGGAAGAAACAAAGAAAAAGATGCATGCATGATGTCTTCCCACTCCTAAAAGGATATTTGGGGAGAAATATATACATGTATAATGTCTTTGGAAGCTTTTTATGTGTTTCTATGTCAATGTTAAAAGGTGCCATAGTCAAATCAAGTGTCTTAATCCAAATTGAAGAAAGTGACTATCTAGAACTTAGTGGAAACAAATCTAGAATAATTGATATAAAGATGTGTTGTGCCTGTTGCACACATGCCCCATTCGGAACGGGGAGCCTCTCTTCCCTCTTTTTGATTGCCGGGTCTTTTTGGCTTCGCCTCATTTTGCGTGTCCATTTTTGTGCCCTAATAGGTCAAATCACCCTGAAAAGTCACATATTAAGTTTGACCAAACTCAACCCCTTTAAAAAATGCTAAATCTAAGGTCAGTTCGGGTTTCCCTTGTCAGAATTCCCTTCGGACGTCCATGACCCCTTCCGGGTCCGGACCCTCGAGTTTCCCTCTCTGGATTCATGTTCTGGGTTTGCTACTGCTGGTGTCCGACACCCAACGTCTTTCTGGACCCCGGACCCCGGATCTCGGATTTCTGTGTCCGAAATTTCGCTTGAACTTCGTCGTTCTTCGCGGCCACGGCTAGACGTCTCTTTGGCCACCGGACTTCGGGTCACCTGCCGCTACTTGTGAGATTTGAACTCACCAACCTCCTGAACCGCCGTACAAAGCATTAATTTGTGGTATTAATGACAGTTTTGGCTATAAAATTATATTTTTCGGCTGTCATTTTCACGCGACAGAGTGATAGAGAAATCTGCAGAGCTCCCTGCATCCGGCATTCTCCACCCCCACGCCCGAGCTCTCATCTGGTCATTTTTCCTACGCGTTCAACACCAGTCTCTTTGGGATCTTGAGGTACATCCGCCGTCCGGGTGCCTCGTTGTCCTTTTCGTCAAATTCTAGGATAAAATGAAATAAAAATGTAAGATAGGGTTAAAATCTGGTAGATAAGTACCCTCCCATAAAAACCCATGTTTTCAAATATGAAAAATCGATCGTTTGAGGAGTCAAAATTCAAACCGGAGTTGGACCTCCCTGTCGTTGTTCTTCGGAAAAGGCGATCACCTTACTCTGGCTTGGGCTTTATGCGGCCAAGCTCGTCTCGGATCTCGGCCTCCGGATTTCCCTTCGCGGGTTTTCGTTGTGCCCCCATTGTTCTGACGGCCTCCCCTGAGCATCTTTCTGACTCTCGGATCTCGGCCCTGCAAAATCCGTGTCAAAACATAGAAAAAATCAAAAATCGGCAAAGAAACAAACTGGCCCCGGGATCCAGTCCTCGGAGTTCCATTCCTGGAATTTCGGACTAACTTCACCGTTCTAACGGCCTGTCTTGAGCGTCCTCCCGAACCTCGGACCCCGACCGCATAAAGTCCAATTCAAAATTCCAAGGCAGAAAGCAAATTCAAGCACCCCCGGACCCCGACCTCCGGAATTCCGTGTCGCTTTTGCCGTTTTACACGGCCGTCCCGGGACGTCTTTTCGAGTGCCGAACCCCGGTACCCCTTTCGCCTTGTGAAAAATCTGAATGAAGAACCAAGCGCCCAAAGTATATTTGGACTCCGATCCCCAAAATTTCGCTTCCGAGATTTCGTTCCACTAGTGTCATTTTACACGGCGAATCCGAAGCGACTTTTCGACCTCCGGGTCTCGACCCGTTGGTCGCTGCCTAGTTTTTCGACTCCTGAAATTGTCTCTGGGGATTGTGTTCCAAAATTCCCCTCCCGGATTGCCTCTTGCATTTCGCCGTCCTGGACGGTTGACCTATAACTACTTCCCGATGACGGCGGTTCGATTTATGGATTCCGACGCCCGGAGTTCCATCTCCCCTATGCTGTTTCCAGCGGTCGTCCTGCAGCTAATACCCGAACTCCTAAATGAAGGCTCAAATGACCTCCAAATCCAAAATGGATTTCGACCCACTTGCTAAAATTAGGTCTTCCTTCATGCCAACCCTCAATTGAGCAAAAAGAACATCGAGAAATACCTTTGGGAGTTCCATACCTAATTTTCCCTTCCAAACGGCATTATGCCAAGGGAACTCTGGCCCTGAGAAGCCGAGTTGCCTGCTTTGCTTTCTAAAAGATGTTTTAACAAATGTTATGTGATTATCCAATATGAATAATGATTGCGGAGCTAAACTTGATGTGCAAGGACTTGTCTGGGGCTATTTTTTTTTCATATTTAATGTTACTGATTCATGTCTTTTGTGTAGGATTTATGGAATCTGGTGCAGAAACTTCTGGTGCCTCCAAGGAGAAGGGGAAAGGAATAGCCAAGGCACCCCGAGGCAATGAGGATAAGGATAAGATGAAGTACAAGTTTCAAGGGGTCCCCTTACAATCCAAGATCACTACTTTGTGGAGGGATGTCACGGATACCAATATCGGTCAGGTCTATGTTGATGAATTTACACAGAGAGTCAGGGTGAATCCCAAGACAAAAAATGAGAAGTTGATAAGAAGTAGCGAAATTGCCAAAGCTGTAGGCTTCCCGCTGGCCTTGGTGACCCCAGAATTGGTAATGGCGTGTGTAGAGGCATACCAACCTGAGACCCGAACTATAGTGGATTTGGATGGGAATATCCTTGTGGATATGTCCCCATTGGGTATAACGACTACTTTCCACATTCCTGCCTTTAAGAGCATGGAGACCCCTACCATGGAAGAATGCAAGGAATTATGGGAATAGGATCCGTTGAAATGTAAGAAACTAATTAATCAATAATGGTTGAAGGACAAGCGGGGTAGTGTCGGCAAGCTCCCTCAGGAGCTTTTTCACAGCGATTTCTTCAAGGATTACCACGACCTCATGACCTTGCTAAGCCAAGTTATGGGTCTTCCTGCTGCAGCCTTCTTCCAGGAATGGATGTTCTACTTTGTGGAGCAGATTCTCCGCGATGATGGTATTGCCTTCTATTGGGGGGAGATAATTAGTGACTGCTTCCACGAATAGTTTACAACTGTGAAGAAGACCTCCAAGTTCTACATGACATCCTACCTAGTATACTCCCTCGCAGACCGGCGACACTATCATGGATTAATTATGGTACCCAGTGAGGGATCGGGGGTAGAGCTCAAGCCTTATGATAAATACCCTCAATTGTAGTACCGCAACTTCAAGAAGGATTATTGTAGGGTGAATGATACATTCATCACCCACATCATTCAATCTTTAGGAGGCGACTTTTAGAGAAGAGTTTCCCATAGTGCCAGAGCCCTCCTTAGGCAATGTGCCTTCCTATACATACTATTTCCAAGGTTCACTTACATTTGTGCCTAGGGATTCATAGAAAGACCAAACAAGCTGCTCTGGTACCCTAATGACCAGATTATACTATTAGAGCTGACTTGGCAGCTACGACACATCCATAATATCTTGAGCAACAAGCATCTGGCAGGTACACCTTACCCCATTGGGCTCGGCCAAGGAATGTATAAGATTCATACCTCCCAGTGTGCGGGGTACTCAAAAAGGGAGTTGGCTGAATACCACTTTCGGCAATATATAGCTCGACCTCAAATGGACCCATATAGACATATCAGAAAGGCACCGGGATAGGAGTATGCCCATCTCCACAACGTTGAAGATTTCTGGGCTAATTATAAAGATGATCTTGAAGTACGGCTGTGGGACTACATGCGCATGATTTCTTTTTATGTGCAGAGAATAAATTTGTGCCCAGTACCTGACCAGCTTGAAGAGGATGAGGACACGGTGATCGATTCTGGATATGATGTCTTACCAATTTTCCATTGCTTGCAATTGATTGGAATGAGTGAGAGCTTGACGACATCGACATACTCACTAAACCCATTGAGGTCTGGACGAGGGTATGGATCGACCAACAGGTGGCCCGATTGAAATAGCAAGGAGTCGCCTTAACGTTTAAGGGACTAGAAAGTGAACCAAGTGGTTTCGATGGTGGAGTGGCCATTGCTACAACTGGGGAAACATCCAAAACCCCACCATTAGTCAAAACCAAAAAGAGAAAAGAAGCCAGTGAGCAGCTGCCCAAACTAAAGGTTTATGCTCGAAAGGCATCAGAGGGCGACTCGCCAAAGAAACAAAGAAAAAAAACTAGGGCCGCGGAGATGACTGTACTACCCAAAGGTCCACTCCTCAGGCAAGGAGGAGAACGATCTAACTCGCCAGGGTCTCCATCCGCTACAATTGCTGCTATAGTTGCTACCATCCAACTTGCTTCGCTTGCCGTTTCCACTTCCTCCCCGCCTGCGGTGGACATCTCTATCCACCTTGCTTCCACCTCTCCAATCATGCAGATTATTCTCATGGATTCGTCCTCTGCCACAACCTCACCGGTCTCCTCTTCCTCTATGTCTCCTTCCCTTCCCTCTGTTTCTGCTGCTATGATGCCTACCCTTAGCCTCCCGGAATCCTTTGTGAAGTACATGCAAAACGTGCCCTCCGAGCTTTTGGGGATGCTTACTAATCCAGTGATGTAAGCTGCAATAGCTCAAGCTTTGGCCCACGCTCCAACTCTCCCTCCCCCTACCAAACCACCAAGAATGGAGGCAACAATGCAAATATCAGATGAGCTTGAGCGATGGAAGCTAGAGGCTACAAAGGGGCCAGAAGACGACGAATTTGAGTACCACAAACATCCACTGTTCGAACGTTGAGATATAGATGAGGTGGCCTATGAGTCCTCTAGTCAGAGCAATGAGGAGTTGGACGCTGAACTGATCAGGGAAATGAATGACCCCGAACTCAATGCAGAGTGGGGCAAACAGATTAAGGAGATTGAGGATAAGGAAGCCGTGGATCGGCTTGCACGTGAAGAGGAAATTGCTGCTCCAGAGATGGAAGGCAGCAGGTCTCCAATTGAGGGGCGTGGCTAAACCCTAGAACATGATGAGGAGGCATCCCTCCATGAAGATGAGCAAGAAGAGAAACCTAACGAACATGAACACAACCAAAATGAAGAAGAAAAGGGTACTGAAAGGGAGGATCCCTCCAACGAGCAACTGCACGCCAAGTCTCCCACTAAGTGTGTAATACTCGAACAGGACTCTGATGAGGAGAAAGAAGATGCAGGAATTGAGAAGAGGGCTCTTGTTGTCAGATCCATTGAGCTTGAAAAGGAGGACAACAAGAATCAAAGTGAACCACCTAGGGAAGAGCCCCAAGTACCCGATTGGCTGGAGAGGCAGTTGAAACAAAAGACTCCCACCCAAAAGATCCTAAGGCAAGGCTGAAAGCCATACTAGCCATAGCATAGATAAGCACCAAGAAAGAGAAAAAACCAAAGATCAGATCGAAGGTGACCATGGATGCCTTAGGATCTAGGGCGGTACAAATAGCGATGTCGGTGGTTGGAGAACAAGGAGTAACTTATAACGTCTCCACCATCAAGTTGGGAGTGGCCACAAGGGAGGAAAAGGTTGACCACCTCCAAGAATCAGTCACCACAGTGGTGCATCTTATCCAACAGGATAAGGTTTCTAAGGAAGAACTCAAAGCACAAGTGGTTGATCTAATGACCTATATTCAACAGTGGTCGTCCCCAGATGAACAACCCACTATGTCATCAGCCTCGCCTCAATTGCTATCTCAAGAACAAATCAATAAATTAGAGAAGAGAAGGAACTTGGATAAGACTAAGGAAAACTGGTTCCAGCAGGTCTTAGACATGGGAAAAACAGGTATCAACTTGGCTATCCAAATAAAAAATAAGTTCTTAGAAGTATAGAGAACCCTTGAGGGTACGAGGAAGATCTGCGAGGAGTTCCCAAGAAAGTACAAAGCAGCCTACCCAAAAATTGAGGCTATACTCGCATTGCCAAGCAAGATTTGGGAGAAAAACCTCGCCCTCAAAGATGATGACCACTGGTTAGTGGATGTATGGAAGCGAGATTTCGATCATCGGAGGAAAAGTTTGGAGAAAATTCTGGAACGGGTAGTTCTGGATATCGAGTGGGCCAAGGAGACCAGAGAAGAGTGCACTCGGTACCTCAAGCTAATGACGGGGTACGAGCTGCCCCCTATCAAAATTAATCCTGAGAGCATAAAGCTCCACTTCTTAAGGAACATGGAAGATGGGATGTCGGCTGAGGTCACCACGGACTTCATGAGTTTTGCTGCTCGAGCCTTCACACAGTCAGAACTTTTTAGGGATAATGTTGCCAAGTATGATGACAACTGGAAGAATCTCATCAACAACTCCCAGGAATGGAGCTACTAGATTTTGTGGTTTGACATCATGGAGCTGGACAAATTCCAACCACTAATATTGAGCTTTATGGAGTATGCAGCGTTAAATAAATGTGAAGGCAATCTAGTCATTGATGAAAAATTCCTCAAAGAATAGCTACAACAAAGGGAAAATAGCAAAAGGACTAAATTGCTATAGTGTTGTCACTAGATGACAAAATAGGGAAAAGACAAGAAATATTTTATAAATGAAATATATTTGGGGGTAGGTGAAACCCTAGTGTAAAGTGAATGTTGGCCACACAATAGAATCAAATCTTGGCCACTCATTTTACTTTTTGAAAACTATAAATAGGGCTCTCCTCCTCTCATTTTAAGAGAGTTGAGTTGTTGTAAAGGCATGCTACAGAAATTATAATAGAAAATACAGTCATTTCCTATTGTATTTTTGGGTTTCTCTACATGTTTCATGATTCTTCTCCCCTTAGTTAAAACTTTACTTCAAATTACTTTGCTGTTCTAGTTTTCTTTAGTTAGTTGTAGTGGATTTAGTATGTTGTCTTTGGTTTTGAAGCTTCCAGCTATGTGTATGCTTTCCCTGTCCATAATTTTGGTCATTTGCTGCTGGTAAATGGCTATGTAAAGTTAGCCTAGACTATAATTTCATAGCTGCTCATTCAACTTTGTCTTTATTCACATTTACATGGCGAATGAATGATGAATATCTACAGTCCTTAGAAGATAGCATAGATTTCATGACATTGTGAGAATTCAGATTAAGTGAAATTCTATTTAAGGAAACTGTCCACAGCAGGAACCTCCATGATCACTGTTCATTGGTAGTTGCAGGTCTAGGAACCATCCTTCTTCCTCGCCCTTTTTCCTTTTTTTTTTTAGAAACAATTTGTGCTAAGGTTCATTGCACATTGTAAAGCAAATCTGACGAAACAATGGAGTCCAAGACTGTTGTCTAACCCTACAATGAAGTGCAGTAATTTCATATTCAAAAAACTCCATTCATTTACCCAATTCTCTACAAATTTAAACCATGTAAGACCGCCTTGTGATTCTAAAAAAATCACATCAAATAAATGATACATTCCAAGCATCGTTAAGACCTGACATCCGAGAGACCTTGGGATAGTGTTCTGCAATTTGATTGTGGAAGATTGTATTTCAAGAGAGGTAATGTACCTGTGCATTACCTATGTTGAGAAGTGCATAAAAACACCATCAACAGAATTGATGTTAGAAGGAGGGCAGAAATGTAAAGCTGGATCGAATTGGGTCATTCTCCCCTAAGAGATTCGACTGAGTCTTGAGGTCTACACCAAACAAGGGAGAGTTTCAAGAATTACAACCCCCTATCCGAGCTAAGAGAGCTAAAGGAGGGGAACGATCCATCACCGATTTGCCAGAGCAGCTCGTTGCTCTTTCACCTCCGTCTCCTTCATCTTCACTAGCAGCACCACCTTCTGCTCATCTAATCCATACAACCTCCTAGGTTACCTCTACATCTAGGCTGAACGCTGCCATTCTACCATTCAGCCAAACACAATCACCAGCCTTGTTGTTGCCTCATTAGTTGCTACCGCCCCATCATAGTTACAGACCAATCTGGCACAACCACCTCCACCATCCTTCCCAATGGCGTGGCTGGGTAATAACCTGTCTCCTCTCACCTTCAACCTTTACCATGATATGCCAAAGAATTTTGAAAATTTCTGCATGAAGTTCAACTCCCGGGATCCACAGAGGACAGCTGAGGAGCATGTCAAGATTTTTGAAATTGCCCTGAAGACTATGCAGATCATATATGAAGATGTGGCCTGTAGGCTCTTTCCCTACTCCTTAGGGGAGGAGGCATTCTATTGGTACATCAATTTACCAGCCGAAACTATCAACACATGAGATTTTCTGAAGAATGCATTTCTATAGAAGTTCAAGACCTCAGTCAGCACCGCAGATTTGTACGACACTTCATGTCGGTTCAAAGGGAAATCAATGAACCGATCAACTCGTTCAATGATCGCTTCCACAGAGCGTACACTTGGCTGTAGGCCCCATACGTTTTCAACGATGTTGCTGTCCTACTTGTTTACAATGCGACCTTGGACAATCTCACTTCAGCCCTGGTGAAAAGAATGAGACCGCCACCAGCTAGGTTGGTCGATGCATATGCTGAAGCCATTATCGCCAACACGAATTTGGGGTAGAACATATCCGATCCACCGCCTTCTCTTGGGAAAACCTCACATTCGACACAGATTCAGGGACTCACACAAGCCTTGCAACATTAGACACCCTTGCTAGATCCAGTGCTACAACTACCTCTGGTTCCACATCTGGGGCAGTCGATGAACTAGGCATATCCATTACCTCACTACCTATTGCCCCAGCAACAACAGTCACATTCTCAATAATCCCAGGTGCCTACGTACTTTCAAGCAACAAAATTCCCACCCACTCATCAGAATCAGTCGATGGCACAACCCGTGTTCCTTCAGAACGCCGCACTGCAACCAAAAATTGTTGAAAAGGATAGAATTGAGGAGCTCACAGAAATGATCAAGAAGATGTCAATTGAAATTACGCACTTAAGGAATCATAACAACCAGCTGTAGGAGTCGCAAAAGAGCATCCAGGCCAACCTTAATAGGGAAAATTGAGACCAATGTGAAAATTGGGACAATCGAGATGCTAGCACGTCGTCGGGGTATAATTATGATAGAAATCAGAACTCGAGTCAGATTTTTGACAAAAGGCCCTTTAAAGGAAAAACCAGACATGGAATACATGCCCCAACAACAGCGGTGTTTTCATGCCTCTTGATCAGCCCAACAACAACAACAATGAAAACCCCACAAGCGGAGTTTACTTGGCATAGGCTGCTTTATCTGGTTGGTGTCGCATTCACAAAACGAGTCGCCACTCCGAACTAGATTATCCAGAATTCCAAACTGCCGCCGAGATTTTTCAGGTATAAGTTCAGAATGTAGTCGACAATTTGAGATGTAGAGACATTGTCCCATCCAATCCATATGATTCCTCGGTGTTGGTGCTAAACCAGGCTCCCTTCCCAAGGGCGAAATGTAACACACCTGAACTAGAGAGTGCTGATTCAAACAACAACGATACGATGAAAGAGGTAAGTTCCAAAAGTTCTTTGGCTCAGCTTTTTGATTCAGTAGATAATGGTCCCAAAGATGATGAAGAAGAGCCTAGGGAGGATGAAATCCAAATGTTTCACTAGCAGACCACCCCTTACAACTTTAGAAATAGACAAGATGGTGGTCATGCTGAAGGTCCTTTTACGACCTCCACTCCGTCGAACAATTTTAGCACCCCTCCCGATCTGAATGCAAATAATAACCCAGGCTTTCCCCATACACCCCGCGGCACCTCAACAGAAATAAACAACAAAGCAATAGCCAAAGCCAAGCCACCACCTCCTCCCAAAATGTGTCTTGTGATCAAGAAATTGAGTAGATGGGGGAGTATATTGCTGAAGAGTTTAAAAAGGTAAAGCTGAGCGTGTCGGAATTTGAACTTCTAAAAGTGCTTGCCATAAGGAATGCCTTTTTCAGAATGATAAATGAGACTCCACCACAGGGGTCAACTTAGGAAGCTCTAGTAAAGAAGGTTTCTTTTGGTGATCAACAAGATGAGCCGGTCATCAGACATATTTTCAACGATAAGGTTGACCCGCCATCAGGTTAGCAGGCAAATAAGCAGCCTGATAGGGCCGCTAATTAGGCACAAAACCAAAGCAAGGGCAGTGAGAAAGATAAGGGCCAAGTCGCTCAGGTGGACATTTTCGGAGGATTGTTTCAAGGGAAATTTGAAACTCCTCCCTTTTTGACCACCATCCGCGTGTTCGGGAAGAACCTCCATAATTGTTTGCTTGATTCAAGAGCCTTGGCCAATGTTATGCCCCTAAGCATATGCAAAGCACTCGAAATAACGCCAACTCCCTCTCGGCGAAAAGTAACACAACTTGACAAAACCAAAATTAGCATAGTGGAGGAAATTAATAGAATACCTATGCAAGTTGCTACTGATCCCCAGATCCAATAGACCATTGGCATTCAGGTGGACGATATCCCGGATACATATGGTATAATCCTAGGAAGGGATTTCATGAGGGCATTGAACAGATACGCCGTGACTGATTACTCGCATATGTGGCTGCCATGGAAAGGGATGTCAAATCAGATTCAGATTGATTGAGAACCTCAGATGAGATTTATGATCATTGAGTATAACAACACGAACGAGGTGTTGTATGCTGAAATAGGTTTGAAAAATTATTCTCCGGTATCGTATCGGAATGAACATGAATACCCTGAAGACCAAGGAATGAGCGAGGTCTTCCTCGTACTATGCAGCCCGCCTGCTAATTTGGCCAATGTTTCTCAGAGCACTGAGGTGCTGATCAAATCTGATGATGAAGAACTAGGAGAGAATGACACTCGGGGATTGCTCGATGGTTTCCAGGACTTCATGGAAAAATGTGTTCAGGACCAGCTTAGCCTGGGAACTCGAATGAACTTTCAGGAACTCTTGCTCCCTAATTGGTGCAGGGTACACAATGCTGCTCACTCAAAATCTGACTGCTACCTATGTCAAACAACAGTTGAACATGTCAAAAAATAGGATACTCTGAAGGAGAAAACAAGATCAACAGTATACGAACA
This sequence comes from Sequoiadendron giganteum, assembly GCA_007115665.2. Classification (NCBI taxonomy): domain Eukaryota; kingdom Viridiplantae; phylum Streptophyta; class Pinopsida; order Cupressales; family Cupressaceae; genus Sequoiadendron; species Sequoiadendron giganteum. The sequence goes on along the minus strand of CM021105.1, from coordinate 600,106,014 downwards.
AACATGCTCCATCCCCGCACCTCCTAAAACAATTACTGGTATGAAGGCTCCATCGAAGGAAGGAATCCGAGCTGCTTGTTCTATGTCCAAGGATTCTCCTAGATTTTGGACATTGCGTTTTGACAGATCTAAATCCAAGCATGGAGCTGGGAAAGGTTTCAAATTGATCAGTCCCAAAGGTAAGTCATACTTTGCCGCTCATAGGCTTCAATTTTATTGTACCAATAACATAGCAGAGTATGAAGCCTTGGTCTTGGGCCTCTTAATGGCATTAAGGAAGTGTATCCAAATGCTCCAAGTGTATGGAGATTTAGAGTTCCTTGTAAAGCAAGTCATAAAGTTGTATTCTTGCTATGATCGGAGACTCACTAACTACTGGCATCGCATATGAGATCTGCTGGAAGGGCTAGATGCATTCAACATTCAATTGATTTCGCACGCTCGGAATCATACTGCCAATGCCTTGGCACAGGCAGCAAGCACGTTACAACCGTTGTCCCTATCAGGCCTCAGAAGATTCAGGGTGGAACTCACCTCCATCCCGTCAATACCGGATAATGTAGATAATTTCTAGGTATTCAATGATGACAAACATATCCTGGATTTCATCACCAGTTCGGATGTGTTTGCTACACATATAATCAACAAGGTCGAACCCCAAGAGGCGAACCTAGATATTGAGGGGATTATCAACCTGAAGACCAACACCATCCCTAGGAGAATGGTTCAATTGGAGTGGATCTGTGACCTTGATCAGATCAGAGACCAGGACAAGCAAGCTAAGAAGGATACCATCAGTGGCCAATGTGACACTCACAATCTAGGGATGGCTGGAAACACCAAGAACGTGTTCATAGGTAAAATGTGCACCCATGAAGAAAGAAAGGGGATTATTGAAGCACTACGGAAGTATCATGATGTCATCACCTAGAGCTATGACGATCTCAAGACATATGACACGTCAATTAGCACACACACTATCCCTCTTAGACCAGATGCAAAGCCTTTCCGATAGCGACAATGCCCTGTCAATGCTTTATTGGAACCAGTAATATATAAGGAAGTACAAAAGTTGTTGTCAGCCAGGATCATTTTTCTGGTTAGACACTCCACATGGGTAGCAAATTTGGTACCTATCAGAAAGAAAAACGGGGAAATCAGATTGTGCATGGACTTCCGTAATTTGAACCGGGCCTCAAAGAAGGACAACTATCCTGTACCCTCATTCGATGAGGTGTTACAAGTAGTAAACAACTCCTAGATGATGTCCTTCCTGGATGGATATTCAGGATATAACTAGGTTATGGTGCAGTATGAAGATTGACACAAGACAACATTCACCACCAAGTGGGAAACTTTCACGTATAGAAGAATATCGTTCGGGCTAATCAACGTTGGCGCCACTTTCCAGTGCACCATGGATATTGCATTCAAGGACCTAATAGGCAAGTGCATAATCATCTACATGGATGATTTAATAGTATTTTCAAAATAGCGGAGTAATCACATCGCTGACTTATGCAAGGTCTTTGAAAGGTGTCGTGCATTCGGAGTTTCCCTTAACCCAAGGAAGTGCATCTTTAGGGTCACTGAGGGGAAGCTCCTTGAACATGTCTTGTCAGAGTGGGGAATTTCTATTCCTCGAAGACATCCAATTCATTATAAAAATCTAGCTGCCAGGCAGCAAGAAGGAATTAAAATCTTTTTTTGGAAAGATTAACTTTGTCCGTAAATTCATCACTGGCTTCGCGGAAATAGTCAAACCGCTCAATGCCATGCTAAAATAGGATGCTAAGGTCGAGTGGACTCCCGAAGTGAAACAAGATTTCAGGGAAATCAAGAAAGAAATTATTGACGCCCCTGTGCTGGTCAACCCCAATTACCTAAAGCCCTTCTACATATACTCCTTTGCTTCAAATCATTCTTGCGCTAGTATCTTGACACAAAAGGATGACGAGGGGAGCGAACATCCGATCGCCTTCATGAGCGCCCTCTGAAGGATGTTGAACTACGCTATCATAACGTTGAAAAATAGGCTTATGCCCTTGTTAAGGGAGTCAAGAAGTTCTGGCATTATATATCTTACGCAACAAGGTGTTTTCTATAGTTCCCGACCTCGCAGTGAAAACATTACTTATGCAGAACGATTTAGGGGAATGAAGGGCAAAATGGATCGCATTGCTGTAGGAGTATGACATGGAAATCCAACCGATGAAGCTAGTAAGAGAATAGGCACTCGCCCGAACCATGGCAGAGGTAGTTATTGATGTTGGGCCTGAACTCATGGTACAACAGTGCCAGTTGGAGGATGTCTCTCCAGGGGAGTGGTACGATGACATAGTGCACTACCTACTGAATCATAGATGTCCACCTCATCTGTAGGGAGTCCAACAATGAGCTCTTAGGTTGAAAAGCAACAGCTATATGTTACAGGGCGCCATCTTGTACAAAAAGAATCATGAAGGTATCTATTTGAGATGTCTGGGTAGGGAGGAAGTTGATCGTGTTCTTAAGGAATTCCATGACAAGTTCGAGACTGGTCACAGTTCGGGTCTATCAACTGCACACCAAATATTGAGAGCTGTGTACTATTGGCCCACCATTTTCAAGGATGCTCATGGTCACGTTTGTACCTACCATGTATGCTAGACTACTGCCACCAGAGAAAGGAATGTTGTTGTCCCATTGCAACCTGTTCTGGAGGTAAGACCTTTCGCGCAATGGGGTCTCAACTTCATTGGCTCGGTAAGCCCTCCATCATCTGCTGGACATAGATACATTCTAACTGCTTCTGATTACTGCACTAGATGGACAAAGGCGATAACTTGTAGGAAATGTACAACTGAAGTCGTAACCAATTTCTTAGAAAGTTTCATTTTAAATCATTTTGGCTGCCCATATGCTCTAGTATGTGATAACGGCCCTGCGTTTGCTTCATTAAAATTCACGAGTTGGGCCTTTGACTATGGCATCACCCTCAAATTTTCATCTAATTATTACCCTAAAGGCAATGGCCTTGCTGAGTCCACCAACAAGAACTTGATCAAGGTGATCAAGGAGCTGCTAGATAGGAATCCCAAGGATTGACATACCTAACTTTGTTTTGCCCTGTGTGAAGATCGCACCCATCACAAGGTTTCCCTCAGAGATTCCCCATACCATATATTCTATGGCTTAGAGTTCATCTTTCCCATATAGTTGAAAATCCCTACCCTCCAATTTGTTAATGATTTTTATGAAGGAGAAGACCGCAGAGAAGCTCGCCTCGCCGAGCTGCTGCACCTTGAAGAAGTACGAGATCGTGCATTAGAAAATTTTTCCAAACATCAGGGCATAGTCAAAAGATGGTTCGATCGCTGAGCCAAAGTTAAGGCCTTCCACATTTCTAATCTAGTCCTTTACTGGGACAAGGCCCATGAAAAGAATCAGGGACACAACAAATTCAACAAGCTTTGGCTTGGCCCCTTTCAGATTGCCGAAATCCTTGGAGATAATGCCTTCTTCCTAAAGACTCTCACTAGTGAAGACGTCCCATTGCCTGTCAACAGGCAGCACCTTAAGCATTACTTCCAGGCCTGAGCTCTTTTGGGAGCTGTTTGTGTAAATACCTATACATAGGTTAGAATAGGTTTCCTACTTTGTCCTTCAATTTTGCTTGTTGTCCCAACTATTTTTGTCTTGATTTTGGAAGAGCTTTCCTATTCTACTGTGGTGGCCATGCTTGGCCTGACAAATGGTTGGCCATGCTGCTCGCTCTTGTGCTATTCTCTAGATAAGGCTTCATTACGTATTGCTAACCTCTGAAAGCCCCTAAGCGTCAATTTTCAACTTTCGAACTCTGAACTAACCTAGGATGGCTATCGACTTGAATCCCCTGCATTTTATCATGGAACACAGAAAAATGCATTTTAATGTTTCTGAAGGATGGTATGGTGACTACTGGGAAGAAGGGATAAGTGAAAAGTCTAAAGTCTTCTCCAGTGACCACTGTGATTCCCAAGCCCATTGTGAGCTTCATTGCTTACGCGGTTGGACAGAAAGAAAAGAGAAAGTGCTGAAAAGAAATATCAAATAAAAGGAATAAATAAAGTGAAAATAACAACTGTATGGGTTTGCGAATATCTCTGCCGGGGCTATGGATGTCTAGCTGGCAATAGAGCTATGTTCATGGGGTCACAGCGATAACTTCGTCAGGGCTATGGACGCTTGACTAGCAGTGGAGCAATGTCCAAGTTACTTTTGGGGTCAGGCGAACTACGTAGCTTATCTCTCCCAACTAGTAGTTGCTCGTGCTCTCTCTGAGCAAAAGAAATGAACTCACAATGCACACACCTCCATGATGATGTTGCAGTTTGATTCAATCCCGCCTTCCTTAAACTATTCTTATTTTAGCTTTGAAAGTCAACTTTGGTCTGCGAAAGTAAAGATCATGGGTTTAGAATGAATATTTATCTCTAGAACGCCAAGAGTGTTCTCCCAGCGGAGTCGCCATTTGTTGTGCCTGTTGCACACACGCCCCATTTGGAACGGGGACCCTCTCTTCCCTCTTTTTGATTGCCAGGTCCTTTTGGCTTTGCCTCATTTTATGTGTCCATTTTTGTGCCCTAATAGGTCAACTCACCCTTCATAGTCACATATTAATTTTGACCAAACTCGACCCCTTTAAAAAATGCTAAATCTAAGGTCAGTTCGGGTTTCCCTTGTCAGAATGCCCTTCGGACGTCCGTGGCCCCTTCCGGGTCCAAACCCTCTGGTTTCCCTCTACAGATTCCCATTCTAGGTTTGCTGCTATTGGCGTCCGGTGCCCAACATCTTTCCAGACCCCGGACCCCGGATCTCAGATTTCCACGTCCGAAATTCCACCTGAACTTCGCCGTTCTTCGCGACTGCGACTGGACATCTCTTCGGCCATCGGACTTGGGGTCGTCCACCGTCGCCTATGAGATTTGAACTCACCAACCTCCCAGACCACCATATGAAGCATTAATTTGCGGTATTAATGATAGTTTTGGCTATAAAATCAAAATTTTCGGCTGTCATTTTCACACGACAGTGTGATAGAGAAATTTGCAGAGCTCCCCGCATCCAGCATTCTCCACCCCCGTGGTTGAGCTCTCGTTCAATCATTTTTACCACATGTTCAACACCAGTCTCTTCGGGATCTTGAGGTATGTCTATTGTCTGCATGCCTCGTTGTCCTTTTCATCAAATTCCAGGATTAAATGAAATAAAAAAGTAAGATAGGGTTAAAATCTGGTAGATAAGTACCCTCCCATAAAAACCCATCTTTTAAAATATGAAAAATCGATCATTTGAGGAGTCAAAATTCAAACCGAAGTTGGACCTCCCCATCGTTGTTCTTTGGAATAGGCGATCACCTTACCCGGGCACGGGCTTTCCTACAGCCAAAAACTTAAGCTCCAAAATTTATGCAGCCAAGCTTGTCTAGAATCTCGACCTTTGAATTTCCCTTCACGGGTTTTTGTTGTGCCCCCGTCGTTTTGACAACCTCCTCCAAGTGTCTTTCCGACTCTCGGATCCCGACCCTGCGAAATCCGTGTCAAAACTTAGAAAAAATGGAAAATCGGCAAAGAAAAAAACTTTCCTCGAGATCTGGTCCTCGAAGTTTCGTTCTCGGAATTCCGGACTAACTTCGTCGTTCTAACGGCTAGTCTTTAGCATCCTCCCGGACCTCAGACCCCTATCGCATAAAGTCCGAAAGAAAATCCAAGCACCCTCAGACCCCGACCTCCAGAATTCTGTGTTGCTTTTGACATTTTACACAGCCATCCCGGGACGTCTTTCCGAGTCCCGGACCCTAGTACCCCTTTTGCCTTGTGAAAAATCCAAACGAAGAACCAAGTGCCCAATGCATATTCGAACCTCAATCCCCAGATTTCTGCTTCCGGGATTCCATTCCACTAGTGCCGTTTTACATGGCGAATTTGAAGCCACTTTCCGACCTCCGGGTCCCGACCCATTGGTCGTCGCCTGGTTTTCTGACTCTTGAAATTGTCTCTAGGGATTGTCTTCCGGATTTCCCCTCCTGGATTGCCTCTTACATTTTTCCATCCTGGACGGCTGACCTATAATTGCTTCCTGATGACGGTGGTCCAATTTACGGAATCCAGCACCTGGAGTTCCGTCTCGCCTGCACCGTTTCCAGCAGCTGTCCTACAGCTGATACCCAAACTCCTAAATGAAGGCTCAAATGACCTCCAAATCCAAAATGGATTTCAACCCACTTGCTAAAATTAGGTCTTCCTTCACGCCAACCCTCAATTGAGCAAAACCAACATTGGGAAACACCTTTGGAAGTTCCATACCTAATTTTCCCTTATAAACGACATTCTGCCAAGGGAACTCCGACCCTGGGAACCTGGATTGCCTACTTTGCTTTCTAAAAGATTTTTTATCAAATGTTACGCAATTATCCAATATGAATAATGATTGTGGAGCTAACCTTGATGTGCAGGGACTTGTCCGGGGCCGTTTTTTTTTCATATTTAATGTTACTGATTCATGTCTTTTGTTCAGGATTTATGGAATCCGGCGCAAAAACTTCTAGTGCCTCCAAGGAGAAGGGGAAATGAATATCCAAGGCACCCTGAGGCAAGGAGGATAAGGATCAGATGAAGTACAAGTTTCAAGGGGTCCACTTACAATCCGGGATCACCACTCTGTGGAGTAATGTTACGGTTACCAATATTAGTTAGGTCGATGTTGATGAATTTAAATAGAGAGTCAGGGTGAATCCCAAGATAGAAATTGCGAAGTTGATAAGGAGCAGCGGAATCGCCAAAGCTAGAGGCTCCCCACTGATCTTGGTGGCCCCAGAATTGGTAATGGCATGCATAGAGGCATACCAACCTGAGACCCAAACTATAGTGGACCGGGATGGGAATATCCTTGCAGATATGTCCCCATCGGGTATAACAACTACTTTCCACATTCTTGCCTTTAAGAGCATGGAGACCCCCACCATGGAAGAATGTAAGGAATTATGGGAACAGGATCCGCTAAAATGTAAGAAACTAATTAATCAGTATTGGTTGAAGGACATTCGGGGTAGTGCCAGCAAGCTCCCTTAGGAGCTTTTTTGCAGCGATTTCTTCGAGGATTACCATGACCTCGTGACCTTGCTAAGCCGAGTGATGGGTCTTCCTGCTACAGCCTTCTTCTAGGAATGGATATTCTACTTTGTGGAGCAGATTCTCTATGGTGATGGTACTTCCTTCTATTGGGGGGAGATAATCAGTGACTGCTTCCATGAACAATTTACAACTTTGAAGAAGACCTCCAAGTTCTACATGACATCCTACTTAGTATACTCCCTCACAAACTGGCGACACTATCATGGATTAACTGTGGTACCCAGTGAGGCATTAGGGTAGAGCTCAAGCCTTATGATAAATACCCTCAACTGCAGTACCGAAACTTGAAGAAGGATTATTGCAGGGTGAATGATGCATTCATCGACCACATCATCCGATCTCTAGGAGGCAAATTTCAGAGAAGAGTTTCCCACAGTGCCAGAGCCCTCCTCAAGCAATACGCCTTCCTATACATACAATTTCAAGGGTGTACTTACATCTATGCCCATGGATTCACAAAAAGACCAAACAAGCTGCCCCGGTACCCCAACGATCGGATTATACTATTAGAGCTGACTTGGTAGCTACAACACATCCATAATATCTTGACCAGCAAGCATCTGGCAGGTACACCTTACCCCATTGGGCTCGGCCAAGGAATGTATAAGATTCATACCTCCCAGTGTGCGGGGTACTCAGAAAGGGAGTTGGACGAATACCACTTTTGGAAATATACAACTCGGCCTCGAATGGACCCATACAGACATATCAGAAAGGCACTGGGATGGGAGTATGCCCACCTCCACAACGTTGAAGATTTTTGGGCTAATTGTAAAGATGATCCTGAAGTACGGCTATGGCGCTACATGCGGATGACTGCTCTTTACATGCGGAGAATAAATTTGTGCCCGGTTCCTGACCAGCTTGAAGAGGATGAGGACACGATGATTGATCTAGGATATGATGTCGTTGCTGATTTGCCACTACCTGCGATTGACTGGAATGAGTGAGAGCTTGACGACATCGACATACTCACTAAACCCGTTGAGGTCCGGATGAGGGTATGGATCGATCAACAGGTGGCCCAATTGAAACAGCAAGGAATCGCCTTAACATTTAAGCGACTAGAAAGTGAACTAAGTGGCTATGATGGTGGAGTGGCTGCCGCTACAACTAGGGAAACATCCAAAACCCCACCATTAGTCAAAACCAAAAATAGAAAAGAAGCTAGTGAGCAGCTGCCCAAACCAAAGGTTTATGCTCGAAAGGCATCAGAGGGCGAGCCACAAAAGAAACAAAGAAAAAAAACTGGGGCCGCGGAGACGACTGTAATACCTGGAGGTCCGCTCATCAGGCAAGGAGGAGAAGGATCTGACTCACCAAGGTCTTCATCCACTCCAACTGTTGCTGTAGTTGCTACCGTTCCGCTTGCTTCTCTTGTCGTTTTTGCTTCCTCCCCACCTGCAGTGGATATCTCTATCCACCTTGCTTCCACCTCTCCAATCATGCAGATTATTCCCATGGATTCGTCCTCTGCCACAACCTCACTGGTCTTCTCTTCCTCTATGTCTCCTTCCCTTCCCTCCATTTCTGCTGCTACGATGCCTACCCTTAGCCTCTCAGAATCCTTTGTGAAGTACATGCAAAACGTGCCCTTCAAACTTTCAGGGATGCTTACTAATCCAATGGTGCAAGCTACAATAGCTCAGGCTATGGCCCACACTCCAGCTCTCCCTCCCCCTACCGAACCACCAAGAATGGAGGCGATAATGTAGATATCAGATGAACTTGAGCGATGACAGCTAGAGGCTGCAAAGGGGCTAGAAGATGAAGAATTTGAGTACCACAAACATCCATTGTTCGAACGCCGAGAGATAGATGAGGTGGCCTATGAGTCCTCCAGTGAGAGAAGTGAGGAGCTAGACGCTGAACTGATAAGGGAAACAAATGACCCCGAACTCAATGCAGAGTGGGGCAAGCAGCTTAAGGAGATTGAGGATAAGGAAGCCGAGGATCGGCTTGCACGTGAAGAGGAAATTGCTGCTCCAGAGATGGAAGGTAGCAGGTCTCCAACTGAGGGGCATGACCAAACCCTAGAATACGATGAGGAGGCATCCCTCCATGAAGATGAGCAAGAAGAGAAGCTTGACGAACATGAACACATCCAAAATGAAGTAGAAAAGGGTGCTAAAAGGGAGGATCCCTCCAATGAGCAACTATGTGCCAAGTCTCCCACTAAGTGTGTAACACTCGAACAGGACACCAATGAGGAGAAAGAAGATGTGGGAATTGAGAAGGGGGATCTTGTTGTCAGAGCCATTGAGCTTGAGAAGGAGGACAACAAGAATCAAAGTGAACCACCCAGGGAAGAGCCCCAAGTACTTGATTGGCTGGAGAGGCAGTTGAAGCAAAAGACTCCCACCCCAAAAGATCCTAAGGCAAGGCTGGAAGCCATACTAGCTAGAGCGTAGATAAGCACCAAGAAAGAGAAAAAGCCAAAGATCAGATTGAAGGTGACCATGGATGCCTCAGGATCTAGGGTGGTACAAATAGCAATGCCGATGGTGGGAGAACAAGGAATAACTTATAACATCTCCACCGTCAACTTGGGAGTGGCCACAAGGGAGCAAAAGGTCGACCACCTCCAGGAATCGGTCACCACGGTGGTGCATCTTATCCAACAGGATAAGGTTTCTAAAGAAGAACTCAAAGCACAAGTGGTCAATCTAACGGCCTATGTTCAACAGTGGTCATCCACAGATGAGCAGACCACTACGTCATCAACCCCGCCTCAATTGTTATCTCAAGAATAGATCAATAAATTAGAGAAGAGAAGGAACTTGGATAAGACTACGGAAAACTAGTTCCGGCAGGTCTTAGACATGGGAAACACAGGTATCAACTTGGATTTCCAGACAAAAAATAAGTTCTTAGAAGTATGAGAACCCTTGAGGGTATGAGGCAGGTTTGCGAGGAGTTCCGAAGAAAGTACAGAGCAGCCTATCCAAAAATTGAGGCTATACTCGCATTACCAAGCGAGGTTTGGGAGAAAAACCTCACCCTCAAAGATGATGACTACTGGTTAGTGGATGTATGGAAGCGATATTTTGATCATCGGAGGAAAAAGCTGGAGCAGATTCTGGAATGAGTAGTTCTGGATATCGAGTGAGCCAGGGAGACCAGAGAAGAGTGCACTCGGTACCTCAAGCTAATGATGGGGTATGAGATTCCCGTTGTCAAAATTAATCCTGAGAGCATAAAGCCCCACTTCTTAAGGAACATGGAAGATGGGATGTCGGTTGAGGTTACCACAGACTTCATGAGTTTTGCTGCCCGAGCCTTCGTACAGTCAAAAATTATTAGGGATAGTGCTACCAAGTATGATGACGACTGGAAGAAGCTTGTCAACAACTCCCAAGAATGGAGCTACCATATTTTGTGGTCTGACATCATGGAGCTGGAAAAATTCCAACCACTAATCTTGAGCTTTATGGAGTTTGCAGCATGAAATAAATGCGAAGGCAACCTAGTCATCAATGAAGAATTCCTCAAAGAATAGCTACAACAAAGGCCAAACAACAAAAGGACGAAATTGCTACAGTGCTGTCACTAGATGATGAAATAGGGAAAAGACAAGAAATGTTTTATAAATGAAATATATTTGGGGGTAGGTGAAACCCTAGTGTAAAGTGAATCTTGGCCACTCATTTTTATTTTTGAAAACTATAAATAAGGCTCTCCTCCTCTCATTTTAAGAGAGTTGAGTTGTTGTAAAGGCATGCTGTAGAAATTATAATAGAAAATACAATCATTTCTTGGTGTATTTTTGGGTTTCTCTACATATTTCATGATTCTTCTCCCCTTAGTTAAAACTTTACTTCAAATTACTTCATTGTTCTAGTTTCCTTTAGTTAGCTGCAGTGGATTTAGTATGTTGTCTTTGGTTTTGAAGCTTCCTGCTATGTGTATGCTTTCCTTGTCCATAGTTTTGGTCATTTGCTGCTGGTAAATGACTGTGTAAAGTTAGCCTGGACTATAATTTCATAGCTGCTCATTCAACTTTGTCTTTGTTCACATTTACATGGTGAATGAATGATGAATATCTACTTTCTTTAGAAGATAGCATAGATTTCATGACATTGTGAGAATTCAGATTAAGTGAAATTCTATTTTAGAACTGTCCACAGTAGGAACCTCCATGATCACTGTTCATCAGTAGTTGTAGGTCTAGGAACCATCCTTCTTCCTTTCCCTTTTTCCTTCTTTTTTTAGAAACAATTTGTGCTAAGGTTCATTGCACATTGTAAAGCCAAATCTGACGAAACAATGGAGTCCAAGACTGTTGTCTAAGCCTACAATGAAGTGCAGTAATTTCATATTTGAAGAACTCCATTCATTGACCCAATTCTCCTACAACTTTAGACCACATAAGACCGCCTTGTGATTCCAACAAAATCACATCAAACAACTGATACATTCCAAGCATCGTCAAGACTTGACATCCGAGAGACCTTGGGATAGTGTTCTGCAATTTGATTGTGGAAGATTGTCTTTCAAGAGAGGTAATGTACCTATGCATTACCTGTGTTGAGAAGTGCATAAAAACACCATAAAAAAGATGGTGATGAATGCTCTAATTTTTGCTCAAGGATCTCCAAGATAATTCCAAATTGTGACAAATAAATAGGAAGAGAAAGAACAAGAGGGTATGAATGCATTTCCTCATGAAATCCAAGGAAGACTTGATGCAACTCCATATGAGCTAACACCAAAGAAGAGATGCATATGCTCAATTGTGTGCTTTAAATCAGTAAGATGTGGCTTAAAAAAATATGATATGTCGATCAAGTACTCAAATTACAAGGAGTTATCTATAGAAGAAAATATATATGATTCTACTACATTGAATCACTAGAAACCCCATCCAAAGAATCACTAAACTATAAGGAAGAAAGAGTTGAAGGAAATGAGATTCTAGAACTTGTCAGTTAACTATATTTCTCATCCCTAGATGATGTGTTCAAATGAGATGACTGAGTGTGAACATCAAATTAATCTACCAATTTTGGAATACAAGAGTTCTCAACCTCAAGATGTTGGCCCTCAAAATCTATGACAAGATCCATAAAACACAAAGTCTCAATGGAAGTCTTTGTAGGAGGAGAAGGAGCATCAAGAGTAGTCTCTATGCCATCTTACCATTCAAGCTCTAACTATTTATTGAGAATTGCAACTATTTTAAGGTCATATGGTTGAAAAAAATTGAGAGGTATAAGAAAATATACAACAATATCTATTAGGAATGAAGATTTATTCAAGTCTCCAAACATCTCACATGTTTTAGCCCAAAGGTCACAAGGAAACTCATTGTGAGTTGTATCGGTATCAACATTATAGTTAATCAATCCTATCATATATTCAATCTTTTTATTTCATATAAATTTATTCCAAAAGGATGTCGGTTCAAGAAATAGTACATAAATACGGGGAAAGAGATGATTCCACCTAAAATGTATCAAGATTCTATCTCATCATGGCTTATATTTCTATCTATTTAATTTGACTACAATAGGATTTTTTTTGATACATGTATTGCATGTAAATGACACAAATGAAATAGCATCAAATCGAGACTAATCAAACCAAATACATGTAAACCTGATAATAATGTATGATGTATTGATATATTGAATATGATTTCTCACAAAACCAACAAAATGATAGTAAATTGACATGATAAGTGATAAAATTGATATAATAACAATATCATAAGAGTAGATAAAAAAAATTAATAGCATAAGCCTATGAAAGAAGTAGATGCCCAAATAGAATGAGAGGCCTCTCATTTATAGACTTTCCAATAGGGAAATCAATGACCGAGATGCATTGGTTAATGAATGGTTAAGATTGAATGAGGATTAGGGCATGGATTAAATTTTATCCTTTTAACAAGTGTCAGAAAAGGGATAGAGGTGTAAAAGGTAGGTTTAAATTTTGCATCCTCTCACATGAGGATAAAGGTCAGAGGGATACTTGTCGCATGATGACAAGTTTAGATTGTAATCCATGTGAATGGATTCAATGGCTAGGATTAAATGGTCAAGGATTGAGGATGATATGGAATTAAATATTAGAGAAAAAGGTAATGGGAATTAATTCATCTAAATCAATTAATTAAGTAGGTATTAATTAATTGATTTAAGATTTAAACTTAATTAAATAAGTAATAAATATTAATTAAGGTGGGATAAAGGGTAAAGGTTAAAATTAATTAAATTAAATTAAATTTATTTAATTAAAGGTGAGGGATAAAGGTAAGGGATATATATTAATTAAGTAAATAATAAATATTTAGACTCATTTAATTAAGGTGGGATAAATGGTAAAGGTTAAAATTAATTAAATAAATAATTTAATTAATTAAAGGTGGAGGATAAAGGTAAGGGATAGATTAATTAATTAAATTGTAATGGAGTGAATTTGCACCCCTAGGAAAATTCACCATTTCATCACCCATTCCTTAGAAAATGTAAACCTAATAATGCCACGTCCTTTCGTGTCGGTGGAGGAATCTCTATCAAGGATGTGGGCACACCATGCAGACGTCCATGTAGCCTGTTGTTGTCCTGATAGGATTCTTTCCTTTGGAATCCATAGAGGTGTTACACTTCTCCATTGGTCATGAAGCGTAACATCTCCTACTTCCTTGATCGATGATAAATGGGTCTTTTGCCTCCATTTTGCTAGTTCAAATCAATCAGCTCACATTCTTTCACTCCTTGGATCTCTTCACTCACTCCACTCTATCTTGCTCAATTGTCATTCATTCTCACTTTATAAGCTCATTCTACATCCTTCACACTACTCCTTAGCTACAAGCTGTTGGTTTTGCTTCCTACGTCATGTTCTTGCTACAACAATGCCACCATTGGAGACTGTCAAGCTTCTTCCTTCCACTACTCACCTTGAGTGCTCGTAGCTGCGAAGGTGATATTGTTCATTTATGCTCACTCTTTGCATCATTTTATTTACTAAATAGCATATTGTTGTCTTTGCTCTATTTATTTCCTATTTCTCTATTGCTTTCTACAATTTGTGGCTATCTGGTTGTCTGTGGAGGTGGGAACACCAAAGCAAGGGAATGACTGAGGTAGTCCTCTAAAACAACCCTAACATTTTTCCATCTTTGTGTGTGTAGGTGATGCTTTTTGAGTGGATCTATTCAAAGATGAAGTCATGGGTGAAAAGGCACGTTTACTCACCTTCCTTGTCATTTTCATAGTAGTTTATTCCTTAGTATTATTTTGTCATATTTGTTATTTATGTCCTTTCTATTTTATGTCAAAGTATAAAAATCACATAGTTAGGTAGTTAGTAGATTTCCCTATAGTTTTTGCTTGGTTTTTGGACCCCTATTCGTATGGATGCCAATGCATCACTGAGATGCTAGAGTGTCGTGCTAGAATTCAAGATCTGTGTTATCGTCCTTAGACAATGAGTTGTTTGGGAAGCAGGTGGAACCTTGGAAATTGACTCTTTTGACCTTATGAGCATTTAGTTTAGTGGAAGGAAAGTGGTAGTTTGCTTTCCCTTCCTTTTTAGCCTTAGTACCTCATCCTTTTCGATTTGCTTAGCAAACTTGGGGTAGTTTAGGGCAGCCTGTTCCTTAGGACTCTTTCATGACCTAGAGTCTAGAGGATGAAGGGTTCCCCTTCTCTACATAAATAATAAATATTTATTTAATTAATGGCTAGAACAAGGTAAAATGAAGTGTGTTTGGGTGTAAACTAGTTTAGGTGTCTTATTTTCCCCCCCTTTGATATGACGTCATGACCATAAGAAGTGTCGTTATATCATAGAAGAAAAAAATAGTGGGTAGAAAGGGATAAGAACTAGTGGAATGATGCCCTAGTCATTGGTAGGATGAGGAATGGTGATGAGGAGATATTGGTATGCCCGTTTAAGAGGATAGATAGGTTCCAAGAACACAAGTGTGCTCTCAAATGGATAGGAGGACTAGAGGATGAGAGGTAAAAGGATGGATGAGAAAAATATAAGGATTATGAAGATATGGATGAGAGGAAGGATGGATGAGAATCATGTTGCAATGGTATAATTAACCTAGATTTTATATTATACTTGATGTTATGCACTAAGGTATAAGGAAATAGGGTGACAATGCACCAAGTACATAATAAAAAAAGGTCAAATGCAAACATATGCCTTATGACACCATAATATGGAATACCATGATGACCCCATGGAAATATGGTGAAAAGACCATGATATATGAAAAAAATGATAACAAAAAAAATCAACAAGAAAGCATACACACCAAGCCAAAAATAAACCAATATTGTGACCCTAGTAATAGAGTACAAAACCTTAGACTCTAGTTTAGGCTTTTCTCTCAACATTTGGTTATGTTGTAGGTCTAATTTGTGTTGGTGTGAATAAATGTCTTGTACCTAGCTAATTTCCTTACTAGGGACTTAGGGGATGTATTCACATGTTAATTTTACTTAAGATTATAAGATTCCTTCTAGAAGTCTTAGTTGCCATTTCTAGATCTTATCTTTTTAACATTTAATGCTTGGGTTCTAGGTATTTATGAGTTAGTTGTCTCATGTGATAGGATTAAGACACTTGTCATGATCTTGTCTAATTCTATCTGTCACCTCTCCTTTATAATCAAGGCCTCTCATGTATATTTGCATATTCAATCTATAATATTGCATCCATTATCATAGAAAGATAGTTTTTCCATTTTCTCTCTTGTGGAAGATATTTTGGTCTACAAACTGTTCTCGAGAGTGTTGAGGAGTCACCATTAACTCCTACATGGTATCAGATCTCCAATGTTACATATTCCTTCCTAGACTTGAGGGATTTGTATTGGCTTGAAGATATTTTTGGGTGCATTTTGGGGTTTCAAGTTCCTCATGGTTGAATCTAGGGCATCAAAGAAAGTTAGGTTTTCCTTTCATTTCATCAATTTTTGTTATGTTTTGACTGATCTACAAGGGTTTCAATTTGAGGGTTTTAGTTGCTAGATCTGGGGGTAGTTGAATTTTTGGTGAACTTTGGGCCAAAACAAACCCTGTCATCATGTCCGGAAGGCCCAAAAATCTAAATATCGACTATCAAAAACACAAAAAATAGGCATTTTATTGGGGGGCATCAAAGGTTTTTTCAAAAACATTGACACCAAAAAATCCATACAGTCATACGACAACCATACTATATGGCAGTTGTACTATACAACTCTATCATAGGCATCAACAAGTCTATGATTTGACTGTTAGCGAAATATTCCAATGAATCAACATATTTTGAGCATATTCACTTATACTGTCCACTGGTGTAAGTTTGCATACCCATCACATCTGGTTGGTCATTTATCAAGTTCAACTATGTATCATATCTATCACTATCAAAAGGCATACGATAAGTGCTAAATGTGTTTGTTTTTTAAATATATTTTTTTTAATATTTTAAAATCTTTGATTATACCGGTCAAATATTAGTTGGCCCATGGCTTTTCTTAAGTTGCAAGGGCTTGGGAATGGGTGGCACGATCATCGCCTACCACTCTCCATGCTCTTCCCCTAGCGACAGGTTTTTTTAAAACCATTCTGCAATGCCACGATCGTATGGAGAACTGCGATTTCAGCCCCCAGGAGCTAAGAAGTGTCCCTAATGTACACTAAATAGGGATTTTTTTCAAATTCCTATAACTTTCACCCTAGGTGGAATTTTTTTTCAAATGATATATTTTTGGAAAGCTGGCTCTGTGAGTTTTCTAGTGGTGCAAGTATTTTTTCAAAAAAAATCTATTTGGTGGCAGTATTGTTGATTGAATTCAAATATTGTTTTGTGGCTCTTGAGCTCATAAATTTTTTCTGTGATCTTTAATTTTGATGATTCTTGTGGTGTTGGAAAGGTATTAAGGAGCTCTATCTAGCCATCCATGCACTTTTTCCTATTTCTGTCCTAGGTATATTGTAATTTTAGATTTTTCATAGTGGGTGTACTGGAGGTTACTTGGATGTTTTGACAATTGGGAGGGTGTTGTTTTGATAAATGTACTTCATTTTAACTCTATTTTATGTATTGATATTAGATTTATCAATTGAGAAGTGTTTCATTATTGTAATCATGGGTTATTCAACTCATCCTTCTGTAATAATTCTAACTTAGGATAATTATGATTCATGGAAAAAGGACATCACAACACATTGTAGGTGACTTAAAATTCCATTGCCTCATCTTTATGGACTCATTCCTGAACCAAAGACAACATATAATAAATCAGTTTGGGGTAATAAAAATAATAATATCATAGGACTGATTGGTTCTAGTTTCAATGCAAGCATCTTCAGAGAGGTCTATTTTTAGACTTTAGGAATCTCGTGCCCCCACACAGTTTGGACCAATATTTAGGAGATTTTTGTAGATCCACATAATTCTCCATTCCCAAATGATCTTGCTTTAGATTGCCTCATTCCACTTGATGATGTTGAAAACATACCCTTTTATGATGAGACCTTAGAGGAGCTTGAATAATATGTAGAACTGGAGTGTCTTGATGATCCCAAGACTTCTCTTGCAACTCTTGTTTCTCGTATTGACATTACACATTCATCTTCTATTAAAACGATTCATTAATAAATTTTGGTGATTCATTGCAATAGATATATCATTTTCTTCCTGATTGGGATTCCTATTTATCAAAAATTGCATCCTTGTTTGTGGAGTCTCACATTTCAAATTTGGAGGACCAATTTGAGGGTTTATCTCTCTTATTTGATGATAGTCATGGATCAACTATTGTCACTTCATATTTCTCTTTGGCATTTGT
The DNA here is from genome assembly GCA_007115665.2 of Sequoiadendron giganteum. NCBI lineage: Eukaryota > Viridiplantae > Streptophyta > Pinopsida > Cupressales > Cupressaceae > Sequoiadendron > Sequoiadendron giganteum. Next base: position 600,088,059 of record CM021105.1, on the reverse strand, counting down.
TCAAGACCAGTTTCCATTTGTTCCTGGTTTATCATAGTTTGTTGTGATTGGGCATGTACCTGATTGGATTGTGGCACCATCATCATTATCCAAGAACTTGACAACACATGAGAAAATTTCAGACACAATCTTCATACATATGGATTCATTTTCCTACAAATTCCTATCTAGAATGAGAGTCATTCCTACACTTTTACTTGGTGTATCTTCTTCCTAAGGGGAGAAACATTATTTATAGGAATTGGATATGTTTTGTCTTCAAACATTAACCATATTTGTAGGATATTACATATTGTGGGGGGGATATCTTATCTCTCTTTTTCCCTCTTATGGGGGTTATTGATTGAATATACATGATGGATGTAGTGTTGAAAACTTGGAATATTGAGAGGTGGGGTGAATCAGTATTATTTGAAACCACTTAAAAATTTAAAAATTCATTCCATATAGCATACTTAATTTGCAGTCAAAAAGGAAATCATGAAATCAACGATCAACATCACATAACACATAAACTCTAGATTTTTTATGTGTAAAACCCAAAGAGGGAAAAACCACGGTGAGGATTATCTCATAATATATCATAACCGGTTATAAGATATTATAGAATTTCTCACTATAGGTGGAATCACTACCCTAGTGGAATCACTTCCCATAGAAAGAAGAAAAGATAAAAGAGAGTGGTGACACACAACCAAGATTTGAACTGTTACAAATGCATCTACAAGATGTTGGAATATAGTTCCATTGAAGCTCAATATACTGACTTTACACACTTCATACTGATCTGCACTAACACTCTGCTCTGCTCTGCATTCTCATCACATTCACAAAATGCACATCACATTTTTCTCTATCTATACACTGAAAAAGATCTTGCATATATATATCCACTTCATCTACAAACACCTACAACATCAATTAGGTCAGCCTAATTAGCTGTATTATACAAATATAACCTTGTCAGCTCAACACACACATATACATACTTTGCACCATGATTCAAAACTTATAACAAGTCCAAATAGGTTGGAATGGACCTATAATAGCTCCCACATAATGGATCAATACCTCTCAAAACTCTGCAATACCCAAAAATTATTAGGTCGACATCAATAAATACCTAACAACAAAATTCATCAACTATACAACCTCACACCAACACACGAAACTCAAAACTTCATGCCACTTGGAATATAGGTTCTAATGAGACCTATCAATATCTCCATAAATTTGCAAAGCCAGATACCAATCTGTGGAGAAGTATGGATTCACTAAAACATACACACTGAACTGGAAACCTTTGTCACTCGCAGACTATAACTTGTGTCATTCATAACTTCAACACCAAAGGTTGGAACACAGTGAAACTCTAGATTTAGACTCTTATAGCATCCAATAAAATTTCATGAAAACCACATAGCAAGATTCTACATAGTGAACCAATACAGACCAAAATACTAGATGTCCTATACATTGAAAACACTTTTTTGACATAGTCAATTTTCTCTTTAATCTGTCTTCATTGGATCAAGTCTTCTTGCAAATATCCACTAGATAACCTATTTCAAACATGCTCAAGCTACATAAAATGGTCTACACAATGATCTTCATGCCCGACCACAATATTGACATCAATGACAACATTGTACTACATACTGTGCAACTTATGCTCATACCTTATGCTCATTATTCATGCTCATGTTGCCAATAAGTATATCAATGAAAAACTCCTTATTCTTCTAGAAATCTCCCCCCTTTTCATTGATGGCAACATGCCACAATTTCTCTCAAGAACTATTCTCCCCCTTTTGACATCAAGGGTAAAGTGCACATACTTAAGTTTTTCTCCCCCTTTACATGATTTTTGTATTTACCAGATTACATACTAACTCACATATCCGCATACTCCCCTTGACTAATATATATAAAAAATAAAAATTTTACTGACTCCCCCTAAGGGTGCTATCCAACACTGCTAGATCAAAAATTGCATTGGGAAAATTGCCTTATAACATCCACATATGTACACTAAAAATTGAAAAACCTGAAATACATAGAAAACAAATACAATTTCTCAAAAGAAGTGTTTGAAACCTAAATCTTCTCAAGGCGTGTTTTCTATTCTTGCTTCCCTTCTTCCCAACACTTCTTAGCTAGGCCAAACATTCTTCTCTAAGTCTCAAATTCCATCAAAAGTTCTTCATTGTCATCTAGAGTGCTCAGTACCAGATTTAACATAGAAACTTTATTTGCACTCATCAAGGAATTGGAGATAGGTATAAACTTGGCATCCACCAAATCCCTGAGATGACAAAACTGCATTATAATTTTCTCTTTTTGAACTTGCAATTGGAAGAAATTCTCATGTAGATTTTCTATTGCAGACCTTGTGCTCCCATCCAAATCTTGTGCTGGATCATAGGCACCCGAGGCTTTATCTATTTGGGACTCAGTTGAGTCCATCTCATCTTTTATGCTCTTTGTAGAGCTTGGCCATTTCATTTAGAATTGAAATAAAATTTTGGCTTCTTCCAAGCAATCCTATGCACTCTTGAGATTATCCTTTTTTTTTTCTATGTGGTGGCACACTTCTTAGTTATGTCTAGTAATCTCTTCTCATTTATCTTTTTTTCCATCTCCTTTTCCAAATTATTTATTAAGCCCCTAGAATACTCCTTGAAGGAATCAAGTAAAAAATTTAGATTCTCCATACCGAATAAAGAGTTATCAGTACTTACTCCAAGTATTCTCTCCTCTAGAATATTCATTGCTTCATCAATCATCTCTGAACTCTTTTGATGTGTCTCTAAAATTTATTTCATGCAAAAGCATGAAACACATCACCAATTGAAGCTTGTGTAGCAGAGATATTTTATCCATGTCTACATGGCCCTGTTGCATTGGAAGTTGCAATAACTGGGTAGATACTACTGACTGAAACTGTAATTGCATACTCAACAAAAATTTTAATAGATCTCTGGAGGAACCAAAGGATTGTCCAATCGACTTTGCTTTATCTTCTACAACATTTTCCTTGAAATCCATTTATTTGTCACCAATATTAACCAGTGTTTCCACATCCTTCTTCTCCTCTATATCAGATGAATCCTTAGACATGTGCATATCATCCTTTTCTGTATTGATAGGCTCATCTTCATTTTTAGTTTTATCTAAAGGCATGTTTATCTCCGGATTTCCTTGAGCATCCTCTATATTTACCTTAGATTTTGGGTGTGTTATGTCCCATGATTGCATCTTCCTTCTTAGTTTCTATAGATTTTTCCTCTATAGTGGTGTTTTCTCCTACTGTCCAAGAGCATCATTAGTGGCATTTTTAATTGCAGTATCCTCTACACCAGTAACTCCTTCCTCTATAACATTTTCTTCCAATTTTGGAAGACTATCATCAACATTCTTTTGCACATTTTCTTCTTCAGTCCCATGCTCATGCTCATGTTGAGCATCATCATATTGTGCTTCTTCTACAATATTTACTTTCAAAACTGGCATGCCATTTTGTATCTGTTCATCTATGTCTGGGGTCATACCTAACCTTTTTTCCAAATTGATAATTTTCTCTACAGACTCATTTTGGAGCCTCTTAAGATTATTTTGATCTCTTCTCATAAGGGTGGTTACCCTTTTCTTTGTTCGAAATTCCCTATATACACTTGAGCCAATGTGGCTTTGTTTTCATTTGATAAGGGTGCACTAATATTTTCTAGAGAAAATTCTCTCGACTTTTCCTCTTCATCAATTGCCTCATGTTTTCTTGCATATAGTACATTCCTTAATTCTTCAAGAAATTTCTTTTCAATGTTCTTCATATTAACTTCAAAAGTAATAATATATTTTACACTATCTTCTTCAATGGTTGCCTTATCTATGTCATCAGTAGTAGTGTACAGAGCAATAGTTTCTCATAACATGCCATGCTTCATGATCCCATTGAACAAAGCATCAAGTTTCATAGGACTATGTGCCCTTACTAGAATATTTATCTTCTTCTTTTTGTCATCTGATGTCTTTTTCTCTTTGTTGGATTGAGGCTTCTCCCTTATTCTCACTGTCGGTGTCTACATTATCAATCTTTTGTTTCTTTGTACTCACTTCACCTTGTGAATCTTTGTTTTTCCTCTTCCAGACCAATTGTGGTCCTTCTTCTTCTTCCTCATCTTCCACATTCACTCCCATGTATTTTTTCCTTGTGGCTTTTTTTTTCACTCTTCTTTTTGTAGGGCCTATTTTTTGTGATGTCAGAGCAGTCTTTTCCTTTTTAGTTCTTTTTTTTGTTTCATGAGAGGGGTATTATCCTTCATTATAGCACTTACAAAATCTTTTTTCTTTTCTCCTATAGTAGACTTAGTCCTGAAGGACTTTGGGGAAACTAGAGGAGTGGTAATTTTTCTACTAGATCTTCTAATACTTGATGGTCATCCCGGTGAGCCATACATGGCTTTAGCCTTCTCTACTTGTTCTTTTGTGAGGCCCATCGCCTCCACAAAAATTGCAGTCATCTTCTCAATGGTCTTCTTTATCTATTTTTTCCTCTGATTCATGTGCAACTCCATAGATTTCTCCTCATATGTACCATACCTCTCTTCAGCGGTGTCTCTTGGTTTGCTCAACAAAAATTCCACCGAGTCAGTGATCCCATCCTTTATAATCTCCTATCCCATCTTTGGGATCCAAATTTACCTAGGCTCAACAACTTTTATGATGTAACAATCTTTTGTTACTAAGAATGTGATGTCATTCTTGTACTTTTCTACCATGCTTTTTGGTATCCTTTCTCTTTCTTGCATCTTCTCTTGAAAAGTTTTAAAGAATCTGTAGAGAGAATTATTTTGTGCATTTTAGTCTCCCAACCTCATCAAATGATCTTTGATTTGATGGGTTATAGGTCTATCCTTTAGCCACACAATTTTCCTTGTACTGGGAACCTCATTCAAAAAGTAGAATAGTAAGCAAATGATTAAAGTTCCAAACTTAAAGGCACACTTTGAGTCCTTTGTCTTCTCTAGATTTTCTAGAAGTTGTAATCTCAACAACTTACATAGATCATAGTCTTCACCCTTCTCAACCATCTCATATGTTGTATTGATGGCAATTGCTGACACTAAATTTTCTCTATTGGTGAAGTATATTTTGTATCCTATCACCATTGAAGTATATTTAACTATTAGGTTTCTAATGTATTTTATTTTCAATGCCCTTCTATCATACTTTTCACCCATTTTCTCCACAATAATTTAATTTTTCACTAACTTGAGCACCAGAGCTAGTTTGGTTGAGCACAATCTATTGACAACCCTAATAGTCTCTTTGTTGATCAAACGTGGTATATCCAACCAGAATAATTTTTCATGAATATGGTTCAAAGTATATCTCACCCATTCATCTACATAGAAAAAGATGGGAAAACTATTTCAGACATAGATTTTCTTCTCCGCTAAAACCTTAAACTCTAATTTCAACTAAAAATCATCTATGGTAAGTTCTTTGTACCTTACATCACTCTGATTTGTGTGATTATATTATTCCATGTTAACATGAATTTTTTCCATAACATCTTCTATGGGTTGAACACCATATGGGATGTGCAAAAGAACACCATCCATATCATCCACCAAAGATTTTTCAAGATGTTTGAATTTAGGGCACATACGTTCTATAACCTCCACAACTTGCGGTGTATACATTTTTCCAGTAAATTGAAAGTGATTTATGAAACTAGGGAAAATGGAAACCATAAATACCTTTGAATTGATTCTAGCTTGGGTTTTTCTTTTACCAAATCTCAATTGCTTCAATTACTTCACTTCATTCTTTCATTGCTCTGATCTCCTCGAATGCTCATTTGCAAATGACAGATTGAATTTTTAAATTACTTATAGACCTTTTCCCATAACCTAATTTGCATTGAATACTTCAATTAATAAAGCTGGTAAAAACCCTAATTGTGTACATAGTCAACTTTAAATGCTCTGCAAACTTTAACAACTCAATATTTTCCACTGGTTCTTTCTCCAATAGGTCAAGCATATTGACCCACACCTCATATCCATGTGTTGAAGCATCAACACCATTTATCTGGTAGGGGATAAAGGATCTTCTATTAATTCTCCCTCTAAGCCAAAGCTTTCTTCTTAGCTTCTGCAGGAAACATCTGCACCAGATGTTGGTATAGACTCAGGCTTAGTCTCATCATCTTCCTTCTTATTCCAAATCTTGTCCATATCTTTCTTCATCTCTGCTAGATCAACCTCTTTCACTAGATCATTCTTCTTTACCAAATTATTATTCTTTACATTCTTGCTTATGTAAAACTTAGAGATATGTCTCAGTCTACTGCAATTGTAACATATGATATTCTTTTGAATATGCTTGCTTCCATTCATTCTAGATCTACAATTGATTCAATTTATGCCTAAGTCCATTTCATGCATAATAATAGCCATTAAAAGATTGAAACCTCATACCACTGTTATAGCCATTCATCATTTGAATTTTGCATTCATTAGCCTTATGACCAAATATTTTGCATGTAAGGCATTGACTGGGAAAATATTGAACATTTTGATTCATTCTATTTCTACATTCCATAGTCTTATGTCCAAATTTATTGCAAGAATAACAAAAACCATTAAAAGATGGGAACCTTTGTGCATTTGGTTGTTTGATAGGTGATCTTTTGAAGTATCTCCTTTGATTTTGGACCTATTTGACATTGCTCTTCTTTTCCTCAGTCTTCTTTTCAACTTGATTTGGAGTTTGATCTATCTTTAAGCTTTCACCTTTCACAAACCCTAATCTCCCTTTATCTTTAGATCCATTTTGATTTGCAATCATTTCATCAAGCTTTGTTGAACTCATCTTAAATTTTTCTTCATCGCTCTTTTCTTTCTCAATATATGATCTCAAATTCATAACTTCTTCTTCAAGCTTTGAACATTCCTCAGATTGTCTTTTCACTTTGGTATTCAAACACTCTTCAACTCTTTTTCCTTCTTCAACTTGCACTTTCAAATTGGTAATTGTTTTGTTTTCTTGCTTCAACTGCTCACTGACCTCCTTATGTCTTTCTCTAAATTTCTTGATTTTATCTCTCAAATTTCTAATGCATTCATTAGGCTCCTTGACATTTTCCTTCAGATCTTTGTTCTCACTTTCAGTCCTTTCCAAATCTTTAAGGGCTATATTGAGTTCTCCATTCATGTCAACCATGCACTCTTCTTTTGTAAACCCAACAACAAGTATCTCTTCTAGAGGAGTAGGAAATATTATAACAACGATGTATTCAAGCTCCAATATCTTCCCCAAGTGGTTAAGTTCCTTCCAAGGAAACAAGCTTTGATACCAATTGTTGAACACCCAAAATACTGAGAAGGGGAGTGAATCAGTATTCTTTGAAACCACTTAAAAATTTAAACATTCATTCCACATAGCATACTTAATTTTTAGTAAGAAAAGAAAGCATGAAATCAACTATTAACATCACATAACACATGAACACCATATTTTTTACGTGGAAAACCCAAAAAGGGAAAAACCACGGTGAGGATTAACTCACAATATATTATAACCGATTATAAGATATTACAAAATTTCTCACTGCAGGTGGACTCATTGTCCTAGTGGAATCACTACCCATAGAAATAAGAAAATATAGAAGAGAGTGATGGCACACAACCAAGATTTGAACTATTACAAAAGCATCTATAACATGCTGGAATACAGTTCCATTGAAGCTTAATATATTGAATTTACACATTTCATACCGATCTGCACTAACACTCTACTATGCTCTGCATTCACATAATTCACATCACATTTTTTCTCTATCTCCAAAAAATCAAAAAATATATTACATATATATCTGATTCATCCACAAACACCTACAACATCAATTAGGTCGACCTAATTAGATGCATTTTACAAAATATACCTTATCGGCTCAACACACACATATACATAATTCATGCCATGATTCAAAACTTATAACAAGTCAAAATAGGTTGGCATGGACCTATAATATCTCCCACATAATGGATCAATACTTCTCATAACTCCACAATACCCAAAACTTATTAGGTCGGCACCTGTAAAGACGTAACAACAAAATTCATCAATTGTACAACCTCACACCAACACATGGACCTCAAAACTTCACGCCACTTGGAATATAGGTGCTACTGAGACCTGTCAACATCTCCATAAATCCACAAAGCTAGATACCAATTCATAGAGAAGTTCAGATTCACTAAAATATACACACTGAGCTGGAAACCTCTGTCACTACCATACTGAAACTTCTATCATTCATAACTTCAACACTAGAGAGTGAAACACTAGGAAAATCTAGATTTATACTCTTCTAGAATCCAAGAAAATTGCATGGAAATTACAAAGCAAGATTCTACACAGCGAACCAATACAAACCAAAATACCATATGTCATATACATTGAAAACACTATTTTGACACTTATTCAGATTTCTTGTTTATCTATCTTCACTAGGTCAAACCTTCTTGCAAATATCCATTGGATGACCATTTTGAAACATTCTCAAGCTAGATAAAATGGTTTGCACAATGATCTTCATACTAGATCACAATGTTGACATCAATGACAACACTATACTGCATACTATGAAACTTATGCTCATACCTTATGCTCATACTCCATGCTCATGAACACCAATAAGAATATCAATGACAAGCACCTTATTATTCGAACATGTATTCCTTGGGGCTATCATTGAGTCCTTAATACATCATCTTGTTTATTTATTTTCTCTCTTTTGGCGAGTATTTTTGTCCCATTAAGTTTTATCCTTTTATGTTTATGTGAGAGTTTGCATTTGATTGTAGATGGGAAGCTAACATGGCCTCGTATCTAGGACCCATCTTCATCTTCATCTTTGTATAGTATTTTTGCATAATAATATTCTTCCTAAATTTCACTTAAGGGGGTGTTGGTGTGAATAAATGTCTTGTACCTATTTAATTCCCTTACTAGGGACTTAAGGAACATATTCACGTGTTAAGTTTACTTAGGATTATAATATTCCTTCTAGAAATCTTAGTTGTCATTTCTAGATCTTATATTTTTAGCATTTAAAGCTTGGGTCCTAGGTAGTTATGAGTTAGTTTTCTCATGTGATAGGATTAAGACACTTGTCATGTTCTTGTCTAATCCTATCTCTCACCTTTCCTTTATAAGCAAGGCCTCTCATGTACATTTTCATATTCAATCTTGTAATATTGCATCCATTATCTTAGAAAGATATTCTTACCATTTTATCTCTTGTGAAAGATATTTTGATCTAGCAACTGTTCCCAGGGTGTTGAAGAGTCACCATTAACTCCTATAATTTGAGCTATTGATAATGAATAAAATGGATATATGTAACACCAAATAAAAAACAACCATAGCTAGAGGAGATTGCAATAAACAAAGAGATTGTTGAGGAAATAAAGATGGAATATGAGGTGAGTGTTAAGGAAGAAAGGAAATTGAAATAGATGAGACAGAGAGAGAAAAGGTACTACAAAATCATTGAGAAGGCTAGGGAAGCCTCATTAGAGGATTTCAAGAGGGTTGTTTCTAAAATTTTAATATTTTTCAATCAAAGGGATTAATAGACATAGTGGTGCTCATTAACATTTAAAAATTAGAGTTTTTAATGCATATGTGTATGTTCCAAATGAAAATGATTCTAAGTTAGATTATAAGGTAGAGAAATGTATCTTACTAGATTAAAGTAGTAGTTCAAATGGATACAAAATTTAGAATCTAGTAGTATGGAAGAATATTTATAGTTATAATGTTATCTTAAGGGGGGTTATAAAACTTCCGAAATAGGTATAGTATAGGAATAAAGAAATACGAAATGTTTAGTTTGAAATGAAGGTTGAGAAAACTACATCTAGATATGAACCAAAAGAAGTTGAACTTGAATAAGAAGGTGAAGTAATAGTAGAATAAGATCACATGCCCCCTTCTTGAGGAGATCCACTTAAGAAGGAAGAAAAATATAAAGATATATCCCACCTCATTCATTTTATATTATCACTTCATCTACTACTAATGGTGATCTTAGGAATATTAAGGTGGTAGTTCAATTAAAAGAGATTAAATCCTTGAAGAAGACCATGGATGAGTAAATTTAGGATTTGAATAATAACAGGACTTGGGATTTGGTCAAGTTTCATGCTATAAAAATCTCGTTGATTACAAATGGGTGTTTTAAAAGAAGCTCTAATTAGAGGTTCAATAAGAGAAATGCAAAGCTCAATTGGTGTAAAATATTATTCACAAGCTGAGAGAATTGAGTTTGTTGATATTTTATCCCCAACTTGCTAAGTTTAATTCTATTAGATTTGTTTTATGTCTTGAATTGTTAATTTTTTTCTTGAATCTATAATTGATAGAAAAATGAAAAATATTTAAAATATTGATTTGAAGGATTTGTGTTGTTACCTAACATCATTCTTACATGGATACTTTGAAGAAAAAATATATGTTATAATAAAAAAAATGTAGACAATAGAAAGGAGGACTATTTTTACATGATAAAGAAGTGTCTCTATGGTTTGAAGCAATCACTAAGGATGTGGTATCTTAAATTTGATATATATGTCTTGATACTTGTATTTATTCACTATTGAAATTTGATCATTGTATGTAATTTAAGTATATTATTGATTACTATTTTATAAGGAAAATTCACTTATTGGTGGTTGGAAGCATAAATCCCCAACTAACTTGAGGGCCATTTTGAAAAAAATATGTGGTGTAAGGGTCAAGAGTTGTGTATAGGAGCCAATTTTCACCCCTTACGCAAATTCCCCTTTTACACTTCCTCACCTTAGAAAACCAAATTTGAAGGTGAAATTCCACAGTAGCAAGCTACCTTTGTTCCACTTGGCATTTGAATTTTGCATTGGTAGAAGAATAACTGTCGAGGACACTCGCACAGCACATAGACATCCATGCAACGCACTTACATCCCTGACAGATTCCCACATTTGAAGTTGGTAGAGGTGTTACACTTCCTATTGGGAATGAATTGTAACATCCCTTTTTGACCAACCAATCCAAAAATGGCTCTTTCCTCCCTATTTTGGCCTTGAAATGCCTATCTTTCTCATTATATCCTTCTTTTGGGCAGTGCTTGATCCTCCCAGCAATTGGACATCTCTTTTGGAAATCTTCAAGCAACACTTTGGAACTCCATAGTAGCAATAACAACACTCCATCAACTCCGTAGAGCAAGTGTGGAACAAACCATTGCAACAGAGGCTTGAGTCCTCTTTTCTCTTCCATTAGCTAGTGAGCTCTTGGTGGAGGTGGTAAGCATTTTCACTCCTCTCCTCTATGATTTGGTTGAGTAGCACCTTAATTTTTTTTATTATTTGTTGTGTTCTCTACTTTCTTTTCTTTTTTATCACACATTTCTCTATTGTTTCTATCTTGGTTATCCGTGGAGGTGGAAACACTCAAACAAGGGTCTGACTGAGGCAGACCCCTATACAACCCCCAACAATTTCCCCTCTTTCTTGTGTATAGGTGAGAGAACACGTGGAGATAGCTAGCAAACATACATCTTTGTGAGATTATCTTTGTCACCTTAGTTATAGTTTATTTACTTTATCGTTTCAGTGTATACTTTGTGTACTTATTTATTCTATTTTAACCATCTAGATTGAGGTAGTTAGGCTATTAGTAGGTAATTTTGGTAGTTTTATTATGTCCACTATTTTCTGGCCGTACGCCCGAGAGACGCCAATGCACCACACTAATGTCCCAAAACTACACTATCATCCTCAGACAGAGAGTTATCTGAGGCACAAAACCAACTCTGAAAAGCCAGCTTACCTAGCGTAGATTATAGTTTGGGTCTGAAGAGTAGTTGTAGGACCTTATATTCCTCATAATTCTTGTCCCTCATTCAAAACATCCCTTTAGACTAAGGTAAGTTAGGGCAGCCTACCACTCTTGGCCTTCCATGACTTGGGGCCTTGCATGTGGATGGTCCCCCTCTCTTACATTTTTGGTGAACCTAACGTGAACCTACGTCTATTCATTTGTGGGTGTTGAAACTTATACTGCATGCCTAGTAATTGTTGTGTCCCTGAGCATTGTGAAGGTTTATGAGCATCACAACCCAGTCCACAAATTTTAGGTATGTTGTCAAGAGAAGTATACAACACCTTCTTATGGAGAAGATGAGGGTCACCTCTAGTTTCTCTATAGGACTTTTCTCTAGACCTTCAAGGGGTCTTTTAGCTTAGGATCAATTATCGAGGGGAGAGGTCAAAATCCTTGATGAAACCGATCACATCCCTTCTCCTCCTACATCTCCCACAACTTCATCAGTAGATGAGCATGAGGTCATTCATATTCCTTCAAAATATGTCTCTGCCTTTAGCAAAGGGTTGGGTGACTTAGAGAATCACTTGGAAAGAAACCCAAAGATGGCTAGGGTCACTAGGTTATTAGTGAATTAAAATATATGGTGGGAAAATACCGAACAAACATAGAAATCTTGGCTAACCTCTTCAATCTGATTGAAGCATGTGCCCCTTTGAATAATGCTAGCATTATACAAGGGGCCACTTTTGAAGAACATGAGAGACAACTAGGAGTATTGATGCCTCCCACATTTGTATACATGGCTAATGTGGTCCCTTCAATTAGCATCCCTTCTATCTCCAAAGGATATGAAACTATAAAAGAAAATAGGATCCCCCTGGGTTTCAACTTTACCCCTCATGTCACCTCTAGCAGTGGAGGTTTTGGCAGGATGAGTGGTGGATTTGATGGAAGGGGCAATGTTGGTGGAAATGGTCCTGGTGGAGGTCATGGTGGAGGTTTTAGAAACAAAAGTGGCTCCAGTGGAGGCCCTATTTGTGGCGGTGGCTTCGATAGTGGTTCCAGTGGTGGCCACGACGATGGTTCTAGAGGTGGCTCTGGTGGTGCTTTTGAAGGAGGTTTCGTTGGTCCTGTGTCATCCAATGACCCTATTCTAAACACTCTCCTTTAGAATACGGGTAAAATATAGAGCCAGTTGACGAGTCTCTCCCAAGCCTTTGCCCAACCTATCTTCTAACCGTTCTTCTGACATAGTCCATTGTTCATAGCAATTTTAAACACTCCCTTCCCACAAGGAATGGAGATCCTAAAGTTTGAAAAGTATAGCGGCAAAGGGGATCCATAATTACATGTATCTGCCTTTAATGCCCTATGCATAGATTTCTTTCATCATGACGCGTTGATGGCCAAACTATTTCCCTAATCTCTTAAGAATACAACACTCGAATGCTACTATTCCTTGCCCAATAATTCTATTTTCTCATTCGATCAACTGGTGAACCAGTTTCTCTGACAGTTTCAAGCCAACATCAGACCGAAGATGACCTTTTTAGATCTTGTTCAATGCAAACAAGGAGATAATGAAAAGATTACTAATTTCATTGCATGGTATCAAGTGCTCTTCTCACAAATCTCGTACTCATTGCCTGATTCAGATATGCAGAAGGTATTCATAGGGAACCTACAAAGGACTTGGCAAGAGAAGTTTTCCCTTATGAAGTACCCTTCTTTCACGCATTTGTGTACAACACTATGGAAGTATCAACAAATGGTTGTCCAGTTCATGGAATCCTCCTTGTGCTCATGTTCTAAAGGAAGATCCATCGTATCAATCTCTGGGAAAGGTAAGGCTGTTGAGAATGTAGTAGCTGTTCTGGATGACAACAGCCTCAGATGCAATCAAAAGTTCACAAATTTGGAAGAATCGTATTCTTCCATCTTGCAAAAGTTGGTGAAGGATACGATCATAACCTTATAGAATCCTAAGCCTTTTAAGGAACCTTTCCCTAGTTGGTATGATGAAAATACCTATTGTCAATACCATCAAGTCAACAGACATGATACCGAATGATGTATGCACCTACATCATGAGATACAGGATCACATTGAGGATTATACTATTCATCTCTATGGAAGAAAACAAAATACAAATAAATCGAAGGTGAAAGAAAATAGTGAGTTGTAGATATACACATACCTATTTTCGTCGCATTCTGCTAGAATGAAAATCGATCCCTCTGAGTATGTCACTCAACTTGAGGCCTATGTCAACATGGTCACAATTATTACCGCTCAGAAAATTGCAACCAATTTGTTGGATGTGACGTTCACCTCATAGGATATGCCTTTGAACAATAAGCCTTCTCCCCTCTACATTCCCGCTTGCCTCATTGGCAACATTGTTACGAGGGTTTTGTTCGACTCTGCGAGCCGTGTGAATGTTATTACAGAAGAAAAATTGTTATTGAATTCATTATAGAAGGAGAAGTACAAAGAAAAAAATACCCCATCCGTACACATGATGGTTTTTCCTCAAACCATATGGATTGATAACCTTGTCCATTCTAGTTGGACCTAGGGCCATTGATATAGTTTTTGATGTTATTTTAAAGTCAAATCTATTTAGATTGAAGCTAGGCATACCTTGGCTAGCTTACATAAATGGGATCGCCTCCGTAATTCACAAATGTTTAAAGTTTTCCCATGAAGGTGTTGTGCATGTAGTGCATGACATTGGATACCAGCCCCTGGTGTCCCATGGGGGATATTCATTAGATCACTTTTGGCCCACCCCAGTTGGTCCACTTCCACCAAGAATGAACCTGCTTTATAAGAATTACATAAAATATAAGACTGGGGGCAAGGGACAGCTGAAATTGACCCTTCTTGTAGCACAACATCTAGCTGCCTCCTCTTCCTAAAAGGGAAAGGAGAAGCTTCCCCCTCTCGGGCTGCCTCATCCACTCCCCTCTCTTGAGAGGAGTATTGGATAAGTAAGCTTGGCCTTTACCCACTGAGTTCGGTGGTTCCTAATTGGCGTAGATCCAAGATCATTATATCGGATCTCCCTACTGAGCCTCCTAGGCCTTGGTACTATTTGTACGATAGAAAGAAAGGCTCTCGAAGAGAATTTGGTTTGTGGCCTCCCATCGATTCAGCTCCCAAAGCAGTAAATAGGAAAAGGCCCGCTACTAAATCACTTGAGCTGATTCGCCTTGCTGCTTCTCAAACTATCCCTCCTACTCCCATTCAGGATTCTATTCCTCCACCAAAAACGGTTGTAGTGGACATTCCCATGGCTAAATAGGAGCCTTCTATTCCTTCACAACCTCTGACCTCTAGCTCAAAGAGTTGAAGAAACCACCTTGTGCACAAGCATAAGCATCAATCAAAGGCTCTCATGACAAATTAGGCCACTTTGCAAGAAAAGGATGAGGAGATGACCACCCCCATGTCAGGGCCTCTTACGGTGTCTTCCCCTCACCTTTCTCCTTCTTTCGTTAAACCTAGTTTAGTCTCCCCTCTAGCTCCCACTGTGAGTGCACCTGACCCCAAAAAGATACAAGTGTTTATTTCTCCTTCAACGGAGCCACCTTTGTTGATGTCCCTTCCGAACATCCCTCCATTTCCAAAACTCATAGAAATGTCAAAAAATTTGGTAATATCTGTTGTGGGTTTTTCCTCTTCTTCATCTATGCCACTCACCTCATCTATAGGGAGTTCACACCCCTCAATGAAACAAAAGGAAGAGGTTGGTCCTTCCAGCAATGGAGGATACAAGAGGTTCCCATCCTATCCAAAGGGTGGTCCTACACTGGCTTGTTTCGTCCTAGTAACGTAACCCTGGCTTCCCCTGATTTTGTCACCACTCCCAAATCATTCGGTAATCTTAGCAGTGAATCTTAGGTGCAACCTTCCCCATCCATCGAGGTAAAACATAAAACTTTGTTAAAGTGCTTGTTTAACTCTCTAGATGAAGTTTTTGCCTTGTCAACGATCTTCGCAAAGTCATTGACCTTAGCTCCATAAGAACTTAGTGGAGGGGACCTTGGAGGACCCTCTCCCTTAGCCCTTATTGTGGGAGGGTCAAAAGATCCTCCCCTTAACATTCCACCACTATAGGCTCATCCTCCTTCCTTCCCTTATGATGATCTAGAGTGGGAAGCAGATGACCTCTTGGTTGATTAATGTTAGGGGAGACCCCTTTCTTTATCTTTAGATTAGAAATGTGTGTGTGTTTTGTGATGTGTTCCCCATGATCATGCTATGTGTTCCTAGATGACCCTTGTCACCCTTGTTGGTGCTTGGATACAAGAGTTTTTTTGGTTTCATGAAACCTTCTTCTATTTGTTTCATCATCCTTCCATTTTTGTGACTTGATTTTCGAAAAATTGGGGATGATGCAAAGTGTTGGGGGAATTTAGGCTTCCCTTCCATTTTGACCCAATTTTTTATTTTTAATTTGTTTTCTGTGCATTCCTCTTGATTTGGTTGGGGATTGATGATATTTCACCTTGCACCAAGGTTTCCTATTATTTATATAAGCATGAGCAGATCTGACCCTGTGAAACCAGACCCCCCTGTGCCCTTTGCTTGTGTTTGTCTCTCTTTTTCACTCTTTTTTCTCTTTGTCTCTTCTTTAATTGAGTTGTCCCTCTCATGTGTGACAATTCCATCTCTTTAATTCTTCAACCTTTGGAAAACGCATTCGTTTCCAATGAATCTTTTCTCAAAATTCATCTTGATCATTTCTTTTCAAAAATATATTCGCGACCTGGACCCCTTATGGAACGTGTTTCCTTCATCATGGGTTCATAAAGAAAGAACTTGAGAACCTTCCTTTGAGGTGGGAACCACTTTGACCTTCCCCTTGCGAGGGGGCATTTTTCTTCCTTTCGAATTCCTTGATGAAGTGAACATCTTTCAAAAGGATTCCTTGATGACAAATCAATTTGAGAAAAGAATGTCCTTCCTCTACTTTCAAATAGTGCATCCCTTGAGTGGACCTCCTCTTCATGCCAGGTTCCTGAGGGACCCCTTTGAAAGTTTTCCAACTTGTCAATAGTATTTGTGACTATCCACTTACTTGCTTGTGTGGCTGCTTTTTGACATGTTCTATCTGTGGGTAAACATGTCACTTTGTAGGTGCTCCTATAAAGTTGCTTTTTGACTCTATGGAGCCCCCTTCCTTTGGTTTCCTCCATGTGAGAGATCTTGGGGGATACCTTCCTACAATTCTACGAGCCTGTAGGGCACTTCCTTTGAGCTTCCTCCATGTGAGAGATCTTGGGGGTCGCTCCCCTACAAGTCTGCAGGTCTGTAGAGTGCTTTTCTCGGTTTCCTTCATGTGAGAGATCTTGGAGGAGACCTTCCTTGTAGGTGTGTGGGCCTATGAGGCACTTAATTCTCGGGGCTTCCTTCAATTGAGAGATCTTGGGGATTGCTTCCTTTCAAGGATGCGGGCCTATAAGACACTTTCATTCTACAACTTCATGATTCTACGAGACCATGGAGTCTTTTGTCCCAGCCCATGCTTTTGAGCTCACCAGATTGCAATCTACTTCCTCGACAGTTTAGGTATACATTTCTAACCCTACTACCTTTTCGATCTACTTTACTGAAGCACTCATCAGTATTCATGCTCACTGAAGTGGGGGAAAAATGTATAGGAGTGAATTTGCACCCCTTACGTAAATTCCCCTTTTACACTCCCTCACCTTAGAAAACCAAATCCAAAGGTTAAATTCCACATTAGCAAGCTGCCTTCGTTCCACTTGGCGTTTGTCTTTTGCATCAGTAGAAGAATAACTGCCAGTGACACCTATGTGACGCGTAGACATCTACGTGGTGCGCTTACGTCCTTAATAGATTCCTACATCTAAAGTTGGTAGAGGCGTTACACTTCCTAATGGGAATGAATTTTAACATCTCTCTTCGACCAACCGACCCAAAGATGGCTCTTTCCTCCCTATTTTGGCCTTGAAATACCTATCTTGCTCATTATATCCATCTTCTGGGTAGTGGTTGATCCTCTCAATAGTTGGACATCTCTTTTGGCAATCTTCAAGCATACACTTCTCTTCCATCACTTCAAGCAGCACTTTGGCACTCCATAGCAACAACAACAACACTCCATCAACTCTGTAGAGCAAGTGTGAAACAAACCATTGCAGCAGAGGCTTGAGTCCTATTTTCTCTTCCATTAGCTAGTGATCTCTTGGTGGAGGTGCTAAGAATTTTCACTCCTCTCCTCTAAGATTTGGTTGAGTAGCACCTTACTATTTTGTAGTGTTTATCGTGCTCTCTACTTTCTTTTCTTCTTTATCATACATTTCTCTATCGTTGCTATCTTGGTTGTCCATGGAGGTGGAAACACCAAAATGTGGGTCTAACTGAGGCAGACCCGTATACAGCCTCCAATAATTTTCACTCTTTCTTGTGTGTAGGTGAGAGAACACATGGAGCTAGTTGGAAAACAAACATCTTTGTGAGATTATCTTTGTCACCTTAGTTCTTGTTTATTTACTTTATCATTTCAATGTATACTTTGTGTACTTTATTATTCTATTTTTACCATCTTGATTGAGCTAGCTAGGCAGTTAATAGGTATTTTTTGTAGTTTTACTGTGTCCACTATTCTTTGGCCATATGGAAGCCAACATGTCTGAGATACGCCAACATGTCATGTTGACATCCCAGAATTGCGCTACCATCCTCACACACAGAGTTGTCTGAGGCACAAAATTGACTTCGAAAAGCCAACTCGCGTAACTCAAATTATAGTTTGGGTCTGAAGAGTGGTTGCAAGACCATATAGTCATCATCATTCTTGTCCTTGATTCAAAACATCCCTTTAGATTGAGGTAAGTTAGGGCAGCCTACCGCTCATTTCCCTTCATGACCTAGGGCCTTGAACGTGGTTGGTCCCCCTCTCTTACAAGTTGAAACACCTTTAAATGGAGGATTTTCTTCATTAGGAATATCTTTGAATGAAGATAATAAGCATATCACATGTTATTGACCTTTGATTGAACTTATGCCCTTCAATTAAAGGTATCTTCTTAACATAAAAATAAATTAAAGTCCATTTTTAAGGTGACCTTCGAATGAAGGATCCTTTGTCAAAGGTCCTTAATTAGAAAGTGCCTAAATGGCATCTATTTCACATGTAAACCTTTTTTTGGATAATTTAAAAAATATTTATTTGGACCATATTTTCCATGATCAAACAAGGTCAACATGACATGATGTTTTGCATAAACATAACCCTCAAAGTAAGCTTTCTAAAAAGTATAATTTTTCATATTTTTATGTAATTATTTTATTTCTTCTATTTTTTTATCAACATATTTTTTTTTTACCAAAATAAATACTTTTTTTTGACACGCATGGAAAACTAGCAAGGAATGATAAGGAAAATTCTAAAAATATGATTGAACTCTATATTGATGTTCTTGTTTCAACAAAAAAATTAGATACTTATGAAAAAAAAAATGAATTATGGGGAAATATATGTGTATATTGTATTTAAAATTAATTATTATTTTAAAATATACAACAAAAAACTACCAAAAAATGCATCATTGATTATTGTTAAAAAGGCTCGCTACTGAAAATAAGCAGCGATGTTGCAAACACTGCAAAACCTCAAAAGTTTTCCTAGTCTTCCATCAACGATGGGGGCAAGATATCTCCATGCGACGTTCATGATGGCTCCTGCGCAGTTAGGTAGATGGATCTGGGTATACACCCTTCCAAATTAGACTCTAGTGATGCTTTGTGTATGGGGGCTAGGGTTGGAGATTATATAGAGGTTGTTGCTACCCATGACCAAAACCCTTGGTGCATGGGGTGGTAGGCCATTCCCCAAAACCCTTCACTATCACCTATTGAGCTGTAAAGAAGGCCTGCATCATAGGTGCCCAATGTCCTTGGGACACTGGAGAATGGAATTGGTGGGGATTCAACATGGAGATAGTTGATTCCAAGGGGTGGAAAGTGTAGCAAAAGGGTGCCCAATAAGGATTGCCCTAAGTGGAGTGTGCTGATCCAAGCCATTGGAAAAAGCTTAGACTTAAATTTCCCTAGCAAGATTAAAGAATAAATTGAGGAAATCCTTGATTACTTTGCAGAGCATGGGCTCATCTGTAGGTTTAGCCATTTTTGGCCGAGCCTTCCAAAGCTTCATCGGTGGATAAAAAAAACCTAATAACCATCTCTAAAGGATAAACTTGAGATATATCCAAGTGTCAAAGGTTTCTTTATTTTTGTGTTTCATGATGTGGAGAATTGACACACTGTCCTTAATAATATGTGGGCTTGGGACCAACATATTCTACAATCCAAACCATGACACCCTAAATTCAATCAATCCACAGTGTCATTCAACATCAAGCTTGTGTGGGTGCGATTTCCAAATTTTCCACTCCGTTTTTGGAGTGATGCTTTCTCTGAAGCAATTGGGGATGCATTAGGCAACCATTTAGCTATAGATACCGAATCATCATATTTCATGGATACAACCTTTGCTTGGATACTAGTAGATTTGAACACCTCCAAAGATCTACTGGAAGAAATAACCCTCAATGTAGATGGTTTGAGCTGGGCGCAACCACTAGATTATGAAGGGCTCCCATTTTTATGCTGGAATGTGCTTCAATATTGGCCACCTTGTCGCACATTGCCACTACCCCAAAACCAAAGAATCACACTCTGCAACATGGTGGAAAGATGCAACTCATGAACATTATACAGTGGCTTCAAACAATTCATCGGATCATGGAAAGTGTAAGAATGGATTGGATGTGTATCATGAGTTGCTGAATGACCAAGGAAAATCTCTCAATAGGGATGATACTCCCAAATTTGGAGCAATGCCAAGGGAGGAAAATGTTTCAACACAAGACCCTTTACAAGCATTGGTTGTTGATGTGGTGGGGGGGTTGCACTACAAGTGAATGGTGTTTCCAAAGACATGAACACATAGGGGTCACCAATGAACCCATGTGTGAATAAGGATTCCATTACCCCCTACAAATCCTAGGATTTCCCAATAATTTGGAAAAAGTTGCACTGAGATTTGGGAATTGGTTAAGAAGAATAAGAAAATATCTAGTAAAGGATCAGTTGCCTGTCATAAAATGCATCTATGCTCTCATTCCAAAAACAATGTTAACTCTCCCAAAGAGAGTGGGGGATAGTCTGATTATGGGTAATCTTGCTTCGACTATGTGATTTTGGATTTTGGTTATGGTGTGTGAGGCTTGTTGATTAACCTCCTCCTCTTCTCATTGTTACTATGGTGGGTTTGTAATTGTGGCACCCTTGTTGATAGGGATTTCTTTTTTTAGGGTTTGGGAATGAGGCCCCCCTTCACTATGGCCTCACTGGTTCGTAGCTCTAGTTCAAAGCATGATGATGATCAATATAATGGGTGTTACCCCTTAGAAACTATTTAACTATAAAAAAAACTACCAAAAATGCATGCCCTAGATATAAGTGTTACTAATCTATGTTTAAGAAATTATTAAAAAAATCATTTTTCTAGTTAAAGTTATGCATTATGAAGAAATATTACTCATTAAAATTATACTAAATATAAGAAATAATTTATTAATTTTTTTTAATAAAAATACATATTAAATAATTTTATTTTTATTTAAAAATAGAATTAACTTAGGAAATTTCATAAATTACATTGTCTTTAAATTCTTAATGGTTTTCTTAAGCTATAGTTGACAATAAACTTAAAAATTTGGTTAGAAATGTTGAATTGCATGGCCCACTTATGCCAAAAGTGAGGAACACACATATTCTTCCACCTTAGTATCAATAAGGAAATAGTTAAAATATGTAATCCCAAATCTCATCATAGTTTTATGGGGAGGGCTTGTGCGTGGGGGTTTTCGATGGTTTGTGCAGCTTGGTGAGGCAGTGGGTAACCTCTTTACTTTGTGTAGGTGTGGCGTTGGGCTGTGGGGGCTATATTTCCCTCCTTGTCCACCATTTTGTGAAATTTTTTCTCCATCTTATCTCTTTTGTGTTTCTTTTTGTTTCATTTTTGTGTGCTTTCTATGGGTGGTCAGCTGTGTAGGCTGCATGGCCCATGCAAGGGGTCCAATGGACCCCCATTTGGTTTCTTTTAAATATGCTATCATCGGTGGGGACTCTTCATCCTTTGGTCATAGATTCAGTAGTTGGGGATGTGTTGTATCTATCTGAGCATGCACTCATCTATAAATTAATGGGGGTCTGCATTTCCTTGCCTTTACTACAAAATTGGATCTATAACAACTAGAATCCTAAAGGAGATTTGGAAGTCATTTTGGGAGCTAATAGGTATTTCTTTGTAGTCTTTTCTAGTATTGCAGATCGTAATGAAATTTTCAAGGGGGGCCCATATTTTCACAATTAAGCGAGACTTTTCATCAAACCATGGCATCCAAGTTTTGATCCAACGAAAGAGATACCATCAAGAATTTCGGTCTAGATTCATTTAGTCTTTCGATGTAGTTTTATTGCAAGGACATATTGCACTCTATTGCAACTATTTTAGGGAACCCCTTGTGTCCATCCTGTAATACTCTTGATCGAAGGGTAACCTCTTTTGCTTTTTTTGTGTGGAAATTAATTTAAATAACCCTTTATCAGAGTCTATTGAAATTAGGCTAGGAGGTATGTGTTGGATTCAATAAGTGGATTATGAATCCCTTCCTTTTCAGTGTCATACTTACCATGAATATGGGTATTTGCAAAGAAATTGGCCCAAGTTATGAGCTAAAACCTAACAGACTCCATCAAGTGTGCATGAAAATAATTCTAAAGAAAATGGTAAAGCATCGATTCGAAATGTGACCCTGACTCAAATGAGTTTGTACATGTGAAATCTCAGTCAAAAGAAAAAGAGTCAAACCATCAAAACAAAACCATGCTCAGAGAGGCCTTTGGTAACAAACTTGATTTTATTGAAAACGTTGAAGAATTGGAGTCAATGGAACATGATCACAACTTTGGAACTAAGGTTTTTCAAGGATTGGATCCTATTTTTCAATACCCTCAGTACCCTATTCCAACAATTGACATGCATGTAACTTTAAAGGAATGAATTGTTCCCTCTTTGTCCCTAGTTGAGTTCGACACTTATGGGAAAGAGACTGTGGTGGCTCATGTGGATGATTCAACTCCTAATCCCTCAGAGGAGTGTCCTCAAGAGAACATAGGAATTGATGGGATGAATGAGTTGGAAACTAACTCTAGGACCAAGGAGGACGGTAAGAAGAAGAATGGGGCTCTCCTAGGCATCCACCGAAAGATCTTAAAGAAAGTGACTGGTGATAAGATGGCTAAAGTAGGGAGGAAGAAGGACATGGAAAGGATGAAGATTATGAGAGAAACTTTGGTGGAATTTAGTGTTGTTAAGATATTGGACACCTACTTTTCTTTCTCTCATAAATGATTGTGATATCCTAGGATGTTAGGGGTTTGAGTAGTGTCTCTAGACAAAAGGCTACTCATGATTTAGTTTATGATCATAAACCAAATATTCTCTTCATTCAAGAGACTAAGCTCCCTGTTGAAGATATGATGAAGACTGCATCCAAGATTTGGAAGAGAGGTCATTGCCAAAGTATTGGATCTCAAGGTTTTTTTGAAAGTGTGGTGTGTATTTGGGACCCATGTTGGATCTCACCTCTTTGGTGGATGGTTGGTAGGAACTCCCTTACTCTGTTAGCATCTTGTTTTTATTCATGTACAATGGTTCTATTCACCAATGCGTATGTTCCTAATGATTTTCTCGGTAAGATTATGCTTTGGTCTCACATTAGATTTATTCACTCTCTTTCTCCTTCATGCACTTGGATTTTGGTAGGGGACTTTAATTCTATTTGCACCTTGGGAGAAACATTAGGGGGAGTGAGCCGCTTGGGGCCTTCTTTATTACTTCAGGACAATATCAAATTTCTCAATTTAGTGGATGTTCAACCCATTAATGGTACCTTTACTTGACATAATCGAAGATGTGTGGAGGGTTCTATTTTTAAGTAGCTAGATAGGTTTCTTGTCCTTTTCAAATGGATTGGCAATAATTGGACTTCTTTTTCTAAGATCTTGGGGTGGAAGGGGTTAGATTATTGGTCAATCCAGTTCTCATCTCAATTCTCCATGGTTAAGAAACCCCCTTTAAATTTCAATTGATATGGCTCAGGGATCATAGCTTGCAACATATTGTGGATAAGTGTTGGGTTAAAGGGAGGCTTGCCTTTGATAATGTGATGCTCTCTTTCTTCAAGATGCTTCAATTTTTCAAATTAAAGCTAAAGATATGGAATAAATTAGTCTTTTGTAACCTCTTTCATTGGAGGAAATAGATTCAGGATCAACTTGATAGAATCACATTCAAAATCAAGGAAGATGGGATGCTAGTGGGTTTTCTTCAAGAAGAAACCAAATGATCTAGAGAGTTAGCTAAATGGGAGCTATGGTAGGAGATTTTCTGGAAACAAAAATCTCAGGTTGATTGGCTCCAAGAAAGCGACAAGAATACTACTTTCTTTCATAATTCAGTTAAGGTGCATAGAGGTGGGAATATGATTTCATCTCTCATGTTAGCTCAGGGGGAACAGTTAAACTTGCACTAGGCTATTACTAAGGAGGTAGTTTGTTACTTTGTTTTTCTCTTCTCAGAGGATGTACCTATTGCCTTGGAGGATAATTTGGATTTGTCCTACATCCACTCTTTGGTCTCAGTGGAGATGAATAACTCTCTTTCGACACCCATCTCTTTGGAGGAGATTTTAGATATTATCTTCTTGATGAAGAATGGTAAGGCCCCTAGTCCTGATGGTTTTCCCATTGAGTTATTTCAATAATTTTGGGATATCATCAAAGTAGATTTGATGGAGGTGGTTCAGGAGTCTTGTACTAACAAGTAGATGCTCAAGACTATAAATTCTACCTTCCTTTCTTTAATTCCTAAGAAAGAGGGTGTCAATTCCTTAGACTTCTTTTAGCCTATTGTGTTGTGCAATGTGGCCTACAAGATTATCACCAAGTTGATTGCAGAAAGATTGAAGAGATGTTTGAATCCCTTGATTTCTCTGGAGCAGGGTGGATTTGTCAAGGGTAGGAAAATTATGGATGGTATAGTGGTGGTGACTAAAGCTATTCATTCTATGTCCTCTTCCAAAGAAAAATCCATGTTCATCAAATTAGATATTTCTAAAGCCTATAACAAAGTTAGGTGGTCTTTCCTTCAACATCTTCTTTTGGATTTTGGTTTCCACACAAAGTGGGTCTCATGGGTTATGAGCTGCATGACCATGTATTCCTTTTCTATTCTTGTTAATGGCTCCCCCTCACCTATATTTTTTGCTAGTTGGGGATTTAGGCAAGGGGACCCACTTTCCCCTTATCTATTTATTTTGATGGTGGAACGTTTTGGGAGATTATTGAAATAGTATAGGGATAGAAGCTCCATTTGTGGCTAGAGCTAGGCAAAGGGTTTGGAAGCATAAACTCATCTCCAATTTTTTGATGACACCACTCTTATGCGTGTTGCTAAAATTGAGTCAATTAACTTTATGAAGGCTCTATATGTTTATCTAGTGGTGTCTAGCGAAGAGATCAATGAGGGTAAGTATCATACTCTTTTCTTCAATACTCCCACTCTAATCTAGTGAAAAATATCCAACATTCTTCATTTTTAGATAGGTTGTCTTCCCTTGGAGTATTTTAGGATCCCCCTTTGTGTTGGCACCTTGAAGAGGAATGATTGGAAAATTTTCTTGGACAAATTTTGTTCTAAGGTCAACCACTAGACCTTTTGATGGATATCTTTGGTTGGTAGGGTGACTCTTGTGTCTTATGTCCTCTAGGTACTTTCTTTGTATAGGTTCATGGTGTTATCTGATCCTAAGAGCATGCTCAAGGAGATTGATTCCCTTTCCAAGAAATTTTTATGGGTAGGGAATCTTGACATTCAAAAATGGAGTTTGGTGAGTTGGGACTAGGTTTGCAGAGCAAAGGAGAATGGTGGCCTTGGGCTTAGTTAGTTAGATCAAAATAGTATTACTTTGGCTGAAAAAATATATTGGAGGTGGTGTAACTTTATAGAGTAGCCATGGGGAAGAGTTTTAATTAAAGATACTTCTAGGAGGGGTGGCTAGTGAGGATATTATGCAAATTGATTTTGTAGACATCCGAATTTGACCTCTCCCATAAGGTCAATTTTTTTGGGGAAAGAAACGTTCAACTTAGAATAAAAAATCTAAGAACAAAAGTGCCTTAGTGACTTTAATTTCCTAAAATCACCTCAAAGACACAAACTACTATGCCATAAAGAGGAAACAGGCACAGTTGTTTCCCCCATTAATCCTTCTGAGAAAAGTACATGCATACGAATAATAGATTCAACACCATACATAGATTCAAATTATAGAATCAAACAACATGAAAGAAAAACATATGGACACACAAATTTACGTGGGGAAAACCTAGATCCACACCGCACCACCGCACTAGATCCAGAAGGCCCTCGCAGTATGACAGTGGCACCGCCCAACTGCAAGGTAGAGCAAAGCCTCCCACGGTATGGTGGTAAACACCCAGTTCGGTCACTAAGCACACCATGCAGCCACGCCATGACCCAAAGGCCTCTACAGTAAGGAGAAAACTGCTTCACCAGACCACCATAGTTCACTACGCCACCACCAGGGAAGATAAGAGTCCTCCATGGTATGGCGGTAAACTAGACAACCATGCCACCTGCTACAGCTCCCCGCGGTACACCGACAAAGGCTCGAACATAAGGAAAAATGCCAAGTCTTCAAGAGATTTCAAGCCAACAAGTTGCATATTTTCCAACATCTCCCACTTGACAAAGACTTACTAGCTTCCTCCAAACTTGAACTTAAGATTCTAACATAGTGCTTCACATTGCAACCAAGACACCTGCAATGACATCCAAGATGTCCACCAACTTAGGCAACAACTCCAACCATCCACCATAGGAAAAAGGAATGAGCCAAGGCATATATGCACCAGTCTCAAGAAAACAAGCATTAGATCCTACAGGCGGCACAGGAATCACAACAATAGCTTCAAAGCTCTCAATTGCCTAACACAGTCATGAAGTCATTCTCCAAAAACAAGACAGAGCATCTGCTAGAACATCAACTAGAA
>CM021105.1:600017392-600060896 GCA_007115665.2 Sequoiadendron giganteum | reverse complement strand
ACTGAAAACAACACCTTTCTCCTCTCATGAGAATCACAACCTCACCTCATTCTCCATTTACCCATGAGCACCGACAACCTATCATCTCATGTTAAATTCAAACAACATTTAAGATGAAGTTCTCAAGCATATAAAACAAAGTACTCAAAACATAGAGAATTACTAGACCATTGTCAAAGCTCCAAACATCTGAAATATGAACTTATCATGACATCATGATCTACACATCTCCCTTAAGAGACACCATGCTTCAAGTGAACAACCTATGGTCTCAAGAGAAATGCAACATGCCAAAACTCTAATGCAATTGAGAGTGTACCATGACATGAAACACAACGAAATCTAAACCAGAATCACCTGTCAAAAACCACCAACACCTCAGCCAAAGACTCCATACATCCTCCATGGTTTAAAGATGTTGTACATCTTCAAATAGTGTCCCTGCAAAAGAACTCTTATGCAGCAACAGGTTCTAAGAATCCCTCCTAGAAACGTCTGCAACACCAAAGAAGACCATTCACCACTAAGTGATGAAAATCATAGTCACTGCTAAAGCTCCCACAAAGTCGTGACATCCAAGCTTTCTAAGCATAATGAACAAACATCTGTTGATATGAAAAACCTCTAGGTACAATCGACAACATGTCCATCTGAAAACAAATCCAAACCGCACCAAGATCTCCAAACAACACAGACCACACCATCACTATCAAAAGGTTACACTATAATGTGTACCAAGATCTCCATGACATCATGATACACATTTTACAAGTCCCCATAAATGACTATTCAGGTACTCAATGCAATCCATCCTCTCATCTCAAAGAATCCATGCCAATGCACAAGTGACCATAGACAAGGCCAGCTAACAGATTTGCACCACTCCTGAAGCAACCTCGTGGATATAGATAGTTCACTTCCAAGTTATCTCATAGCAACCAATGGGTAGCTAATCCACTAGTCGCACAACTTAGAGATTAATCACAACAACAGTGCAAACCTATCATCACAAAGGAAACTGCAAAACTAAGATCTCAAAGAGAACAACAATGTAGACAAACTTGACTAAAACACCAGATCAAAATCAGATCCGATTTTCCAATCATGTCCACAACTCAAGTACCATAGTCTAGGAAACCAACAAGAAACACCACAAGAATGTTGAGTGATAAATCACATATCAACACTCCCATGCAAAAAAGACATCACACCTCCTCAAAACCATTTCGAACTGCAACTATCTCATCCAATCACACCCCAAATAGCTAGGGTCTAGAAAATAGCTTAACAACAACTCCACAAGACCACAAGTTTTCCTTGACCATGCAAAACTTGCAAAAACCACTGTGTTTATAAAAAACCCATGCACATTCATATCCACTGCTCATCTGGATGAACCAAGAGTCTGCACATAACCATCATGGTTAGCCAAAACAATGAAAAATAACATGAATATGCATCATAGACTTTTTAGGGAAATCTATAGAAAACCCTTCAAAACCAAAAACATGAATTTGAAACATGCTAGTACAAGGTACAAGTAAATAGGAACTCAAGGCCTACACTAGACCAATTCCAAAACCACAACCATGCATAAGCATGTGAGAGAGCCAAGCTATTCAAAATTTTCCAGACCACCCAAGATCAACTTCATAGCCTTCATGCAATCAGGGTAATAGAGAAACTACCTTCAGTGCTAAGTCAAAACACCCAACACAAGCACAATAATCCATGGTTGAATAAAAACCCAAGCATCTCCATACCACCAGGGAGCCCCTCACTCAGACACCTAGTATGAAGCACACTCTGTTGCAACACAACCATAAGCATAAACTCACACCCCTTGCATCAGGATCATTTCGTTGCCAACCAGGAGTCTCAAACCACATCGTCACAATATGATCAACTCCAATATTCTCCAGCATCTTTCATGTTACGTGTTGTCTCAAAAGAGAAGGAAATTTTACTCATCAAAGGATCAAACATCAGCCGATTCCTCCAGATTTCCTCAAGCCTGACAAACTAAGAAATATTCACAGGAGAAATACCCAGAACCAACATCCAAAAGAAGGCTCCGATACCACTTGTTGGTATCATGAACAAACCTTGACCTACCTTAACTAGCTTTGATACCACTTGTTGGGGAAAGAAACGTGTCAACTTAGAATGAAACATCTAAGAACAACAGTGCCTTACTGACTTTAATTTCTTCAAATCACCTCAAAGACACAAACTACTATGCCATAAAGTGGAAACAGGCGCAAATGTTTCCCCCATTAATCCTTCTGAGAAAAGTACATGCATAGGAATAACAGATTCAACACCATACGTAGATTCAAATTAAAGAATCAAACAACATGAAAGACAAACATATAGACACACAAATTTACGTGGGGAAAACCCTTTTGGGTAAAAAATCCCACCCTCCAAAACACTCAACTCGATTGTATTAATCATCAACAAAACAGTAACAATACAATCTCAAAGCTATGCTCTTCAGAAGTTTATATCTTGTCCATCTAGAGAATACAGACAACACCATTATATAGAATCCTTGCACTGTTACAATGTCCTCACACGACATACAGTGCATATTCATTTCATCTCACTAGCCCACTCATTCAACCAACCTTTCGGCCAGCACAACCTCATAGCCACTGAGGTTCACATCTTCTTCTATTTTGTGTCACTCAGTGTTCACGGTTACAATGCCTTAGCATACCGCTCGAACACCCACACTGCATGATCAGATCGCCTTCTTACTTCACTGATCAAACTCTTAGTCATATCCAATCAACAACCATCAGGGCGTATTTAATTACCCAACTGACAAGCTTCCTTCATCCTTTGATAATGTGCACTGCTATGCAGCACACATCAAACCACCCAACATTAAATCAGGATACAGAGTCATATCTACACATAGTCAACCTCCCAAATCAGATCATTCATTTAATGCAAATATATCGCTTCCAAAGAATAAAGCTTTCAACCAATAATCGTTGATTTACAATAACGATGTAAAATCAACGAATGACATCATGGCATGTGTTGACACACCATTTGTCCATCGCTTTGACTATCGCTCAAACAATCAACAGAACCCAAGTTCCTTCTACTGCGCCACTGCTAGCCATTCATCATACGCTTGTGGTAAGGTGATATACACTGCAGTACCACACCCTAGCAAGAAGACACCCACGGTAAAGTGGTGACAACCCACTTGCCAAACCATCATCGTCAATCGTGCCACTACAGCTTAAAGAACAAGCCTCCGCGGTATAGCGGTAGGCATCTGTTGTCGTATGCCATGTCCACTACGTAACTGCCCAACAACCATGAGACCCTCACGGTATGGTGGTACTCACACTGCACCACCGCACTAGGGCCAGAAGGCGCCTATGGTATGGTAGTGGCACTGCCCAGCTGCGAGGCAGAGCAAAGCCTCCCGCGATATGGCGGTAAACACCCAAGCTAACCACCAAGCACACCATGTAGTTGCACCATAACCCAAAGGCCTCTGCGGTAAGGAGGTAACCGCTTCGCCAAACCACCATAGTTCACCGCACCACTGCCAGGGAAGATAAAATTCATCTATGGTATGGCAGTAAAATGTGCAACCACACCACCTACTAAAGCTCCCAATGGTACTTTGGTAAAGGCTCGAACAAAAGGAAAAATGCCAAGTCTTCAGGAGATTTCAAGCCAACAAGTTGAGGCATATTTCCCAACAAAATTCACCCCCTTTATTCATCTATCTTGCATTTACCATCGATGTTAATTAAATGATTTATTTAATTAATATTTCCCCCTTTCCCTAATGTTCCTAAGGTATTTAATGTAAATAATTAAATACTTTACCTTTATCCCCCTCCCTCTCTAAATAAAATAAATATTCCAATTTGTTTAATTTAGTCATTTGCCTTTATTAATTTAAATCAATTTTTAAATTCATCATTTCTCTCTCCTTATCCCATCCTCCATAATCCCTTCTTAATCTGGACTAATTTAATTAATCTTTTATTAGGATGTGCACACCCTTAATTAGGATTAATGTCACATCCTCCATCATAGTCCACTTGCCTTAATACTTCATTAACCACCTTAATCCCTTGTTTGCACAACCTAATTACTTGATTAGGTCAACCTAATCCTTATGCCATTTATGGCATACCCCCAAGTCAACCTTTTATTAAATGTTTTCTCCTTTTGGAGAAGGCAACCCTTTCCCAATGTGATTTTTTAATTTACATTTATTCTCCCTAGGCCTTTTAAGGAATTTTTAATTCCTTGGATGTCTCATCACCCACATGGGGACAAGGACCTCCTTTATGAGGAGATCTTGTCCATTCCCAAGGTACAATGGAGTACCTCCACCTCATATTATTTTTGACACCTCACCCACCACGTGTCAAGATGTGAGGGCTTGTGAGTTCTCAACTCACCCTAGCCCTTGATCTTGTCCATAATGGCTGCATCTTGAACCTCCATTGTTTAGTGGCTCTTCCCCTAAAATTAGAGGATTTTTCCTTCATTTGCATCAATCAATCAATCACTCAAAAACATACAACATTCAAGCACTCAAGCACTCAAGCAAGCATTCATCCAAGCATCCAAAAACCTACATTGTTGTAGCACCATTTGCATACATATCAAGCATCCATTGCAATACCAACTTGCACCATTGCATTCCTCATCATCAAATGATCATTTAGAGCTAGGTTTCATTCCATTTTCCATTGAAAGGAGCACACAAATCAAATGATCAACATGGCTAACCAACTCATCAACTTGGATAAGGTATAACACTCTTTTTTCTTTCATTTTGTTCAAGTTCAACTAGGCTAATCGTTGAGGTTTTGTTTGTGTTTTTCCTTGCTTGTATTTCATTTTATTTTACATTTTGGACTAGGAAAATTCACCTACACACATTTCTAGCATGTCTGGTGGGACCCACGTCACAGGTCTGCACTTTTATATTTTCTGTTGTTTGAGTTTTGCAGGGTCAGACTTTACACGAAAAGGAAAAACTGCCCCAATGGGTGAACTTGCTCCTTACAAGGGTGAATTTTATCATCTAGACAAGTGAACTTGCAAACAGGGGAAAATTTGCTCCTTACAGGGGCGAATTTTCTCATCTAGACACGCAAACCTGCAAACAAGGGCGAACTTGCTCATTCCAGGGGCGAATTTGTAAAATCTTCCCAACTGGCAAGCAAACCCGAAGTCAACAGAGGTGAACTTGACAGAGAAAAGGTGAATTTGCTAGTATAGGTGAATTTGATCATCAAAATGGGAAAATTTGCACCTTACAGGGGAGAATTTGATCATCCAGACAGGTGAATTTTCCTCACACAGAGGCGAATCTGAGGTGAAATCGAGATTTTAATCTTCAGTTTTCAACATCATTTTGGTTTCGGTTTTATGTACTGACCCTCTAACTTGTCTGTTTGTGAGTGTCCCTTGTTTTTGCTAACATTTTCTATAGTCGTTTTTCGTTCGTCCAAAACCGATGGTTGGAAACTACTAACACATTTTTTGCAAAATAATTAGTCCAAGACATCTTAGTTAGTCTGTATGTTGTTTTTAATACTAGTTAGGAACACGTAGATTAATTAAAGGGTCAATTAACTTGTTTTCCATGCTTGTGAGTGGACTATTAACGTATCCAATCCCCTTACACTATTTTCTTCCTTTAGCGGGACCTTCCTAGGAATTCATCACCTGGGGGACGATTCCAACCATGTGTTATCCATGGGGTATATAAAAGGGGGAGAACAAAATTGTACCCCAATCCAGTCACATCGTGTTTAGTGAAGCGTCGAAGCTAGGGTGATACCTAGATAAGACATCCAGAGTTGGTTTGAGTTTCTAGTACCTCGTTGGGGCTCCCGACTCACGCTTGTGATGGGTTAGTGTTCACAGTTGTGCCTCATGTACCTTGCGTATATCGAAAATGCACAAGATAGCCTTGTATAGCCTAGATAGAGACCCATGTTTCAGTTGCAACTTGGTCTAGTACAGGGGATGCAGACCATACCCCAAAGTTACTCACCACGCACTCCCTTGGGTTGAGATAGGAATCCTCATGGTGGACTATGATAGTCCTCAAGTGAGAGCGTGAAGGTGAGCCTGTGGTGTCCGTTGATGACCTTGTGCCATTGGAATGCTAGCTATCCACCTTTGTGAGAAAGGGTGCTCCAAAGAACCACCTCGGTATCACGGATTATTAACCTTGAGTTGTTCGCTCAAGGTGGTGGGCATACATCAAGTTTGGAAATCCATATCACTAATTTTAGGATTATGTTGCCTAGAGTGTCTTAATTATGCGATACCAGTGCTTTCATTTTCAATTGAGTCAATCCAGCCTCCTGTCTGTTGTTTGGTGTGCCTATTTTTCCTTTGCTAGAGTCAGCCCTTGCCTTCAGAGCCAAATTTTCCCCTTACAGAGGCAAATTTGCACTATAGACAAGTGATTTTGCCCTACAAAAGGGAAATTTTA
The DNA here is from genome assembly GCA_007115665.2 of Sequoiadendron giganteum. Taxonomy (NCBI): domain Eukaryota; kingdom Viridiplantae; phylum Streptophyta; class Pinopsida; order Cupressales; family Cupressaceae; genus Sequoiadendron; species Sequoiadendron giganteum. The sequence goes on along the minus strand of CM021105.1, from coordinate 600,054,394 downwards.
TGTCTCGATCTAGTCTAGGTCATCCATTTAGGAAAATTTGCCTTTTTTAGAGGTGAATTTGCCTATGGGTTACTTTCTTAGGCGACCCCATTTTCGCCTATTCCCTAGAACACATGAGTCTATACATCCCTTAGGAAAGTCTGTCAGTCCCCGTCCATCAAATTTTCCCATTCTATAAGAATAGGTGAATTTTCTCCCCACAGGGGCGATCCCTCTTTCTTGTTCCAGTCTTGCCCATTACCCCGTTCATCAAATTCGCCTGTTCCCTGTGCATAAGAAAATTTTCTCCTCAGTTTGGGAAAATTTGCTCACTACAGGGGCAATCCCATCTCCCATTCGAGTCTTTCATCTATCACCGCATCTGTCAAATTTTCTTGTTCTCTCAGGATAGGTGAATTTGCTTCCTCGTTTAGGCGAATCTATTTGTCTATTGGTGATTGCATTCTCCATTTGAGTCTGTTTGGGCGAATACAGTTGTCCATTAAGCAATCTCATTTTTAGGAAAGCTTGTTCTCGTTTGTACCATTCATGAAATAGGCAAAATTTTCATCCCATTAGGCAATCCTAAAAGTCAAATCTACCCATTCTTCAGTGATTTCAACATTTTAGGCAAACTTCTGACAGTTTAGGTGATTTTGCTAGTTGTTTGGGTGAGTCTACTATTAGATAGGTGAACTTGCTAAGAAAATTTTCCTATTTCTTGTGCCATTTTAGTCTTAGGTGAATTTTCTTCCCCGAATAAGCGAATTTGCTTGGAAAATCTTGTTTCTTGTGTCACCTTAGGTTGGGAAAAGTTTCTCTCCCTAAATAGGCGATTTTGATAAAGATAGAGGCAAACTTGCTCAGTCTGGATAGGTAAACTTGCAACCTAAAGAGGAAAATTTGTGACATACAGAGGAAACTTTGATCCCCATACAAATTCCAAAACATGAATCCTTTTGGCCACTAAAAACCTGTTGTTCTCTAATTCATTTGCCATGATCAAATTTTTTTATCACCATCCGTCTTCCCATAATCATCATTTTTGTCTATCTGCATTTTCTAAATATCATCGTTTCATCAATCAAATCATCTAGGATTATCTTAGACCATCCTTAGATTGCATATCCATCATTGGTTCATCAATCCAAATTCCCTGGACTTCATTTTAGAGGTTTTTATCCAAGTTAGCTTAGGTGTCTGATCTCGATCGTCATCATCTGTACCTACTTAGGATTGTCATCCATCTTGAGTCAGTAAATCATCTTTGACCCAATCAATCTACTTCTATCTTGAGGTAGATTCGGTGTTGTAATCATCCGTTTTATAGTTTAATCTAATCAATCAACACCTTACGCCATCTAATCAAAGCTTCTAAACCTAGTTTAGAATCGATTTCATCGATCCAATACAATCAATCGTGTCATCCCATCAATCAATCCAATCCAATTGCATCCTTTATCCATCATCTAATCAAGTTAAATCAATCCCTTATCCAATCCAACCAATCCTTTATTCATCACTTAGACCATCCTTCCACTACATCCTAGGACGTAGAGTCATCCTAGATCCTTTGTAGTTTTACACTTTCATGTCCGTTACCACCCAGTCGCAAGAAAATAAACTCATGGTAGATCAACAATCTCAAGGTGCCCAACCTAACATCCCTCAGGATCCTAACAATGGTGGCTCATCGTAATCCAATACTAAGGTCCAAACCACATCACCTCCTACTGATGAAAGCATGATTAACCAGCCCGAAGTCATGCAATCAATGAGTATCTCAATAATCCCTTCAATCTTCAAATGACAGATTGCCTACTTAATGAGCATGGGGATAAAATCCTCGCTACCTTGATCATGAAGGGAATCAAACCACCATTAGGATTTGAGTTATCAAAATTTGTCAATACACCACCTCCCACGCCTCCTATGCCTCAAGATCTCTAGAATTCACAGAATCCTCTAGGGAATTCTTATGTTCCCAAGGGTCCTTCTGTAGATAATTGGTACCAGCTTGGGTTTGGTAATGTTGTACTTTATTAGGTCACACACCCCCCTCGGGTTTTGATTATGGTCGCAGGAACACCGCCTAATCCTCATGTTCCCCTTGCTTATGGTATGCCACAAAATCTTCCCCCACCACCATCTCTGAATGTCCCTCAAGGTCCAACCCATTCAACCACCAGTCAATGTTGGGGGAAATCCTTTTGTTGTATTACCACCACCTCTGGGATCCACATGTGCTTCCAATCTATCACCACCTTCCTTTATCTCTCAGCAACCACCTCAAAGTAACATTCCAACTTTTCAGTCGCCGTAAAGTAAACCTCAAAAAACACCACAACAAATCCCTCAACATGTTATAATTCAGTCTCAACCAATCCAACAACAACCTTTGCAGAAAAATATCCCTCTTCCTTCACAACGACAACAACCACCCTCGCATCACCAATAGGGTAATCCATCACATCCCCCTGATCAACCTCAAGGTCCTCCCCATCAACAAATATCTCAACAAAATCCACCCTTCCAACAACCACAAATCACTTAGCAACCTCAAATCCCAACTCGGCCTCTTTATCATCAACCCCTTCAGCAACCGCAAGTCCCAACACAACCTCAACAATCTCACCATTCAATTCCTAGCAACTTATCTTAGTACCTATACCATCCACAAAGCACGTTCTATGTGCAACCTATTGCATCCAATCCAAAACCTACTCATGCCTAATCCACCACAATCTCAATAACAACCATATTAGGCTATCCCTTCACAATCACAACAAACTATTTCCTATTAGTAGCCTAATCCAGAATAGCCTTTGTATATATCCTAGCAATACACTGCCTACAATTATTAGTACAACCCATATTATACCTCACAACATTAACCATCTTATCAACAACCGTCATATTAGCAAGGTGCTTCCACCTCATATTATCAAGAACCTTCATTGTACCAGCAAGGGGATCCTTCTTATCACCAAAATCTGCCATCCTACCATACACCAATCCGTCATCACAATCTACCTACACTAATCAATATTAGTCGACTCCTTCATATACACCTCCACCATCATATGATCAAACTACATTCACTCCATCTTCATCTTACCAACAAAATGCTCCTTATAATCAATACAATCCATCTTCATCAACACCTGCTAATAAGGAGTGGGAAGAGATAAAATCCGCCTTGAAGGACTTACAAGTAGGGACCTCTAAAAAGTCTTTCAAGTTTGAAGAGATTTGTCCCTATCCATTTGATCCCTCAATTTCACTCATTCCTTTTCCCAAGCATTTTGAAATGTCAAAATTCGACAAGTATAAAGGAACTAAAGACCTAAATAACCATATCCAGGAATTCTATTCACATTGTCAGGAGGTCCTCCACGATGAAAATCATCTCCTATGGTTATTCCCTAGGAGTTTAACGGGGGTGGATCTTGACTAGTTCATGAGTCTTCCAAAGGAATCCATCTCTTCTTTTATGGATCTTTCAAAAAAAATTGTTACACAATTCTCCTTCAATGTGGAGAAGGATATTGATACCCTAGATCTTCTGAAAGAGAAACAATGTGAGGGTGAAACCTTTGCTAGCTACCTACAAAGGTGGCATGCTTTGGCTAGTCAAATGAAATCTCCACTTAGTGAGAAAGGCCTAGTGACTCTATTTGTGGTGAACCCTCATCCAAACATGACACATAATCTCAATCTTCATTGTGTCACAACCTTTATGGAAGTCATAGAAAAGGGTCCTATCATTGAGAGAGTGCTCATTGCTAAGGTACATATTAAAATTTCTAATCTAGACAAAGAAAATCCATCTGGAGATAAGTCCCACTGCTGGAACAAAAACAAGAATGTAGTAAATGATGGTGTCATGGATACCAAACATGTTGAAGTAGAAAATACCTCACAAAGGCCTCAATACACCCCTCCATCGCAACCGATCCCAAATGCCATATATGTGCCACAAGATGTACCTTGTCCTCCTCAGTAGTCTAATCAGAATAATTAGGGCAACAACAAATGCTCTTTCATTGCTTTGGGAGATCCCTTAAGTGTTGCGTTCAATAGGCTTTTGCAAGAAAATTATTCAATTATGTATCCCGTGACTAAGCCTTTTGATGAGTCTAAGACAAAGCCAGCCTAGTACAAGGAGAATGAGTATTGTGAATTTCATAAGATCAAAGGTCATTCCACAAACAAGTGTTAGGGACTTAAAAACATATGTCCAAGATCTCATAGATCGTGGAGATATACAAGTGGATACCAACCAAGCAACTTTGTCCAATGCTCAGCTACATATATACCAAAATGCCTTCCTTAAACATAACCAAGGTGCCAGTACGTCTAATGCTAATCTTGGGTTAAGTAACAACACTAGTCAAAACAATAACACCAATAACATCATTTATAAAAATGTACCTTATAACTATGATGGTATAATTATGTGCATTAGCTAGTTAGAGCCTCGTGTATCCATGATCTGTGTCAAAGGAAAAGATCCACATTGTGTTGTTACAACTTGTCATACTCGTATCTTCATCCCTGGTCCTTCTGCATTATCCCAACCAACTCCTGTAGGTTCACAGTATAATATTCTTGACCACCTAGGAAAGACACCTACTCAAATATCCATCTTGGATTTTCTCAAGTCTTCTCCTATTCATCAAGAAATCCCAACCAAGGCTCTATAGGATACTCATGCACCTAATGAAATAGATCACACTCAGTTCCAAGCCTTAGTGGGACACCTGTCATCAAATTATCAGTTGAGTTTTAGTCAAAACGATATTCTTAATATCAACCCTGATCATAATGGCCCCCTTCACATTGAGGTCCTTGTAGCTCATCATAAAGTAGAAAGGGTCCTGGTAGATAATGGCTCAACCCTCAACCTTTGTACATTGAAGTTCATAAAATAGGTTGGATACACCCACACTGACTTGAACAACAAGGTTATCACCATAAAGGCATATGACAATGCTGAGAGGGATTCTGAAGGCACCATTTGTCTTCCCATTCAGGTTGGCCCTATTGTGCAGTATACCATATGCCATGTTCTTGACCTTGACCTTCCATACAATATCCTTCTTGGTTTCCCATGGATTCATTCCATGCAAGCCATTCCATCCACTTACCACCAATTCTTGAAATTCTCATTCAATGGGATGGAAATAACCACATATCTCAATTCGAAACCATTTGAATATTTCCATGCTTTGGAAGCTTCCTTTCCCCACTCTCATTATTGTCTAGGAGTTGAAGTGGGGGAACCTCAGGCCTCATCATCCAATCCATCCCATAATCCATCAACCAACACCACATCCACCACTTCTGACTCCATCATCACCAAGGGCTGCAGAAATATGAAATGCAAATTGCACTCAACATGGCCACAATGCCACCCTCTCGCCGCTTGTATGGGAAACCATCTCAATTAGCATCCAGAGTAGAAGAAAGCACCAAAACCCTCACTTCCAAGAACATGGGTTCAATGAAATTCAATTATTTGGGTACACTCAAAGAACAAATGGAAGATTACATCAGCCAGTGGTTCTACCGAGAAGAGCCTGAACCATCACCTCCCCTCATGGAATATTTCCAGGAGACTTATCCTCATGTGTCAAAGTTGTCCAAAAAGTGTAACTATCAGGGAGGTGGTCTTGCCATAGACAAACAAGGATGACACCAACCTATAGAATCATTTGTGCAACCCAGAAGAATAGGCCTAGGCTATGACAGAAAACAAAAGGGTCCTACGACATCAACTAGTGCTTCTAACAATGTTAGTGTGGATGATGGTTTCCTTGAGGACATACCTGAAGAAGAGTCCATCATACTCACATATGATGGCATGGATCTCTCCTCCATTTTTGATTTCCTATCCATCTTCTCTATCAACCTTTCCCTTCACCATCCCAAGCTCATTGAGTGGGACCTACGTGGTAGCACACCTGTTGACACTTTTCCCTTAGTGGATACTTATGTACATCTTATGGGATTGGGGGACAATGAATGAACTAACCAAAAAACTAAGAAGAAACAAAATAAAATAGGGTCATCTAGTGAAAACCTCCCCGAGGCACTTTTTGATTCAAAAAAAGTAAAAATAAAGGGTATATCTAACAGTGAAAACCTCGACGAGGCACTGGAATATGGGGGTGTTCATATTCCCCTTGTGGGAACTCAACTTTCTAAATGATCTTCTATTCTCATCAAAGAAACACAAGTAAATTTGGGAACCGAAGAAAATCCAAAAATCACATATGTAGCCAAGTCCTTATCAAAGGAAGAGTATTCTACTATTGTCAACTTGCTTAAAGAAGGAATCATCAATTTTGCATGGACTTATTCAGATATGCCAATTCTGGATCTTGCTCTAGTCATACACCATTTGGATGTCCATTCGGATGCTAAACCTTTCAAGCAAAAGTTGAGAAAGATGCATCCTCAAGTAGCCTTGTTGGTCAAGAAAGAGTTGGAAAAACTATTAGAGGCTAGGTTCATATGACCCATTGACTACTCCGATTGGATATCCAACATAGTGCCTATTGCCAAATGAAATGGAAGTATCAGAATCTACATTGATTTTTGGGACCTCAACAAATCCTTTCCTAAAGATGATTTCCCCTACCAAACATTGACATGTTGGTTGATTTAACTGCCAGACACGAGATGCTATCCCTCATGGATAGTTTCTATGAATTTCATCTTCCATGATCTCATTCACATCATAATGGAAGATTATGTTGATGATCTGTTGGGAATATCTAGAACAAGAGAAGACCATTCTACAATCCTAAAAAAGATCTTCGAGTGGTTAGAGAATTACAAGGTACGTCTGAATCCAAAGAAATATGTCTTTGGGGTTACATTAGGAAATCCATTGGGTTTCATCATCTCCAGAAGGGGTATAGAGGTAGATCTAGCTAAAGTCAAAGCAATCATGGAAATGAGCCCACCATACAATCTTAAATAGTTAAGGAGCCTTCAAGAAAAGCTACAGTCCATTAGATGGTTTATATCTCAGTTAGCCGACAAGTGCCAATCATTCACCCATCTCCTATGAAAGGATACCACCTTCAAGTGGGATTCAGAGTGTTAGCTATGCTTCAACAAGATTAAAGATACTTGGCTCATCCGCTTGTCCTCATGCCTCCAATTCCAGGTAAATTTCTTTTGTTGTACATTTTAGCTACTTCGGTTGCACTGGGGGCATTATTAGCCCAACAAGATAAGTCCTCAAAAGAACACGCCATATACTATATCATTCGAACACTAGTGGGCTATGAAATTAATTATTCTTCGATGGAAAAAGATTGCTTAGTTGTAGTCTTCAATTCACAAAAGCTCTGCCACTATATGCTTAGTCATCCCATGAAGTTGATATCAAAAGTTGATCCACTCAAGTATTTTCTATCTAGAACATCTTTAATTGGCCGCATGGCTAAGTGGGTCATGTTACTGAGAGAGTTTGATATAGATTATGTGGACTGAAAGGCAATTAAAGGGAAAGTAATAGTAGATCAATTGGAAAATTCTCCTTTGGTGGATGCCTATCCTTTGGTCACAAAATTTCCTAATGAAGAGGTCCTTACAGTCATGAAGGCAGCTATGTGGATGATCTACTTTGATGGATCATACACACACAATGGAGCTGGGGCGGGTATCTTGTTCATCACCCCAAAAGGTGATTAAATCCCGAAGTCATTCCAGTTAGCCTTCCCATGTACGAACAACATAGTAAAATACAAAGATCTCATGACCAATCTTAGAATCGCCATCCAATGGAACATCACTTGCTTGCGAGTCTTTGGCGATTCTTAGTTGGTCATTAAACAGGTCAGTGATGAGTTTCAGACTAAAGATGAAAAATTGTTACCTTATAAGTGCATGGTGGATGACTTGAAGAAGTACTTCACCTCTATCTAGTTTGAGCGAATCCCCAGGGTCCAAAATAAGGTGGTTGATGCAATGGCTACAATTGGCTCCCTAATTGACATGCCAAAAGATCGAACAAACTACGAGTTTCTAGTCAAACAACTTTTAATCCCTGCTTATGACATCCCTGAGATTGTAATGGTGTGTGACATCATAGGTCCTGAGTCACCATGGTATCACAACATATACACCTATCCTCATGATAAGATCTTACCCCCTGATCTTACAAGCAATCAACGTAAATCATTCATCCAATGCACTTCTCATTATACCATAGTGGGAGATACACTTTATCGTCGTGGGTATGATGGAACTCTTCTTAAGTGTTTGAACGAGATAGAAGCTTAAACTGTGTTAGTGGAGGTACATATAGGTATCTACGGGGCCCATTCTAATGGCATGGCCTTGGCTAAGAGGATTATTAGAGCAGGTTATTATTTGCCCACCATGGAACATGATTCTTCTGAGTTTGTAAAAAAATGCCTCCCTTGCCAACAACATGCGGACTTGATACATGATCCTACTCAAGATTCGCAACCCATCATAGCACCATGGCCCTTTTCTCAATGGGGATTTCAATTTGATCAGCAAGATATACCCTCCATATTTCAACGACCATACCTTCATCATAACCACCATTGAATACTTCATTAAGTGGGTGGAAGCAATGCCACTCTCTCAAATTATCGATGTTCAGATTTCCAAGTTCATCCTTTTCCATATCCTCTGCAAGTATGGAATTCCATCCACCATCATCATGGATAATTCAAAGCTATTCAAGAACAAGCGCGTGAAATTCTTTTGTGAGACCTATCGCATCAAACATCGTTGGTCCATCCCCTATTTCCCTCAGGGTAATGGTCAAGAAGAGGAAACTAACAATACCTTAATCAAAATCCCCAAAAAGGTGGTTAACAACACTGGTTGAGATTGGCATCTCCATCTCCATCCCACCCTTTGGGCCTACCACACTTCCATCTGCACTCCCACTGGCGCCACTCCATATTCTCTCGTTTACGGTCCCGATGCTATCTTGCCGATCGAAGTCGATATCCCATCACTTAGAATATCTCTAAAGAACCTCATAAGTGATGAAGATGCTCAAGTTGCATTACTTAGTCAGTTAGAACTCCTAGACGAAAATCGAATCAAAGCATACAATCATCTGCCAGCATATCGACATCATATCAGGAGAAGCTACAATAAAAAGGTTCATCCTCATCAATTCAATATTGGTGATCTAGTCCTTAAAGAGAATCAACATAATCAACAAGATCAAGACAAGAAGGGAAAATTCAAAGAAAATTGGCTAGGTCCCTATGTTATCACAGCTAAATATGGTTTTGGTGCATATAGGCTTGCTACTTCTGAAGGATAAACCTTGGAAGAGCCCATAAAAATCATGCACTTGAAAAGGTTTTATGCCTAAGTCAGTTGGGTTTTCCTTTCTTGAGAAAATACAAAAAAAGTAAAAAATCGTCAAAAATACAAAAAATCCAAAAAATGCAAAATAGTAAAGAGAAATAATTCATCCTATGGTGAAAACCACTCTTCGTGGAACCTTGGATAAGTACTTTTGGTGAAAAATTGGCAACAAGCGCCATTCGTAGAGGGCTTAATCATTATCTACCTTGCATTCTAGTTACTTTGTCCTCCCATCCATCTTATCCTTGAATCTTATCCTAGCATCCAAATGATCCTATCCTCTCATCAACATCCTCTCATCCATCAACTGGTATATTTTGATTGAGCGTTGGATGATCCATATCTGCTATCCAAAATCTTGATCTTTTTGTCTTTAATTTGAGCTTGTCATCACCTGTACATCGTGTCCCATCTGTAGTCTCGTGTCATCATTTAGGCTCCTCCATCGTGTCGATAATCATCATGTTTCATCATTTCTTTGGTCTTTTGTCAAACTACATTGCCCCTATGCTTTCACATAGGCAAGGCTAATCATTTGATCAGCCCTCGGGGCATTTTCCTGTCTGGTCTTTGTCCTCCATCAGAGTCTTCATTGTCCTCTTTCCACTTTTATCCATGGTTTTTTGTCGAACTACATTACTCCTGTGCTTTTACGTAGGCAAGGCTAATCATTTGATCAGCCCCCAAGGTATTTTTCCATTTGGTCCTTGTCCTCCATCATAGTCTTCATTATCCTCTTTCCACTTTTATCCATGGTCTTTTATCAAACTACGAGGGCTCTACGCTTTCACGTAGGCAAGGCTGATCTTTGATCAACCCCCGAGCCCCTAGGTCTTTAGGGTGTGTCTTGTTGTCTTGTCGTGTCATCAAGTATGCCCCTATCCTAGCTAGTATGCACAAACAAGGTTCAATAGGATCATGAGGTTTAATTGGTTTCAGATATCTGGCATCATGTTGATCCTCTAGTTTTGTTTCCATCTTTGGTCTTAATAGGATGCATCCTTCCTAACAAACCGCATCAATCCCATCCACCCTTTTGATCTTGTGGCAAAGGATGTTTGAATTTGATTATGATATTTTGATGCTTTTGACATTTTTTTATCATTTGAGCTTCCTATTATACCTCATCAGGGTCACCATGATCCATCATATGATGGTGTGCTTTGACTGGTAAACATATGGGCATATCTTGATCTCTTGTGTTTGTCATTGTCTTCTTGGTTGTCCCACGTAGTACCCACCAAGATCTCTATGGTCTTGTGTTACAGTGGGGCATCCTTTGTGCTTGTGGTTATCCCAATGCCTGGCCTGACCAAATTCCTTGCGAATTTAGGGTGTTGGGATAGCCTTCTTGTCTACTGTGTTTGCTTCATGCATTAGACACATATTTGCCTTGGTTCCTCATACTCTGGCATCTTGTATCTTGTGCTATATCGAAAATCAATGCTCCTAAAATTGGAAAATAGTATTAGGATTGTATTTCATACTTCATAATCCCATTGCATTGCATTTATCCTCATCCATTTCTCTTCAACCTATGACTGGTGGTTTTGGATGTACAAACATTCACCTTCCATATCCTTTTCTTCTCAAGATCCATACGGTCTCGATGTTAGTGTAATTAATATTTAATTACACTTGCATAACTTTACTTAGGTTTTTCTTAGGTAATAATTAGTTTACTTAATTAATAAGTAAGCTTTATTTAGTTGAGCTATTTTTAGGTCAAGATTAGGGTTGCATACATTGCTTTTATAAAGCAATTCTCTTATTGTAATTTCTTAATTCTGAATATTATCAATTTGCACATTTCATGCAAAGCTCTACTTTTTTTACGTTTTCTCTTCTGTGGAAGGTGTTTAGGTTTGCATGTCTGATCTAGGGTTTCTAACATGGTATCAGAGCCTTGACATGCAGCCCCTTCTCAAATTCTGGAGAAAACCATTGCAGAGTTTGTTCGGCATTCCTTGAGGTTATCATGCCCTGACTTTATTTATGTAGCATCTTGGATCAGATCGGGCACCACCATTGGATTCAGAGCATTGGAAAAAGCTAGGTTTGGCTTTCATTTTGCAGATTTTGGTCATGATTTTCCAGATCTGTGAGGGTTTCATGTTTGCTGATTTTTTGGACCATTTTGAGCATGAACAGAGGTCACCATTACGTTCATAGCGGCCAAAAACCCTAAGGACACCTATCATTTGGTTGATTTCTAAACACTTGATCCGGAAGGCGAAAAAAATTTGTCAGGAAGGTCGTACGGCCTCCCCAGCACGCTCCCCGAGGCACGAGTTTCAAAAAAAATCAAAAAATGGCATTTTTTGGGATGTGGGTCGGCACTCCTAGTGCAAATCCTGTTGCCGTTGGGTGGCCACCAGGCGACCACCCAGCGGCCGCTCTGGCTAGTGGCGCCACCAACCAGCCGCCGGTCGGCCCAGCCCCCATGGGCTCCAACACCTGCCGCTGCGGTCACATGGGGGATCGGGTGCTATGCGCCGAGCCCCCGACCGGCTCCTGCAGAGTTTGCGCAATCACATGGGTGACCAGGGGCTCCACCCCAGCCCCTATCCGCCAACCCCCTGGGCTGCCTGCAGGCCTTATTGGCCATTCTGGAGCACTTTCACAAAATCGGGCATAACTTTTGCATACGGAGTCGGTTTTGTACAAACAAGATATCATTGGAAAGCTGGTTCTAAGCCCATTCTGCTAGTGTAGGTTAGTTTATCTGATTATGCTCTAGTATTAGTTTTTAGGTCCTGGAACTCAGATGTTGTTGGTTTCACTCCGGAGGGCATATCTTTTGACTCGGTGATCCTTTTTTCCCCATTCTTGCAGCATTGGAAAGCTGGTTCAGTCCTCTACACAGATATGAGGTCTTTCTTAATTTTACATTTATGAATGTTTAGGAATTCTCTCCTTTTTCAGTCATTGGGGATTGTAATAAATGAACTGATATAAAGTTCCATAAGGGGGGTTTCTTGCATAATAATCTGATTAGAGTGTGCATGCAATTTGATATTCATTGTGTTTTGATGGCAACTCACATGGGCTATAATTTGGTTTCTTAGTTTCTTTTGGCCAAATTTTTGTCTTAGCTTGACACATCTCAGATTCATATCAGTTCACACTTTAGATTGAGAGCCTATGGTTAATGATCCACATCGGATCCATCTAAGTTTGAGGGCCACTACATTTTTCGTTAATGTTCCAGAGTCTTTATGGTACTTTTTCCCACGGAAGAGTTTTAGTTTCAGCTTGGCATCAGCATCGAGATTCACGACTTCCAGATTATGTTATCATCATATCATCTACTGTTGTTTTATGGATTCTAGGGTTGTTCCAGTTTGGTTTTTTCAAGTGTTTCGTGGCATCGGGTCTGCTGTTGCATTATTATGATTCTGATATGGTTTCTTGTAGATAGAAGTATCTTTCCTTGCTTTCCGGATTGTGGTTCCAGTGTTACTCTACAGTGTTCTTCCAGTGCTTCTTTGCAGCAGTCATCTCATTGTAGGGGGGTTGTCCCACTAGGTTTTCCTTCTCTACCTCTTTATTGCATTTGTGCATGGGTACCTGATTAGGCCTTGTTGCTAGGACCCATTCATGCTTTATTGCATTCATCTTAGTTTTAGGTGCATGCTTATTTAGTCTCCCTAAGTTGCACTTATGGGGGGGTGTTAGTGTAATTAATATTTAATTACACTTGCATAACTTTACTTAGGTTTTGCTTAGGTAATAATTAGTTTACTTAATTAATAAGTAAGCTTTATTTAGTTGAGTTGTTTTTAGGTCAACATTAGGGTTGCATACATTGCTTTTATAAAGCAATTCTCTTATTGTAATTTCTTAATTCTGAATATTATCAATTTGCACATTTCATGCAAAGCTCTGCTTTTTTGATGTTTTCTCTTCTATGGAAGGTGTTTAGGTTTGCATGTCTGATCTAGGGTTTCTAACACTCGATAGGTGTAGTTTCACATCTACTACCTCACCCATCTTTCCTTATTTTTATAATGATTATAGGGAAAGTACTTTTCATAAGCTCAAGCAACCCTGATCTTCAAATAAAGTAGAACTACTAATGCCTTCCATCACTATGCATGCCCTTATTTACACTCATGCCCATGCTAATTTAATTTAGATATTAATGTTTGTAAGGAATTTAATTGCATCTCATCTTGCATTGCATTGTCATTATCATATTCATTTTAAGTTTTTTATATTGACATAGATTTGTTATTCTAAGCATCTTAAATTAGCTTCATTTCATTATCATTTCATTACATATTAGTATCTCATTATATACATTGAATTATACTCACACATCACATTTGCTTCCTCCATTGCATTCTATTACATTTTAATTTCATAACCACATCACAATAACATAATCTGTGGTACACATCATAAAATTAAAAGCAAGTACATACATGCATCACCACCTACATCGCAAATCATTAGTCCATAATCATATCATACATCACATCCCACATCACAAAATGTTAGGCATCATGCATATCACATAAGTCATCATAAATGCATACATACATCATAACAATTTGCATATCTCATAATAAATCATATTTGTATACACATCCATACATAAAAATCCATCATATCACAAGTACATAGTGTAAATAGGGGTCATCGCATAATATATAAAATCCCAAAATATCAATTCCATAACAAAATCCATAATAAAGTCCATCATAATCATAAATACATGTCCATCATCCGTCGTCAAATAAAATATAGTCACAAAGTGCTCCTCAAATACAAGGACCACATCAATGAATAGACTAATTTATGTCTAGTCTGCATTGTGGAACCTGTAGCCTCTGATCCTATACCCTATATATACACCCTGCACTTGTCAAAATCTGGATCATGTCATCCCTGTCCTCTCTATCCTGTGTTGGCTCCATCTGATCTCTTAGGAGAGTCTGGCACTGGTCCCCTACACAGGGGAGTCTCTTGATAGTTGTTATACCCTCGGGTGTGTGTCCCTACTAATTGTGATGGTGTTGACATCTGTGGTACCGCTTAGATGTAGGGAGGTACATGCTATGTCAGATCTGAGACCTCTCTGAAGTAGGCCCCCATGTAGTAGCTAGCCTCTCTCATTTTCTCATCCCTCTTTTCCACCTGACACCTAGCCATGTCCCACTTTGTCCTGTACCTATCTCATAATCTAGACAGGTGTCTCCTCTCTGAAGTAGGCCCCCATGTAGTAGCTAGCCTCTCTCATTTTCTCATCCCTCTTTTCCACCTGACACCTAGCCATGTCCCACTTTGTCCTATACCTATCTCATAATCTAGATAGGTGTCTCCTCTCATACTCCCATGCATCCTATGACATCCTCATATGGTCTATCTATGCCTGCATCTATGCCATCTCCTGCACTGCTGCATCTCTCTCACCCTGCAGAGTCTGTACCTGTCCCTCTGCTACCTTTTCCCTCTCTAAAACAACCCCTGTGTCTCCCATCACTACCTCTACATAGTCAGTCCTATCTTGGAGCTCATCTTGCTCCCTCCTCAGCTTATCTCGCTCCCTCCTCAGATTATCCATCTCCCTCCTCATCTCCTCTCTCTTGTCGAGCCTCATCCATCTCCCTTTGCATGGTATCCCTCTCCTCAGACATCCTGGATGCCTCATGTGCAAGAGCATTGTAATCCCTCTGTCCCTCCTCCTGCAACCTCTCTATCTCTTCCTATAGCTTGTCTCTATCTATCTCTTACTCCCTGAGCCTATGCTCCACAACCCTGAGTCTTGCACGAGCTCCTGCCAGTAGTACTGTTGGATCCTCGAGTGGCGGTGGTACATATGGTACCATCATGAGTGGCTCTGCCTATATAGCCTCCACATCCATAGGTTGGTGCTACTCTCCTACATCCTCCATCCCCACATCCTCCCTACCTCTTGTCCATTTTCGACCTCCTCTCCTACCCCTCCGTCATTGCCATGCAAACCTCTTCTCATCCTCTGAACCATAGCTTAGTGCCCCTACAATTGGGTGCACTATCATGATCCATCCTGGATCCACCATGTAGTGTATCTCATGGTCACCCTTGCATCTGCCATCCCTGCCCTCCCTAGATATTTCTCTAACTGCAAATCCTCCCACCTTTGTCTAGAAAAATCCATTGTTACTGGATCGACCCACAATTGCTCCTAGGTAATTTGGAGAAATCTCTGAGTCCCTAATGAGGTATCCTGTGGTACCCCAAACTATCTCATCACCTTTTCTGGTCTATGAAGCTCGATGATATGCGGGTCTCTCCCGATCAGGTAGCACACTACACATAAATATCCTCTATGCCTCCACTCATCTGCTCTCCATCCGAGAATCATCACTACTGATATGGTCTCCAAATGATCTGATCTCCTTGTAGATCATCTAGTCTCCTCCTCCATCCCTCTAGATCCTTCACATTTATGTAATATAGGTGCCAACCGTACTCTGCCCCATACCAATAAGCTACTAGTAGTGTCTCATCCTGATCCCCCACTGTCAACACCCCTGGCCTCATCACACTAATGTGCTCCCAGGCCCATATCTAAAGCAATGTCACATGTGTCACGTTGAGGGATCTCTTGTAGCAGACCACATGTATATCCCTGTATAGCTATGCTAGCACACATGCTCCACATGAAAACTCCCCCTCTCTCCTCTCCACAATGTGTTGAATAACCTCAATAATATTGAGGCTACAGAATCTCCCACTGCCGTCTAGTAGTAGGATTCTGCTGATTAGCTCGCAGAGGTACAATGATAATGCAAGCATCTCGAGTCCCAAGCAATAGTCCAAGTCCAAGTATCCCCCATGGATAGGGAGATCCAGCCATCTGAAGATCACCCGTAGACTCATGTCCCGCTCTCACTCCTGGCTCCGTGTCTAGCTAACCAGGCGCCCCCCGATGGGTAGCCACAATATCTTCCATGCATCCTCTAGTGTCACTGTCATCTCCTCCATCGAGAGATGAAACATCGAGGCCTCCGAAATCCATATCTCCATCAATGCTATTAGTAGTGCTCAATGCGCTCTAATGTTGGGGTATCCCAACATGTGTAGCAATCCTACTTGTGCTAGTGTTGCATGGTCCTCATCACTCATCGTTGAAATAATCGCCTCCAGTACTAACGAGTGTCTCTTGCACGTCTGTAGTGTGTCCAAGCTCTGCATCCACACAACACACTATGTCAGTCATTCATCATTTCATATTTTTTCTATCATATGTCATCTCTCTCTCCATCATTTCATCCCTTTTTCTCTCATTTCTTTTCCTTGAGCCCAATCCCCGGTGACTTCGCCCCTTTTCATGAGCACATTCGCTCGTTACACGGGCAAAACCACCTGTTTCTTTCTTCACCCCTTGCCATGGGTGAGTTCACTTGTTACACGGGCGAACCCGCACGTTTGTTTTATTTTGTCACCTTTTGTCATGGGCGAGTTCGCTTGTTACATGGGAAAACTTGCTCATGTAATTCTTCTTCCCCTTTATGGGCGAGTTTGCCTGTTACACAGGTGAACTCACCCATGCCATTCTTCTTTCCTGTGCATTCTCCTCCCCATTTACACGTGAGTTTGCTTGTTACATAGGGGAACTCGCTCGTGCATTCTCTGCCTCCCCCTTTATGGGTGAGTTCGCTCGTTACATGGGCGAATTCACCCGTGCATTCTCTACCTCCCCATTTATGAGTGAGTTCACCCGTTATATGAGCAAAATTTCCCCTGCATTCTTTGTCGCCCCTTTATGGGTGAGCACCCATTACATGAGTGAACTCGCCCATGCCTTGATCTCACCCCTTCATGGGCGAGTTCACCCATTGCATGGGCAAGCTCGCCTGTCCCCATGCGTCGTTCCTCTCCATTCCATAGGCGAACCTGCCTATGCTCTCCGCCCTTGCTTCAGGCGAATTTTCCCATCAATCGGACAAACTCGCCTATCCTCTTTTTTCACACCAAGGGTGATTTTGCTGTACAGATGGGAAATGTTTACCATTTGTTGGTAACCCATTTCTCGTCTATCTAAGCCCCAAAACTCAAAATCCCAAATATACAAAAACTTTCACAAATTAACTAAAATCACAAAGACGGGTTTTTGACTCTAAGTTGGTTGGGTACCGCGCGTTCGTAGTAGAACTCGCACACCTCCTCACCTTGGTGGATGAGCTCATCATCCACGAACCCTTCATCCTCGCTCAACATGTCATCCATCCTCGTCACCTTCTTACTCTCTCTCTTGCTGACTCAACATCCAAATGTGCAAATGATGAATAGTAATTTCTAAAAATTACTATATATAACATTTCCCTCTCTTTTTACCTTTTTAAGTTTTGGGTATTTTTACCCTTTATTTATCCTCCTTTTTTAATTTATTTCATCCCCTTACTTCTGTGGGTCGCCATTTGCACCTCGTTTGTCTGTTTTCTTCTGTTCAAAAGCCATTTTTCTAGGTTTTTTGCAATCTATCATGTGATACCCTCCATTTCTCCATATTGAGAATTCACCTAGGGCCCCCTTTTTCTTCCCCATCCACCCTCTCAAGGGAGCATACCCTGTCATTCTCCTTCATTCCTCCGTCTATCCATCTTCCCGTGATACCGAGGCATCTTCCTTCATTTTCTAAAATAAAAATACCCACACCTTTCCTACATTGGTGCATTGTTTTCTAGTCCATTCTTCTATCAAGTCATTTGCATTTTATTTTCTTCGAAACACTGTTATTCTAACAGTATTTCGAAGAGGGGAAAAATGTAGACATCTGAATTTGACCTCTCCCATAAGGTCAAATTCACCCCCTTTATTCATCTATCCCGCATTTCCCATCGGTGTTAATTAAATGATTTATTTAATTAATATTTCCTCCTTTCTCTAATGTTCCTAAGGTATTTAATGTACATAATTAAATACTTTACCTTTATCCCCTTCCCTCTCTAAATTAAATAAATCATTCCAATTTGTTTAATTTAGTCATTTGCCTTTATAAATTTAAATCAATTTTTAAATTCATCATTTTTCTCTCCTTGTCCCATCCTCCATAATCCCTTCTTAATCTGGTTTAATTTAATTAATCTTTGATTAGGATTTGCACACCCTTAATCAGGATTAGAGTCACATCCTCCATCATAGTCCACTTGCCTTAATCCTTCATTAACCACCTTAATCCCTTGTTTACACAACCTAATTACTTGATTAGGTCAACCTAATCCTTATTTCATTTATGGCATATCCCCAATTCAAACTTTTATTAAATGCTTTCTCCTTTTGGAGAAGGCAACCCTTTCCCAATGTGAATTTTTATTCTCCTTAGGTCTGTAAAGGAATTTTTAATTCCTTGGATGTCTCATCACCCACATGGGGACAAGGACCTCCTTTATGAGGAGATCTTGTCCATTCCCAAGGTACAATGAAGTACCTCCACCTCATGTCATTTTTGACACCTCACCCGCCACATGTCAAGATTTGAGGGCTTGTGAGTTCTCAACTCACCCTAGCCCTTGATCTTGTCCATGATGATTGCATCTTGACCCTCCATTCTTTAGTGGCTCTTCCCCTATAATTAGAGGATTTTTCCCTCATTTGAATCAATCAATCAATCATTCAAAAAAACAAAAAATTCAAGCACTCAAGCAATCAAGCAAGCACTCATCCAAGCGTCCAAAAACCTACATTGTTGCAGCACCATTTACATCCATTGCAATACCCACTTCCGCCATTGCATTCATCATCATCTCACGATCATTTAGAGTTGGGTTTCATGCCTTTTGCAATTGAAAGGAGCACACAAATCAAACGATCAACATGGCTAACCAACTCATCAACTTGGACAAAGTATAACACTCTTTTGTCTTTCAATTTTTTCAAGTTCAACTAGGCTAATCGTTGAGGTGTTGTTTTTGTTTTTCCTTGCTTGAATTTCATTTTGTTTTGCATTTTACACTAGAAAAATTCACCTGCACACATATTTGACTGGTAAAGGTTCTATGATTTGGAGCACTATTAAGAGGGATTCGACCCTCATTAAAGAGGGCCTTTTTTGGATTTTTTCTTGGGATGTGAACCCTCTAATTCTATCCACTTTCCCTCATATTTGACCTTTAAGTGATATTTTTGTGGCTATTGGGTGGTCTAGGGTGAGTAGTTTTAAGTCATTTTTCATATTTGGGAGGCACTAGAATTTATCAATGACATAATCTTGATAGTTGGTTGGATGGTGGTTCTCAAGAAAAGAAAAATATTTTGGTATCTATTATGGCTAAGACTAGGCCTTGTTGTTCTTCAAAAGATAGTGATATACTGGCTTGGGGTCATGAATCTAAGGGTATCTACTCTATTGCTCAATGATATGTTGCTCTTGTTTCCCAAAATGCTAAGGTGAGAGTTTATCCTTGGTGGAAGCACATTTGGAAAAAGGTTGGGTGGCCCGTGTAATATGTTCTTATGGTTGTTGAGTCATAAAAAATGCCTCACCTAGGAGAATATCAAGAAATGAGGTTTTTGTGGGCCATCTATCTATTTTTTATGTGGATGTGGTGATGAAAGTAAAATTCACCTATTTTTTAGTTTAGTTTTGCTTTGAAAATTTGGAGACTATGGTGGATGATTTGGGGAAGACCGTTTAGATTCTCTTTATCTTTGCAAGAGTTTTAGGAGAATTTGGCACATCCTCTAACATTTG
This sequence comes from Sequoiadendron giganteum, assembly GCA_007115665.2. Lineage (NCBI taxonomy): Eukaryota > Viridiplantae > Streptophyta > Pinopsida > Cupressales > Cupressaceae > Sequoiadendron > Sequoiadendron giganteum. Next base: position 600,034,353 of record CM021105.1, on the reverse strand, counting down.
TGTCTTATTTGGTGGCCGATTGGAATTTGGGACCTTCCATTATTATTTTGCATATTTGGTTGGAGAGAAATTGACACATTTTTCATGTCATCAAATGGCTTTGCATGTTTGGTAAAAGGTACAAAATATTTTGAAAGAAACTATCTCATCTAAATTTCACTTGGGAGAGTCTATGTCATCATCAGACATGCGGATAGCCTCCTTCCTTGAGCTTTCTTCTCCTCTAGGCCACTAGGGGAATAGGGGAAGTAGGCCAAAACATTCTAAGAGAGTTAATAGAGTGGGGAAGAGGTGTCCTCCTCTTGAAGGGACTCTCAAAATTAACATCGATGGCTCTGCTCGAGGAAACCCCAAAGATGCTAAGATAAAAGGAGTGGGTCATGATAGTAGTGTGGCCATACAATTTTTCATCTCCATTCACATGGGTGTGCAATCTAACAATCAGATGGAGGTTTGTGCTATTCTTAAGTCTCTAGAGAGAGCCTTGGAGTTTGGTTGGAGGAATATGATTTGTGAGACTGATTCTATGATTTTGGTCTATCTTCTAAATAAGAGATATTTTCAGAACTATGCATGGAGATTGGTTTTAATTATGAAGAAAAATATTTATCTTTCTTTGAATTTTGAAAACATCTCTTTTGTTCACATTCCCAAGCAATGGAATAAGGTTGGAAATTGCCTTGCTAAATGGGCCTCTAAAGGTTGAAGGGCATGAAAGGTGTCTGAATAGAGACAATTGGACTAGATAAAAGTGACACTTTGTCTAGATATCTTTATGAGGATCAACATGTGTAGCCTTGTGTTAAGGTTGGATGGTATTTTTTTGCTTGGGTTGGTTTTTGGAATGTCTCTACATGGTTATCTTTTGGAGCTTGTGGACTGCATGTATTTTGATGACTCTAGTCATTTTGGCCTCTTGATGTACTTGGTTTCTCTTTCTTGAATGATTTTTTTCACCACCTTATTTAAAAAAGAACTCTCATCATAGTTTGACATAAAGGATATAGGTGATACAAAGTTCATTTTGTTAGGACTAGGTGTGTTATTCACCTTGCATATCCTAAAGTTTGTTGTAACTTAATTGTTCCCAAAGGATTAAATAATTTATTTTCTCCAATAATCATGGATTTGACATAATAGGAGGGTTAAGGAGTATGCAATTATTTTATTATTCTCTAGAGACTTCAAAATATTATTGTAAAGCAGCATTGATTATTGGGTTACACAATGGACTTGCAAGAGTATCTTCCATTATTAGTGGGTGTAATATTTAATTAGTACTTCATCTAGGGAGTTCTTGGGAGTTACATATGCCAAATTGAGTGGTGGATGTTAAAGAATATTATGAAAGAGTTATTTTCTATTCAAGGATGGCTCCATGCAAGTGAGGGTCATGAGAATTCATATCATGGTATTTTGGCACTTTTTTTAGGCCCATGGCATTGTTGTTTGGTGGATTATGGACATCCTTAAGTCTATATATTAGAGGCATGGGAAAGAGGATGTATGGAATGTACTTTTGCAAGGTTATGTTGCTAATTTTCTTTTAGAGAAGTAGAAGTGTTGATCTCATTAAATTATTGCATGGAAAATCTCTATGAATGTATTATAATCATGTGTTCATTTGGTAAAACATTGAGTTGTGTGGTATTTTGGAGATTAAGTTTTTTATTAAAATATTCTTACATGGGTATATCAATGATATTTTTTTTTATTATGGTTGTTTTATTATCTCTCTTCTTTTCTAAGCATTGTTTACATGCTAGAATGTTAATTTTTTTATAGATTTATTTCTATAATTTATTCTCTTTGAAGAGTTAATGTGGAAATATTTGCATGTTTATTAGTTGATAATTGTTTTAAGTTTAGTTGCTAAGGTGTTTATAGACATATTTCCTTACATTTGGTATTAGATCCAAGTTAATTTTGTGCATTTGGTTGTATGTGAGTTTCATGTACTTGCATGTGGTTTGCATGTACTCACATATTCTTGCGGATGGGTTACATTTGTTTGCATATTGTTATGTGGTTTGCATGTACTCACACATTCTTGCATATGGGTTACATGTGTTTGCATATTGTTGTATTTGATGAATCCATTATATTTGAGTTTTAGGCATTTCTCCATTTTATGTTTTTAATCTAGAAAGATTTTGAGAATCTATTAGAAAGAATCAATTATTTATTTATCCTTGTGAGTACTATTTTGTAGTGTATATGATTTTATTTTCTAGGAAATATTATGGTAACCACTAGTAGAATGGTGGAGAGGTTCAATCAAACTAAAATTTGGGTTTGGATACTCAAGGTGGAATATCTTGGAGTTGGTCATGTGTTTGTATGTTGCAGAGTTCTGAATTGAAGCTTTTTTTCGAAATATGGGACTATGCTTTGGCATAGTGGTTGTGTTCCTTTATCCTATTTCCATGTCTAGTGAAAGAGTTTTTATTTTGGGTTCCTACTTTTGGCTCCCTAGTCACGTTTGAAAGCACTAGCTATGTTGACTTCCTATGGAATGCTTACATTGGATCCATGTTTTTAGTCATTGGTTATGTGGAATCATTGGATGATATTAGCTCCTAGTTGCATGCAAGTTACATGGAGTTAGTCTTTTGGTGACCATGCTCCTGCACAACCTTGTTCCTCTATTTACAATTCATCTTTTGGTGAACCATATTTCTTGGATAGCCCTCAAATATTTTTAGATAAATTTTTACTTTCATGTTGTTTGGATATGTGGTTTTTTTCATATTTATTATTTAAAATATATTGTTGTTCTTGTGTATGATATTTAATTATTTTGGTTACAAATTTGGTGTTTTTAGATTTCCAAGTTTTTAATGTTTAAATGGTTTTAGATTTGTATTCATAGTTTATAGGTTCTACATGTTAATCATAATATATGGTTTTATAGATCTATGAAGAGATTAGTGTTTAAATTTTTTGAATGGAGAAAATTATAGATTTAAGTGCATGATGTATCATGGTATGAGGATGTTGGTTGCAACATTTTCACTATGAAATTATTGGTATGCATTTGAACATTTAAAATTTCTATAGTGGTTTCTTATTGGGTTCTTACTATATTATGATTTACAATAAGTTGGATAGATATATTTGATTTGATTTTGGAGTCATGGAGAATCTACATGTTATTTGCAGTTGTCGCTTTTTGGTATGTTACTACTATAGTGTTCAATAGATATATGTTGTATTGTTTAAGATATGCAAGTTTTGTGGTTTTATGGTCTATCTGTACATATAGGTTACATGGATAACTTAGATATGGGTTGTCTATACCCATAGATCTTAGAGTGTTGATGGTGTCTTGTATGCAATAAGGTTTTTCTATAGAATTTTTTGATTCCATAGATTCATATATTTTACATGATTGACCTTTTTGGTTATCATTGTGCATCGATATGCCCATTGTAAGGAAATTTTGAGATCATGTTTTTAATTTTCCAAGTTTGAAATTTCTTGGTGTTGTAGTTAAGGTATTTTATAATGTGAGGGGCATGGGTGATCCTTAGTTGGGAGATATTCTTCATGATGCCATGTGTAGCTCTATATCATTTTTAGTGGGAGATTTGGGAGTGATGTGGATATGTCACTTTGTGATGGATGATCTTCTATAATGGATGTTGGCTTCATGAAGAGATCTTGGATTCTACCTCATATGAATGGTCAGAGTTGTTTGATAGCTCCTTGTTCTAAAAGTAGAGGATAGTTATCCTCATTATTATGAGGATGTGGATAATTCTTGGAGATTTTGGTTGAGCTATGATTATGATATAAATAATGATGTCATGGTGAGTTCCTTTATTCTATACTAGGTGCTCTATTGTGGTAATCTACTAGTATGGGGAGCTTTGTCAATGAGATATGGTAATCTACTAGAAGAGTGTTGTGATCATTTTTCCTTGTGAACTTTAGTATTGATTTTTTTTATAACATGTTTTCATACTCCATGTGATTTATTTTTTTAATCCAACAAGATATACCTTATGTCTATTATTTTAGGTTTACATCTTATATACCATCTCTTTTTTCTTACATGGTTTATCTCGCGAGTTTGAATTTTGGACCTTTAAATGATTGAATGGGGCCTTGTTGAATTTCTTATCATTTATTGATCTAGGAAGAGCATGGTGTAGAGCACTTTGAGCTATACAATTTAATAAAAGGGCTCAATTGCGTGCCTAGACAAAAAATTATGCCTCTTGAAAGTTGATCTATTTTGGGGGTTGGGAGTTACAATTCTTAAAATATTCTTGGAGGCACCTAAGGCCATTTATGACCATTTTTAGGCATTTTTCAAAATAGTGGAAATGGATGGAAAGTGGTAATTCATGAAAAAGGAGGGAAGGAAGAGAGGAGAAGCAGATTTGAAGCTATAGAGACGCAGAAGGATCCAAAAACTAGGCAATGAAGTTGTACTTTGTGTTGCAACCTATTGAGGATTTGATCCTCAATTTTTTGTTTCCCATTTTTGTAATATAATTTTTGCTCAATTCAATAAAAGAACATTCATATTTTCCTTTGATAAATCTATGTTGGTGTGTGTTGTGTGCTCAAATCCCTATCACTTATATATACATTATATTAAATTAATAAGCTTAAAGGAAAATTACAGTAACATATAATTTAAAAATTGAGAGAATCAATCATCATTTCATATATATTGCAATGAAAGTTAAAATTAAAATCAAGGTGAAAAACACATATTAAAGGAGCATAAAATATTAACATATCTTCTTTTTGAGGAAGTTTTTGTTGAGTCTTAACATATTAAAGTCTTTTGAAAATAAAAAAGAAAGAAATTTCACCAACTCTTCACTATACAAAATATTGAAAATACTTAAATTAAATCTCTCCACTACTTTTTTCCAAAGTGGATTTCATTCACCAATCAGTAAATTCAAGCTTTCAATCACCATCACATATGAGCTATCCCCAATTCTCTACTTGTCATTGAATGGTCTAAACTATGAATAGAACAAAGGAATCTCATATCATACACCTGTTCCAGTAAATATGAGTGGATTAGAATTAAAGTGGAAGAACATCATGTGAATGGGAGGCCCGTATAGTGTTAGAATATGGTGCAAAACATTTAAACTTAATTTTCCTCCTTATTTTAAACTTAATATAATGTCTCTAAGAGTTATATGTAATGTGTTAAAGTTGACTCACAATCATTAGTTGGGAATATTGAAATTTAAATTTGGTGATGGTTTGGTGGTTATTTTTATGTTTTATGGGATTAATTTCAATCATTTTAAATTGGTTAAAATATTTGAAAGGATAAAGTGATGATTTAAGTTGAGAGAGTGAATGTATGGGATTGTGTATAAATGATAGTAAAATAGGGATGAATAAGATTATGAGCTAAATATAGCACAAATTTATGTTACTTAGTAACATGTTATATCATTAAGACACTCACACCAAAACAAGCACAAAACTAAAGAAAAATAAATTGATTATACTAATTTTACTATTACAATTACATAAGATCAAGAAAAAATAAATAATACAATTAAAATCATATAATTTAAATATTGCAATATGAACATTTACAAATTATAATAGAAAAGGTAGTAATTATAAGAGTAACTAAGACTAAAAAACAATGGCACTTGTTAAGAAGTGGATTGTATATGTGAAAAGAATAAAATATTAACTTGTCATTTATTTTCTAAATGTAATCTAGAAGTGATTGCTAATTTATAACATCTAAAATATTATGAAGAGCTTGAAACTACTTGTACAAGGGTTTTGTTAGGTTTGGATTTTTTTTAACCATTTATTATGTTCTTTGTAACTATTGGCATGAACATGGTGTTGTTGTTTTCTATTTTTTTCCATTTATTTTTGTCTCTATTTTGAAATGATTTCTTTGATACATAGATATATTGATAAATTTGTCTTAATTTTATGCAAAGTTTGGTCACTTGTCTTATGCTATCTATCCAAATCATTACACATCTTTTAATGCACCTACAATTTATTTCATTTCACATATTCAAACACCACTATTGAGCTATATATAATTACAACATTATTTAGCTTTGTGCTTGTTTTAAACAATACAATTAAAAATATATAATTTAAATATTAATAAAACCAGCATTTATGAATATTTATCTATTGTGGTAGAAAAGATAGTAATGCTAAGAGTAGAACTAAGACTAAGCAACATTGACAAATTGAGAATTGAAATATACATGTTAAGAGCATAACATATTAACTTGTCATTTATTTTTCAAAAGTAATCTAGAAATGCTTGTGGGTGCTCACAAGAAGTTGGGTCAAAAAGTGGAAGTGTTTTCCCTGATTTTCAGAGTTTGACACATTTGAACTTAAAATTTGAAGCACTTGAGATGAAATTTTCAAAAAAGTCACTAATCATAAAATGTAGTACTCAGAGTCTAGTTTCCAAATATGTAATTTATTTCAACACCCAGATTGTACAAATTGAGTTTCAATAGGATTTTGTAAAAACCACTATTTAAAAGTCATTTTTTTTTGCCATACCATGCACATGTACGACTTCCATATTTTGACTTAAATTATCATATTTTTATAAATCCTTTCGAGAAAAGACTTGTGACTCACTGAAGCTTGTTCTGGATATTTTTCTGTAATTTTTTATTGAATATTTTTTTTTTTGTTAATTTTTTATCAAGCATATTTGTCGTTTAGAAAAATCGTCATGTACGACACGCATAAGATGACCTAAAGTTATCATTTTTTACAAAAAAAATAAATTAAATTGAAAAGAATTGTCTGAAGTTTGTCCTTGTGCAATTCGTTCGTCAAAATGTTATGTTGATCAAAAGTTATTAAAATAGTAAAAAACACTAATATTTAAAGTTTAAGGACCAATTTCATCATAAATTAATTGAAAAATAGAAAAAATAATCCAATTGTAAAAAAAATTACATATTTGAAATCTGCATTGTCTCATCTAAAATGGGTTTTAATTTCGTCAAAAAATTCTACAAAAAAAGTCGTCAGCCATAACTCAATTTTTTTCCCTAACATTGTTAGAACCTTCAACTTGCAGGTCAAACCAGGTTGAAGGCCTAGGTTCGGACTCCCGATGCTTTTCCCGAACCAAAATCTGAGGCAAAAACCCAACCACAAGGCAAAAAAGAATTCAAATTTTAAAAAACGGGATCCTGTTTCTTTTCAACTATGTTATTTAAATTTACTGTCAAATTTTACTGTGAAGTCTGCAACTTCACATGTACGACCAAGAGCAGTAAAATTAGTCTATTTTTCATTGAGCATTTTTCTTTATAGGTGGTGACTTGCTTTTTTGATTAATTTTTTCAAAGGAGAGATCCCATTTTTTCAAAGAAAGAACAAAAGGTCTTCAACTTGCAATATGAATTGATTTTTTCAAAGGAGGCATGAAGAAATTAGTTTTAAAGTGGAATTGTGCTTGTTTTCTACTTGTTTTGAGGAACACAAGAGGAAGAATTTAGTCCTTATAGGTCTTGAACTTCCAATTTGAATCAATTTTTTTTGAAGAATTTCACTATTTACATTCATTTGTGCTTGAGAATTTTATAATCATGGGAAATAAAGCTCATAATAAGAGGAGGAAGACATTGACTCCTGAAGAAATTGAAGCAAACAAAGAGAAGGGGAGACAGAGACAAAGAGAAAGAAGAATGAGAATTAAATCAATGAATGATGGGGGAGCATCCAATTCCACAACTATTGAAGATGAAAACATAGAGGAGACCATGGTTGTAGATGAAGCGAATTTGCAAGAAGTTAATTTGGAGAAGAATATGATTATACAATCAAGTCCTACTATGTCTTCAAATCCCTCTTTCAATGCTATGGAGAATGTTTCAATATGCACAAATCCAGGTACATCTTCAAATCCACATGTTAGTGAAATGGTAAATTCGTATGTAGAAATTTTACAAGATGTTGGACTTAACAATGTTAACATTGATAATATTCAGAGAGATGAAACTTTTATAGAATTTGTTGAAAATGAAAATGAGAATGATCCTTTTGTTGAAAATGAAATTGACAATAATCCTTTTATTGAAAATGAAAACAAAAACCATTTTGTTGATGTAAATGAAAATGAAAACCGTTTTGTTGATGAAAATGAAGATGAAAATGTAAATCGTTTTGAAGTTGAAAATGAAAATGAAAATGAAAATGAAGATGAAGATGAAAATCTAGAATGTGATGTTGAATTTAATGAAAATACTTTTTTTAAAATTGAAAGTGGTGTTTTTGATAATCCTCCTGGTCAAATTTCTTGGAGGCAAATAAGAACACATGCAAATTAAATATACAACGAATTCTTTTATCGTAAAAAAATTACAATTCAATGTCAACTAATGATGCAATTGATGAGAATGCAAAAAATGAGGAAAATAATGAAAAGGTTAGGCTTTTTTGTTAAACCAAAAAGAAAAGATCAATCATTAAAACATGCTATGTGTATTGTTGCTAGTGCCATTCAATCGATTGGAAAAAATAGTCAATCTAAAGATAAACATGTAGCAAGAAGAGCTATAACAACTGCTATAGTTAATAAAGCAACTTTGAATAAAAGAATGGTAAGAAATATTAGTGAAGTTTTAAAAATACATCCTAAAACATTGCTAAGAGCGGCTAAAAGAAGAGAAATTATAGAAAATGATCCTATCAACCAATGTTGGAGTTTCATTGGTTGACTCCTGAGGTCTGATATGAAATTGAATGTTGAAATTAAATCTTTGATTAAAAAATATTGGCTAAAAGTACAAAGTTGTGTCACACTTTCAACCAACTTATCAGCATAAGTGAATTTAAGTATTTCTAACTAAAAATATATTTTGGTCAAACAAATGATCTTGTAAGATTCATTCTAGCTAAGTTAGATATATCCACAACTTTTCCAACTAAAATTGTTGGCTAAATGCATATGTAGCACCACTTTGAGACCAATTTATCAAAAAGATAGATTTATTTGAAAAAATCGATGTTTTAACAATTTCTACTCATGTAAATAACTTTTTTCAAAAATCTAAAAATACCCTTTTGTAGATCCATAAGTCTGGTTTTCAAAAATATATAAATTTTAATAATTAATTAATTTATTTTTTATTTTTATTTTTACTAAAAGTAGGTTATCAACACAAAATATTAGGTTGATTACCGTGACAAGGAAAAATAGTAAAACTAATTAAAAAAAATTGAAAAAAATATGATGCACTACATAAAAGAATCTATATCAAGAGGGTATAATTTTTTTTTCCATTTTAGATAAATAGATAATATGAAAGTTGACATCTGATGGAAACAACTATATTTTAATATGCGCACATTTTAATATTTATTTATCAAATTTTGAAAAAAATATATCCATGCACTAAAGTTTTAAGTTATAAATACACAAAAAAAATTGAAGGAGAAAAAATAAAAATTACTATATAAAGGTTGACATCTCATGTGACTTCATTTTTCAGCAACTAAATTATAGTGTCAATTTATAAAAAACTATATTCAAATAATTTTTTTAACTTTTTAAAAAAATGCAAGCATAAAATATAGTAAAAAATAAATATTTCATTAGTTTACATCATTTTAAAATTCAAAACATATATGTCACTTTTAGTGGGATTCAAGTTTAAAAGTTAGATCAATGTTGGTCATTTCTAAAAAAGTGTGACACAACTCTATGCTTTTATCCTAGCATGATAATACTAGGGTTTCATCTAATGCTAGAGATGTTTTAAAATTAAGGGTGGGGTCCAAAGTTTGTGATCCTCACCCAAAACACCTATTAGATACAACACAAACTGAATTTTATAGAAATTTTTGTGGTGATTTAGTGTTACCCGGTAATATTAAAATAAGTCAAAGGTCTTTTGAAAAATGTAAACCGTGGTATGTAAAAATTAATAAGCAACAAATATCTTGTTGTTGTAAAACACATGTCCAATTTCATTATTTTTATGATGTTTTTCAATATATACATTGTACCTTGCATACTAACATGATTATACAAAAATGTGGTATTAATATGCCACCTGAAGCAATAAGGGAGTTTATTTCAAGTTTGTTTTGTGAAAGATCTAATGGTAAATTGTTTTATTTAAGTTCTTGTATTTCTAGACAATGCATTGACTATGGAAATCTTTCATTCTTAGGAATTTGTATGCATGAAAGTGTTGATAATGGTTTTGGACAACAATTAGTAGAAGTTAAAAGATTTAAGAATGTTCACTATTCTTTAAAAGATGGAAAAATAGGAAAGCGTTGTGATTTAGTTACATAAAAAGTTAGTGTGCATGCATTCATGAGTGAATTTAAGAATAAGATAGTACCAAAATATATCATGCACTCTCAACATGCTCGATGGATTGATGGCCAATTTCGCGCATGTAGAAACACATTTCCAATTGGTACTATACTTTCAGTGGTCGATTTTGCAGAAAATTATACTCTAGCTCCGCAAGAGGATATTCAATCACAGTATTATAATTCAGTGCAAGTAGCTATGTTTTTCCATATTGTTTATAGAAATGCAAATAATAGCACCGAGGATGATAGAAAAGTTCTGAGGGAGTATCATTTTTATTTGAGTGACAACCGATTACACTCATAAGAGTTTGTTCAATACTTTTTCAGTATATTTTACAAAAAATTAAGAGAAAGAGGAATCCATATGAAATAACACCTCATATGGTCAGATAATTGTATGGGGCAGTTCAAGAATGCTTGAATGTTCTATTGGTTAAGTAGGATTCACAAAGAACTTAATGTCCAACATATATGGAGTTTTTTTGAAGTTGGGCATGGTAAAGGAGAACATGATGGAGTTGGTGCATGTGTCAAAAGAATTCTTGCTAGAGAACAATTAAAATTTGAAGATGTAGTAAAATTTAAAGATGCACGTGGGATTGTCAATTGGTGTAATACAATATTATCTACACCCGGTTCGAGTGAGTAATCTAGAGTTCATCAATTCTTTTGGTTGGTTGAAGAAGATAACATTGTACCTAGAGTTGAATGTGAGACAATTAGTGGATCTACTAAATGGCATTCATTTAGGAGTTCGACAACAAGAACATGGACTATCTGGACAAGGGAGCTTGCATGTTTTTTCTAGTTTTGCATCTCAAGAGATTGGGAAGCATGTGAAAATACAGAATGGGTTGAACAGTGGGAGCAAAGATCGTTGACACCTTCACAAGCACATGATCAATATGAAAGAACTATTGAAGAAAATGATCAAGTGTTTGCATCTAAAGACTATGACCATGTTTCAGACCTTGTACAAGAAGGTAATTTAATTCAATTTATTTCATTTAATTTCTCTTTATTAAGTTATTTTGTACTACTAGATTTTTTATATTGATATGCGCAAGTTATTAAATCATTTTTTGTTTGTAGGACATGTGTATGTTGTTGTTGCACCTGAGGGGAATGAAGAGCAAACAGAATATTGGTTGGCTTGTTGTGTGGAGAGTAAACATAAGTTAATATCACCTCGAGAAGATGATGATGGCTATCATTATCCAACAGGTACCATGATCCCCCTAAGACATCCCCTTAAGCAAATTTTGATAACAATTTTTTTGATCCCCTTAAACAATATTTTAGAACAAGTTTTTCATCTCATTAAGAAAAATTTGAGAACTTATATGATGATTGTTTTCATATTTTCCAATAGGATCGGTTGTGGTTGTTGGCACTTGGCTACGAAAATACCTAGCAAGGAAGAATGGTCTACCTACATTCAAAGATTATGAACCGCATAAAAAAATTATACATTATTCACATTTGGTGGTGGCAACAAATATAAAACTAAATCGCTATTGCGGAAGACCTGCAAATAAAGTGTTATGGACAATTTCTATGGAAGAGCATGAGACAATCATAGATGCATTACAAAAAAGAGAGGATGCAGATGATACAATGGAATAAGTAAATAAAGGTAAATATAGTTTAAGTTTTATATTGTCTTTTTAAATAGAGGTAATTATTAGTAAAAATATATTTAAATACATGTTTTGATTACATATTGATATTGCTTGTACATTAATAGTTTAAATTGATTTATTATCCTTTTTTTGTATCCTTAAGCCATCATTGCATTGATCTCATACTTTGAAACAAAAAGGAGAGGATGCCTGGATTCAACCTACACATGTGTGGAATACTTTTAAATGCAGGTACTTGAGTTGTGTACATATAGATAGTTTTATATAAATTAAAATATGTATGTTTTGATGATTTCATTGATATTGCTTTTACCTTTTTGATATTAGGCAGTGTGAAGACCTAGTACATTCTGGGCATGAGTTTGAGATGTTCTTGAGATGGCATATCCAAATTTTGTAAACATTGTTTTGAGATGACATATATGTACATATATGTCCTTGTATGTCTTCAAATCACTAAATTTCATGCATACATTATTGTTAAATCAATTATATCCTTAAGATGTTGTATTATGACCCCTTAAGACATTCCCTTAAAACATTGTATTGTGACCCCTTAAGACATTGTATTATGACCCCTTAAGACATCCCCTTAAGACATTGTATTATGACCCCTTAAGGCATCCCCTTGAGACATTGTATTATGAACCCTTAACACATCACCTTAAGACATAATATGACCCCTTAAGACATCCCCTTAAGATGTAATATGACCCCTTAATACATCCCCTTAAGACTTTAAATTATGACCCCTTAAGACGTTCTATTATGAACCCTTAAGACATCCCCTTAAGATGTTCTATTATGAACCCTTAAGACATCCCCTTAAGACTTTGTATTATGACCCCTTAAGACGTTCTATTATGAACCCTTAAGACATCCCTTTAAGACATTATATTATGAACCCTTAATACATCCCCTTAAGACATCGAATTATGACCCCTTAAGACATCGTATTATGACCCCTTAAGATGTCCCCTTATTTGTTTTCAATGTACTGTTTATTTTGACAAGTTATAAACTAGTATTGGATGCCACAATTTGTTTTGACAGCTTATAAATTAGTATTGGATGCCATTATTTGTTTTGACAACTTATAAATTAGTATCGGATTCCATTATTTGTGTTGACACCTTAAAAAATAGTATTGAATGCCATTATTTGTTTTGACAACTTATAAATTTATGTTGGATTTTATTATTTATAGAATTTATTACTGCTTTTGTTCTCTAATCTTGTATGGTTTTGTTTATTTCTTAAAATTTTATCCTTTCTCGTATATAAACTAATCGCTTTTGTTTGTAAATTATGATTTATTGACTAATTATTGATTGACGTGAATTGAATAAGTTCATTGACTAATTATAGCTAATTATTGAATGTACATATCATGTATGAGATCACTAAATTTGTAAACTATAATTATTAAAATGTCCTATTTTAATTTCAACTTTAATTTCATATTTATATTTAATTTCACATTAATGTCCTATATTAATATCTTGACTATGAACATAAAATGCATAAATGTATATGTGTAAATTAAAATTTCAAACAATAATAAAGTCCATAATTTATGTAAATATATTAAGTGCATGAAACCAATATATTAAGCGCGTGAAAAAAAGTCCATCAAAGTACAACCCATGAACTAAAGTCCAACTAAGTACTCAAGAACCATGAAATATAAAGTCCGACAGAGTACATGACAAACTAGAAATATAGTCCACAAAATAAACAAATATAACCCACAAAATCATGTTTCTAGGTCATGTATTGTCTCTATAATCAAGAGACCTCTTCGTGCCATGCGGGCTATGCAGATGACCTGAAACACTTTGTACAAGAGAAAGATGAAATCATATGTAAGACAATGAAAAAAAATTTAATGACAATTTAATTTATAATTCATCATATTAAAATTAAACTACCGTCATATCTGGGTTTGGATGCTCTACTGCACCTAAACAAACCTCTACATTCTCTGAATCAATCTACATAAACAAGACAAAAAAAGCTGAAATTAGATGCACAAGTCTACAATTAAAAATGATTTAATTGAAATTAATTTATAATTTATTATATTTTAATTGTACCATATCCATAGGTTGTGCACCCTCTTTTGTAGGACATGTTTGTACATTCTCAACTACTAGATGTGTCACATGCTATAAAAGAAAAAGAATTTAAAACACCTATTAGCTCAAATTATATTAATATTCAATTTGAAATTTAAAATTATTTAGTTATATATTCACAATATATAATTTATAATTGAATTTAAATATAATAAAAAATTTAAATTACCATTTGATCTGGAGCTTGCTCCGCATGCCCTCCTAGAGGTGTAACTATGTCTGGGTCAGGGCTAAAAGTCGCACTAAAAAATTCCTAAAAGATCAAAGTTAAAGCATGTACATACTTGAATTAGGTAAATATATATATTCAAGTTTGCACATTTTGTGTAGAATTTTTTTTAAACAACTTGAAAATCAAAGGCCTCACGAGTAACCGCAAAATCTAATGTTTGCCCGATGCCCATTCTGATTGTGGTATCAACCTAGACATACATGTAGACATGTAACACAAGCTTATAATATTTACAAGTGTACATGCACATTTCATATATAGTGAATTAAAAATTCATAATTGTAACTATACTAATGTAAGTTAAACAATTTACAATATAAATTTACCTACCCCTGGTCTACGATGACCGATAGTGGAGGAGTGCTCGACAACCCCTTGGGTGGAATCGATGTGGAAGCCGATTGACTCGCCTAAACCAACATAAATATTTCAAACATATATGTTATTCAATTATAAATTTAAAACTCAAGTTAAAAATCATTTCATTTATAATTTAAAAAATTGAAATCAAAATACCCCATAAGGGTTTCCGATTAGGACTGGTGTCGATGTATGTACTCATGGAATGAATGACTGCCCCATCATTACTATCGTCTGTACACCAAACAATTTGATTGTTAAAATGTATTGCAAACTTTGCTTTGATATATACATTCATCAAAATTCTTATAAAATGAACGTGTAGATGCATATTTATACCTGTGTACTAGTGTTCTCAGGATGTTCGCCTCTTGTAAGAAACTCTACAAATGAATTGATGTGACCAAATGAACCACCAGAATCTCCACGTCCACCAAAACTAGGTGTGGCCTGATCAGGTCCATAGCATACTTGATGGAAACTAGTACATACATGTGGGATGGGCCTCGACACTCCTAGACTGGTACTCAAACCAGCTCCATAGAACACTCCTCCATCATCATCGTCTCTGTGCTCCCCACCTGCTATCGCATAAGCATGTTGATCAAGGTCTCCTGCGAGTTTACTAAGGGAACCTAATGTCAAGACCATAGATCGATGATGCATAGGTGCAGGAATGGGAGGACCAAGAGCAACAACAAGGGGTTGTGCATGCAAAGGGCATTGTGGATCAACCCTTGCCCATAACCTCTATTGTGGCATGCCGCCACCAACACCCTGAAATGATTTAAAATCAAAATAATTGGGCTTGTGCCCCATAACAAACTCTACATATAATTTCCTCAAAAAATACAATGGGCACTCCCAATTAGCATGTGGGGGACTATCAAAAACCATATACCATCGATCCCAAAAATGTGCACTCATTTGTGGATGTATGCACCACCTCATGGATATTCTAGATTTGTTGGCAGGAATGGGTTGTCGAGTAACGGTGTCGAGAAAGTAGGGGGCTAGGTGGGCTTTCATTATTTTAAGGTCTAATATTTCTTTATAAGAGAGACCATCAACATAAAATTGTCTCATTTGTTCTTTGTCTCGTCTATGCCTATCTAGATCAGAATCAATGGTCCTGATGGCATCCACAACGTTTTGCATTGCAGATGCAAAACGTCTAACATGGGGTGGAATCAATGCTTGACTCTGCATAACATTGATTTGATTCTATATTGATCCAACCTGATCATTTATGCGTGCTCGTAAGCGAGCCTCATTAGATGCAATAGGTCATGGAGGGGGAGGGGGAGGAGGAGGTGAAGGTGCCTGAGCTGGTGGATTGATGATATCATCAATATTAAAATCATCCATGATATGAGATATAAGTGTGCACCTGCATTAAATTATACTAAATTAACATACAAACTTAAAAAATTACAAGAAATAGTTAAATTTGAAACACACATGCAAACTTTTTTAAATATGATACATGCATACATATATTAAGATCATATAAAATTGAAACACACATATACATTGATTGAACTTGATCAGGTAAACTATGTACATACATTTAAAATAAAAAAATACCATGCATTTAACATACATACATTTAACATGTACATACATTTAAAATAAAAAATACCATGCATAATTTGCATGCATACATCATTAAAGTAAACTATGTACATACAAATTTCAAAATTTAACAACTATATGTGCAATTTTAATACATGTGTACATAGTAAACAATAAACTTGAAACATTCACAAAAAGCTCATTTTATGTCTAACACATATATATATATCCATCTAGAACCATCCATCTAAAAATATCCATCTAGAACCAAAATCATAAATTCACGTCACACAAAATATCCATCGTTCACCAAATTCATAAATTCATAACTATTTAAGATCATTGTCTTAATTTAAAAACTATTGTGGCTCTCTACTGCATCTCTTCATTTATTTGCATTTTCCTTTTCAGAATCAGAAGTTCTCCTCTCCTCTAGCCATTGTCGATGCTCATCTAAGATCCCATCCATAGCCCTGACAACATCAACAATGGTTTGCATCCTAGATGCAATCATCCTCATAGGTGGTCTGACAAATTCTTCATTTTGAGTAATGTTGATTTGATCTTGGATGGTTCTAACATTGGAATTGATTCATGCTTGCAAACAAGCACCATCGATTTCAGGTGGTGGAGGTGGGGGGTTATGAGGTGGAGTGGGTGGAGGTGGAGGTGAAGGTGGTGGAG
>CM021105.1:599916333-600017292 GCA_007115665.2 Sequoiadendron giganteum | reverse complement strand
TGGAGATTGGTTTTAATTATGAAGAAAAATATTTATCTTTCTTTGAATTTTGAAAACATCTCTTTTGTTCACATTCCCAAGCAATGGAATAAGGTTGGAAATTGCCTTGCTAAATGGGCCTCTAAAGGTTGAAGGGCATGAAAGGTGTCTGAATAGAGACAATTGGACTAGATAAAAGTGACACTTTGTCTAGATATCTTTATGAGGATCAACATGTGTAGCCTTGTGTTAAGGTTGGATGGTATTTTTTTGCTTGGGTTGGTTTTTGGAATGTCTCTACATGGTTATCTTTTGGAGCTTGTGGACTGCATGTATTTTGATGACTCTAGTCATTTTGGCCTCTTGATGTACTTGGTTTCTCTTTCTTGAATGATTTTTTTCACCACCTTATTTAAAAAAGAACTCTCATCATAGTTTGACATAAAGGATATAGGTGATACAAAGTTCATTTTGTTAGGACTAGGTGTGTTATTCACCTTGCATATCCTAAAGTTTGTTGTAACTTAATTGTTCCCAAAGGATTAAATAATTTATTTTCTCCAATAATCATGGATTTGACATAATAGGAGGGTTAAGGAGTATGCAATTATTTTATTATTCTCTAGAGACTTCAAAATATTATTGTAAAGCAGCATTGATTATTGGGTTACACAATGGACTTGCAAGAGTATCTTCCATTATTAGTGGGTGTAATATTTAATTAGTACTTCATCTAGGGAGTTCTTGGGAGTTACATATGCCAAATTGAGTGGTGGATGTTAAAGAATATTATGAAAGAGTTATTTTCTATTCAAGGATGGCTCCATGCAAGTGAGGGTCATGAGAATTCATATCATGGTATTTTGGCACTTTTTTTAGGCCCATGGCATTGTTGTTTGGTGGATTATGGACATCCTTAAGTCTATATATTAGAGGCATGGGAAAGAGGATGTATGGAATGTACTTTTGCAAGGTTATGTTGCTAATTTTCTTTTAGAGAAGTAGAAGTGTTGATCTCATTAAATTATTGCATGGAAAATCTCTATGAATGTATTATAATCATGTGTTCATTTGGTAAAACATTGAGTTGTGTGGTATTTTGGAGATTAAGTTTTTTATTAAAATATTCTTACATGGGTATATCAATGATATTTTTTTTTATTATGGTTGTTTTATTATCTCTCTTCTTTTCTAAGCATTGTTTACATGCTAGAATGTTAATTTTTTTATAGATTTATTTCTATAATTTATTCTCTTTGAAGAGTTAATGTGGAAATATTTGCATGTTTATTAGTTGATAATTGTTTTAAGTTTAGTTGCTAAGGTGTTTATAGACATATTTCCTTACATTTGGTATTAGATCCAAGTTAATTTTGTGCATTTGGTTGTATGTGAGTTTCATGTACTTGCATGTGGTTTGCATGTACTCACATATTCTTGCGGATGGGTTACATTTGTTTGCATATTGTTATGTGGTTTGCATGTACTCACACATTCTTGCATATGGGTTACATGTGTTTGCATATTGTTGTATTTGATGAATCCATTATATTTGAGTTTTAGGCATTTCTCCATTTTATGTTTTTAATCTAGAAAGATTTTGAGAATCTATTAGAAAGAATCAATTATTTATTTATCCTTGTGAGTACTATTTTGTAGTGTATATGATTTTATTTTCTAGGAAATATTATGGTAACCACTAGTAGAATGGTGGAGAGGTTCAATCAAACTAAAATTTGGGTTTGGATACTCAAGGTGGAATATCTTGGAGTTGGTCATGTGTTTGTATGTTGCAGAGTTCTGAATTGAAGCTTTTTTTCGAAATATGGGACTATGCTTTGGCATAGTGGTTGTGTTCCTTTATCCTATTTCCATGTCTAGTGAAAGAGTTTTTATTTTGGGTTCCTACTTTTGGCTCCCTAGTCACGTTTGAAAGCACTAGCTATGTTGACTTCCTATGGAATGCTTACATTGGATCCATGTTTTTAGTCATTGGTTATGTGGAATCATTGGATGATATTAGCTCCTAGTTGCATGCAAGTTACATGGAGTTAGTCTTTTGGTGACCATGCTCCTGCACAACCTTGTTCCTCTATTTACAATTCATCTTTTGGTGAACCATATTTCTTGGATAGCCCTCAAATATTTTTAGATAAATTTTTACTTTCATGTTGTTTGGATATGTGGTTTTTTTCATATTTATTATTTAAAATATATTGTTGTTCTTGTGTATGATATTTAATTATTTTGGTTACAAATTTGGTGTTTTTAGATTTCCAAGTTTTTAATGTTTAAATGGTTTTAGATTTGTATTCATAGTTTATAGGTTCTACATGTTAATCATAATATATGGTTTTATAGATCTATGAAGAGATTAGTGTTTAAATTTTTTGAATGGAGAAAATTATAGATTTAAGTGCATGATGTATCATGGTATGAGGATGTTGGTTGCAACATTTTCACTATGAAATTATTGGTATGCATTTGAACATTTAAAATTTCTATAGTGGTTTCTTATTGGGTTCTTACTATATTATGATTTACAATAAGTTGGATAGATATATTTGATTTGATTTTGGAGTCATGGAGAATCTACATGTTATTTGCAGTTGTCGCTTTTTGGTATGTTACTACTATAGTGTTCAATAGATATATGTTGTATTGTTTAAGATATGCAAGTTTTGTGGTTTTATGGTCTATCTGTACATATAGGTTACATGGATAACTTAGATATGGGTTGTCTATACCCATAGATCTTAGAGTGTTGATGGTGTCTTGTATGCAATAAGGTTTTTCTATAGAATTTTTTGATTCCATAGATTCATATATTTTACATGATTGACCTTTTTGGTTATCATTGTGCATCGATATGCCCATTGTAAGGAAATTTTGAGATCATGTTTTTAATTTTCCAAGTTTGAAATTTCTTGGTGTTGTAGTTAAGGTATTTTATAATGTGAGGGGCATGGGTGATCCTTAGTTGGGAGATATTCTTCATGATGCCATGTGTAGCTCTATATCATTTTTAGTGGGAGATTTGGGAGTGATGTGGATATGTCACTTTGTGATGGATGATCTTCTATAATGGATGTTGGCTTCATGAAGAGATCTTGGATTCTACCTCATATGAATGGTCAGAGTTGTTTGATAGCTCCTTGTTCTAAAAGTAGAGGATAGTTATCCTCATTATTATGAGGATGTGGATAATTCTTGGAGATTTTGGTTGAGCTATGATTATGATATAAATAATGATGTCATGGTGAGTTCCTTTATTCTATACTAGGTGCTCTATTGTGGTAATCTACTAGTATGGGGAGCTTTGTCAATGAGATATGGTAATCTACTAGAAGAGTGTTGTGATCATTTTTCCTTGTGAACTTTAGTATTGATTTTTTTTATAACATGTTTTCATACTCCATGTGATTTATTTTTTTAATCCAACAAGATATACCTTATGTCTATTATTTTAGGTTTACATCTTATATACCATCTCTTTTTTCTTACATGGTTTATCTCGCGAGTTTGAATTTTGGACCTTTAAATGATTGAATGGGGCCTTGTTGAATTTCTTATCATTTATTGATCTAGGAAGAGCATGGTGTAGAGCACTTTGAGCTATACAATTTAATAAAAGGGCTCAATTGCGTGCCTAGACAAAAAATTATGCCTCTTGAAAGTTGATCTATTTTGGGGGTTGGGAGTTACAATTCTTAAAATATTCTTGGAGGCACCTAAGGCCATTTATGACCATTTTTAGGCATTTTTCAAAATAGTGGAAATGGATGGAAAGTGGTAATTCATGAAAAAGGAGGGAAGGAAGAGAGGAGAAGCAGATTTGAAGCTATAGAGACGCAGAAGGATCCAAAAACTAGGCAATGAAGTTGTACTTTGTGTTGCAACCTATTGAGGATTTGATCCTCAATTTTTTGTTTCCCATTTTTGTAATATAATTTTTGCTCAATTCAATAAAAGAACATTCATATTTTCCTTTGATAAATCTATGTTGGTGTGTGTTGTGTGCTCAAATCCCTATCACTTATATATACATTATATTAAATTAATAAGCTTAAAGGAAAATTACAGTAACATATAATTTAAAAATTGAGAGAATCAATCATCATTTCATATATATTGCAATGAAAGTTAAAATTAAAATCAAGGTGAAAAACACATATTAAAGGAGCATAAAATATTAACATATCTTCTTTTTGAGGAAGTTTTTGTTGAGTCTTAACATATTAAAGTCTTTTGAAAATAAAAAAGAAAGAAATTTCACCAACTCTTCACTATACAAAATATTGAAAATACTTAAATTAAATCTCTCCACTACTTTTTTCCAAAGTGGATTTCATTCACCAATCAGTAAATTCAAGCTTTCAATCACCATCACATATGAGCTATCCCCAATTCTCTACTTGTCATTGAATGGTCTAAACTATGAATAGAACAAAGGAATCTCATATCATACACCTGTTCCAGTAAATATGAGTGGATTAGAATTAAAGTGGAAGAACATCATGTGAATGGGAGGCCCGTATAGTGTTAGAATATGGTGCAAAACATTTAAACTTAATTTTCCTCCTTATTTTAAACTTAATATAATGTCTCTAAGAGTTATATGTAATGTGTTAAAGTTGACTCACAATCATTAGTTGGGAATATTGAAATTTAAATTTGGTGATGGTTTGGTGGTTATTTTTATGTTTTATGGGATTAATTTCAATCATTTTAAATTGGTTAAAATATTTGAAAGGATAAAGTGATGATTTAAGTTGAGAGAGTGAATGTATGGGATTGTGTATAAATGATAGTAAAATAGGGATGAATAAGATTATGAGCTAAATATAGCACAAATTTATGTTACTTAGTAACATGTTATATCATTAAGACACTCACACCAAAACAAGCACAAAACTAAAGAAAAATAAATTGATTATACTAATTTTACTATTACAATTACATAAGATCAAGAAAAAATAAATAATACAATTAAAATCATATAATTTAAATATTGCAATATGAACATTTACAAATTATAATAGAAAAGGTAGTAATTATAAGAGTAACTAAGACTAAAAAACAATGGCACTTGTTAAGAAGTGGATTGTATATGTGAAAAGAATAAAATATTAACTTGTCATTTATTTTCTAAATGTAATCTAGAAGTGATTGCTAATTTATAACATCTAAAATATTATGAAGAGCTTGAAACTACTTGTACAAGGGTTTTGTTAGGTTTGGATTTTTTTTAACCATTTATTATGTTCTTTGTAACTATTGGCATGAACATGGTGTTGTTGTTTTCTATTTTTTTCCATTTATTTTTGTCTCTATTTTGAAATGATTTCTTTGATACATAGATATATTGATAAATTTGTCTTAATTTTATGCAAAGTTTGGTCACTTGTCTTATGCTATCTATCCAAATCATTACACATCTTTTAATGCACCTACAATTTATTTCATTTCACATATTCAAACACCACTATTGAGCTATATATAATTACAACATTATTTAGCTTTGTGCTTGTTTTAAACAATACAATTAAAAATATATAATTTAAATATTAATAAAACCAGCATTTATGAATATTTATCTATTGTGGTAGAAAAGATAGTAATGCTAAGAGTAGAACTAAGACTAAGCAACATTGACAAATTGAGAATTGAAATATACATGTTAAGAGCATAACATATTAACTTGTCATTTATTTTTCAAAAGTAATCTAGAAATGCTTGTGGGTGCTCACAAGAAGTTGGGTCAAAAAGTGGAAGTGTTTTCCCTGATTTTCAGAGTTTGACACATTTGAACTTAAAATTTGAAGCACTTGAGATGAAATTTTCAAAAAAGTCACTAATCATAAAATGTAGTACTCAGAGTCTAGTTTCCAAATATGTAATTTATTTCAACACCCAGATTGTACAAATTGAGTTTCAATAGGATTTTGTAAAAACCACTATTTAAAAGTCATTTTTTTTTGCCATACCATGCACATGTACGACTTCCATATTTTGACTTAAATTATCATATTTTTATAAATCCTTTCGAGAAAAGACTTGTGACTCACTGAAGCTTGTTCTGGATATTTTTCTGTAATTTTTTATTGAATATTTTTTTTTTTGTTAATTTTTTATCAAGCATATTTGTCGTTTAGAAAAATCGTCATGTACGACACGCATAAGATGACCTAAAGTTATCATTTTTTACAAAAAAAATAAATTAAATTGAAAAGAATTGTCTGAAGTTTGTCCTTGTGCAATTCGTTCGTCAAAATGTTATGTTGATCAAAAGTTATTAAAATAGTAAAAAACACTAATATTTAAAGTTTAAGGACCAATTTCATCATAAATTAATTGAAAAATAGAAAAAATAATCCAATTGTAAAAAAAATTACATATTTGAAATCTGCATTGTCTCATCTAAAATGGGTTTTAATTTCGTCAAAAAATTCTACAAAAAAAGTCGTCAGCCATAACTCAATTTTTTTCCCTAACATTGTTAGAACCTTCAACTTGCAGGTCAAACCAGGTTGAAGGCCTAGGTTCGGACTCCCGATGCTTTTCCCGAACCAAAATCTGAGGCAAAAACCCAACCACAAGGCAAAAAAGAATTCAAATTTTAAAAAACGGGATCCTGTTTCTTTTCAACTATGTTATTTAAATTTACTGTCAAATTTTACTGTGAAGTCTGCAACTTCACATGTACGACCAAGAGCAGTAAAATTAGTCTATTTTTCATTGAGCATTTTTCTTTATAGGTGGTGACTTGCTTTTTTGATTAATTTTTTCAAAGGAGAGATCCCATTTTTTCAAAGAAAGAACAAAAGGTCTTCAACTTGCAATATGAATTGATTTTTTCAAAGGAGGCATGAAGAAATTAGTTTTAAAGTGGAATTGTGCTTGTTTTCTACTTGTTTTGAGGAACACAAGAGGAAGAATTTAGTCCTTATAGGTCTTGAACTTCCAATTTGAATCAATTTTTTTTGAAGAATTTCACTATTTACATTCATTTGTGCTTGAGAATTTTATAATCATGGGAAATAAAGCTCATAATAAGAGGAGGAAGACATTGACTCCTGAAGAAATTGAAGCAAACAAAGAGAAGGGGAGACAGAGACAAAGAGAAAGAAGAATGAGAATTAAATCAATGAATGATGGGGGAGCATCCAATTCCACAACTATTGAAGATGAAAACATAGAGGAGACCATGGTTGTAGATGAAGCGAATTTGCAAGAAGTTAATTTGGAGAAGAATATGATTATACAATCAAGTCCTACTATGTCTTCAAATCCCTCTTTCAATGCTATGGAGAATGTTTCAATATGCACAAATCCAGGTACATCTTCAAATCCACATGTTAGTGAAATGGTAAATTCGTATGTAGAAATTTTACAAGATGTTGGACTTAACAATGTTAACATTGATAATATTCAGAGAGATGAAACTTTTATAGAATTTGTTGAAAATGAAAATGAGAATGATCCTTTTGTTGAAAATGAAATTGACAATAATCCTTTTATTGAAAATGAAAACAAAAACCATTTTGTTGATGTAAATGAAAATGAAAACCGTTTTGTTGATGAAAATGAAGATGAAAATGTAAATCGTTTTGAAGTTGAAAATGAAAATGAAAATGAAAATGAAGATGAAGATGAAAATCTAGAATGTGATGTTGAATTTAATGAAAATACTTTTTTTAAAATTGAAAGTGGTGTTTTTGATAATCCTCCTGGTCAAATTTCTTGGAGGCAAATAAGAACACATGCAAATTAAATATACAACGAATTCTTTTATCGTAAAAAAATTACAATTCAATGTCAACTAATGATGCAATTGATGAGAATGCAAAAAATGAGGAAAATAATGAAAAGGTTAGGCTTTTTTGTTAAACCAAAAAGAAAAGATCAATCATTAAAGCATGTTATGTGTACTGTTGCTAGTGCAATTCAATTGATTGGAAAAAATAGTTGATCTAAAGATAAAAATGCAGCAAGAAGAGCTATAACAACTGCTATAGTTAGTAAAGCAACTTTGAATAAAAGAATGGTAAGAAATATTAGTGAAGTTTTAAAAATACATCCTAAAACATTGCTAAGAGCGGCAAAAAGAAGAATAATTATAGAAAATGATCCTATCAACCAATGTTGGAGTTTCAGTGGTCGACTCCCGAGGTCTGATATGAAATTGAATGTTGAAATTAAATCTTTGATTGAAAAATATTGGCAAGATAATACTAGGGTTTCATCTAATGCTAGAGATGTTTTAAAATTAAGGGTGGGGTCCAAAGTTCACGATCCTCACCCAAAACACCTATTAGATACAACACAAACTAAATTTTATAGAAAATTTTGTGGTGATTTAGTGTTACTCGGTAATATTAAAATAAGTCAAAGGTCTTTTGAAAAATGTAAACCGTGGTATGTAAAAATTAATAAGCAACGAATATCTTGTTGTTGTAAAATGCATGTTCAATTTCTTTATTTTTATGATGTTTTTCGATATATACGTTGTACCTTGCATACTAACATGATTATACAGGAATGCAGTATTAATATGGCACTTGAAGCAATAAGGGAGTTTATTTCAAGTTTGTTTTGTGAAAGATCTAATGGTAAATTGTTTTATTTAAGTTCTTGTATTTCTAGATAATGCATTGACTGTGGAAAAATTTCATTCTTAGGAATTTGTATGCATGAAAGTGTTGATAATGATTTTGGACAACAATTAGTAGAAGTTAAAAGATTTAAGAATGTTCACTATTCTTTAAAAGATGGAAAAATAGGAAAGCGTTGTGATTTAGTTACAAAAAAAGTTAGTGTGCATGCATTCATGAGTGAATTTAAGAATAAGATAGTACCAAAATATATCATGCACTCTCAACATGCTTGTTGGCTTGATGGCCAATTTTGTGCATGTAGAAACGCATTTCCAATTGGTACTATACTTTCAGTGGTTGATTTTGCATAAAATTATACTCTAGCTCCGCAAGAGGAAATTCAATCACAGTATTATAATTTAGTGCAAGTAGCTATGTTTGTCCATATTGTTTATAAACATGTAGATAATAGCACTGAGGATGATAGAAAATTTTTGAGGGAGTATCATTTTTATTTGAGTGACAACTGATTACACTCATCAGAGTTTGTTCAATACCGTTTTAGTATATTGTACAAAAATTTAAGAGAAAGAGGAATCCATATGAAAGAACACCTCATATGGTCAGATAATTGTACGGGGCAGTTCAAGAATGCTTGAATGTTCTATTGGTTAAGTAGGATTCACAAAGAACTTAATGTCCAACATATATGGAGTTTTTTTGAAGCCGAGCATGGTAAAGGAGAACATGATGGAGCCGGTGCGTGTGTCAAAAGAATTTTTGCTAGAGAACAATTAAAATTTGAAGATGCAGTAAAATTTAAAGATGCACGTGGGATTGTCGATTGGTGTAGTACAATATTATCTACACCTGGTTCGAGTGATTACTCTAGAGTTCATCGATTCTTTTGGTTGGTTGAAGAAGATAACATTGTACCTAGAGTTGACTGTGAGACAATTAGTGGATCTACTAAATGGAATTCGTTTAGGAGTTCGACAACAAGCACATGGACTATCTGGACAAGGGAGCTTGCATATTTTTGCCAATTTTGCATCTTAGGAGATTGGGAAGCATGTGAAAATACAGAATGGGTTGAACAATGGGAGCAAAGATCATTGACACCTGCACAAGCACATGATCAATATGAAAGAACTATTGAAGAAAATGATCAAGTGTTTGCATCTGAAGACTATGACTGTGTTTCAGACCTTGTACAAGAAGGTAATTTAATTCAATTTATTTCATTTAATTTCACTTTATTAAGTTACTTTGTAATACTAAATTTTTTATATTGATATGCGCAAGTTATTAAATCAATTTTTATTTGCAGGACATGTGTATGTTGTTGTTGCACCTAAGGAGAATGAAGAGCAAATAGAATATTGGTTGGCTCGTTGTGTGGAGAGTAAACATAAGTTAATATCGGCTTGAGAAGATGATGATGACTATCATTATCCAACAGGTACCATGATCCCCTTAAGACATCCCCTTAAGCAAATTTTGATCCCCTTAAACAATTTTTTAGAACAAGTTTTTCATCTCATTAAGAAAATTTTGAGAACTCATATGATGATTGTTTTCATATTTTCCAATAGGATTGGTTGTGGTTGTTGGCACTTGGCTATGAAAATTCCTAGCAAGGAAGAATGGTCTACCTACATTCGAAGATTATGAACCGCAAAAAAAAATTATACATTATTCACATTTGGTGGTGGCAACAAATATAAAACTAGATTGGTATCGCGGAAGACCTGCAAATAAAGTGTTATGGACAATTTCTATGGAAGAGCATGAGCCAATCATAGATCCATTACAAAAAAGAGAGGATGCAGATGGTACAATGGAATGAGTAAATACAGGTAAATATAGTTTAAGTTTTATATTGTCCTTTTAAATAGAGGTAATTATTAGTTAAAATATATTTAAATACATGTTTTGATTACATATTGATATTGCTTGTACATTAATAGTTAAAATTGATTTATTATCCTTTTTTGTATCCTTAAGCCATCATTGCATTGATCTCATATTTTGAAACAAAAAGGAGAGGATGCGTGGATTCAACCTACACACGTGTGGAATAATTTTAAATGCAGGTACTTGAGTTGTTTATATATAGATAGTTTTATATAAATTAAAATATGTATGTTTTGATGATTTCATTGATATTTCTTGTACCTTTTTTATATTAGGCGGTGTGAAGACCTAGTACATTCTGGGCATGAGTTTGAGATGTTCTTGAGATGGCATATCCAAATTTTGTAAACATTGTTTTGAGATGACATATATGTACATATATGTCCTTGTATGTCTTCAAATCACTAAATTTCATGCATACATTATTTTAAATCAATTAGATCCTTTAGATGTTGTATTATGACCGCTTAAGACATTCTCTTAATACATTGTATTGTGACCCTTTAAGACATTATATTATGACCCCTTAAGACGTTCTATTATGAACCCTTAAGACATCCCCTTAAGACTTTGTATTATGACCCCTTAAGACATTCTATTATGAACCCTTAAGACATCCCTTTAAGATGTTCTATTATGAACCCTTAAGACATCCCCTAAAGATGTCGTATTATGACCCCTTAAGATGTTGTATTATGACCCCTTAAGATGTCCCCTTATTTGTTTTCAATGTATGGCTTATAGATTAGTATTGGATTCCATTATTTGTGTTGACAGCTTAAAAAATAGTATTGGATGCCATTATTTATTTTGACAACTTATAAATTAGTGTTGGATTTTATTATTTATAGAATTTATTAATGCTTTTGTTCTCAAATCTTGTATGGTTTTGTTTATTTCTTAAAATTTTATCCTTTCTGGTATATAAACGAATTGCTTTGGTTTGTAAATTATGATTTATTCACTAATTATTGATTGACGTGAATTGAATAAGTTCATTGACTAATTATAGATAATTATTGAATGTACATATCATGTATGAGATCACTAAATTTGTAAACTATAATTATTAAAATGTCCTATTAATTTCAACTTTAATTTCATATTTATATTTAATTTCACATTAATGTCCTATTTTAATATCTTGACTATGAACATAAAATGCATAAATGTATATGTGTAAATTAAAATTTCAAACAATAATAAAGTCCATAATTTATGTAAATATATTAAGTGCATGAAACCAATATATTAAGCGCATGAAAAAAATTCCATCAGAGTACAACCCATGAACTAAAGT
The DNA here is from genome assembly GCA_007115665.2 of Sequoiadendron giganteum. Lineage (NCBI taxonomy): Eukaryota > Viridiplantae > Streptophyta > Pinopsida > Cupressales > Cupressaceae > Sequoiadendron > Sequoiadendron giganteum. The sequence goes on along the minus strand of CM021105.1, from coordinate 600,005,499 downwards.
CCAACTAAGTACTCAAGAACCATGAATTATAAAGCCCAACAGAGTACATGAAAAACCAAAAATATAGTCCACAAAATAAACAAATATAACCCACAAAATCATGTTTCTAGGTCATGTATTGTCTCTATAATCAAGAGACCTCTTCGGCCATGCAGACTATGCAGATGACCTGAAACACTCTATACAAGAGAAAGATGAAATCATATGTAAGACAATGAAAAAAAAATTAATGACAATTTAATTTATAATTCATCATATTAAAATTAAATTACCATCATATCTAGGTTTGGATGCTCTACTGCACCTGAAGCAACCTCTACATTCTTTGAATCAATCTACACAAACAAGACAAAAATAGTTGAAATTAGATGCACAAGTCTACAATTAAAAATGATTTAATTCAAATTAATTTATAATTTAGCATATTTTAATTGTACCATATCCATAGGTTGTGCACCCTCTTTTGTAGGACATGTTTGTACATTCTCAACTACTAGATGTGTCACATGCTATAAAAGAAAAAGAATTTAAAACATGTATTAGCTCAAATTATATTAATATTCAATTTGAGATTTAAAATTATTTAGTTATATATTCACAATATATAATTTATAATTGAATTTAAATATAATAAAAAATTTAAATTACCATTTGATCTAGAGTCTGCTCCGCATGCCCTCCTGGAGGTGTAACTATGTCTGGGTCAGGGTTGAAAGTCGCACTAACAAAGTCCTACAAGATCAAAGTTAAAGCATGTACATACTTGAATTAGGTAAATATATATATCTATTCAAGTTTGCACATTTTGTGTAGAATTTCTTTTAAACAACCTGAAAATTAGAGGCCTCACGAGTAACTGCAAAATCTAATGTTTGCCCAATGCCCATTCTGATTTTGGTATCAACCTAGACATACATGTAGACATGTAACACAAGCTTATAATATTTGCAAGTGTACATGCACATTTCATATATAGTGAATTAAAAATTCATAATAGTAACTATACTAATGTAAGTTAAACAATTTACAATATAAATGTACCTGCCCCTGGTCTACGACGGTCGATAGTGGAGGAGTGCTCGACAACCCCTCGGGTGGAATCGACGTGGAAGCCGATTTACTCGCCTAAACCAACATAAATATTTCAAACATATATGTTATTCAATTATAAATTTAAAAATCAAGTTAAAAATCATTTCATTTATAATTTAAAAAATTGAAATTAAAATACCCCATAAGGGTTGCCGATTAGGACTGGTGTTGATGTGTGTACTCATGGAATCAATGATTTCCCCATCGTTACTATCGTCTGTACACCAAACAGTTTGATTGTTAAAATGTATTGAAAACTTTACTTTGATATATACATTCATCAAAATTCTTATAAAATGAACGTGTAGATGCATATTTATACCTGTGTACCAGTGTCCTCTGGATGTTCGCCTCTTGTAAGAAACTCTATAAATGAACTGATGTGACTAAATGAACCACCAGAATCTCCACGTCCACCCGAACTAGGTGTGTCCTGATCAGGTCCATAGCATACTTGATGGCAACTGGTACATACATGTGGGACAGGCCTCGACACTCTTGGAGTGGTACTCAGACCAGCTCCATAGAACACTCCTCCATCATCATCGTCTCTATGCTCCCCACCCGCTATCGCAGAAGCATGCTGATCAAGGTCTCCTGCGAGTGTACTAAGGGAACCTAATGTAAAGACCATAGATCGATGATGCATAGGTGCAGGAATGGGAGGACCAGGAGCAACAACAAGGGGTTGTGCATGCATAGGGCATTGGAGATCAACCCTTGCCCCTAACCTCTATTGTGGCATGCTGCCACCAACACCCTGAAATGATTTAAAATCAAAATAATTGGGCTTTTTCCCCATAACAAACTCTACATATAATTTCCTCAAAAAATACAATGGGCACTCCCAATTAGCATGTGGGGGACTATCAAAAACCATATACCATCGAGATGTATGCACCACCTCATGGATATTCTAGATTTGTTCGTAGGAATGGGCTGTCGAGTAACGGGGTTGAGAAAGTAGGGGGCTAGGTCGGCTTTCATTATTTTAAGGTCTAATATTTATTTATAAGAGAGACCATCAGCATAAAATTGTCTCATTTGTTCTTTGTCTCGTTTATGCCTATCTAGATCAGAATCAATAGTTTTGATGTCATCCACAATGTTTTGCATTGCAGATGCAAAACGTCTAACATGGGGTGGAATCAATGCTCAACTCTGCATAGCATTGATTTGATTTTGTATTGATGCAACCTGATCATTTATGTGTGCTCGTAAGTGAGCCTCATCAGATGCAACAGGTTGTGGAGGGGGAGGTGGAGGTGGCTGAGGTGGTGGATTGATGATATCATCAATATTAAAATCATCCATGATATGAGATATAAGTGTGAACCTACATTAAATTACACTAAATTAACACACAAACTTAAAAAATTACAAGAAATAGTTAAATTTGAAACACACATGCAAAATTGTTTAAATATGATACATGCATACATATATTAAGATCATATAAAATTGAAACACACATATACATTGATTGAAATTGATCAAGTAAACTATGTACATACATTTAAAATAAAAAAATACCATGCATTTAACATACATACATTTAAAATAAAAAATACCATGCATAATTTGCATGCATACATCATTAAAGTAAACTATGTACATACATACAAATTTCAAAATTTAACAACTATATGTGCAATTTTAATACATGTGTACATAGTAAACAATAAACTTGAAACATTCACAAAAAGCTCATTTTATGTCTAACGCATATATATATCCATCTAGAACCATCCATCTAAAAATATCCATCTAGAACCAAAATCATAAATTCACGTCACACAAAATATCCATCATTCACTAAATTCATCACACAAAATATCCATCGTTCACCAAATTCAGAAATTCATAACTATTTAAGATCATTGTCTTAATTTAAAAACTATTGTGGCTCTCTACTGCATCTCTTCATTTATTTGCGTTTTCCTTTTTAGAATCAGAAGTTCTCCTCTCCTCTAGCCATTGTCGATGCTCATCTAAGATCCCATCCATAGCCCTGGCAACATCAACAATGGTTTGCATCCTAGATGCAATCATCCTCACAAGTGGTGCACCAAATTCTTCATTTTGAATAATGTTGATTTGATCTTGGATGGTTCTAACATTGGAATTGATTCGTGCTTGCAAACGAGCACCATCAATTTCAGGTGGTGGAGGTGGGGGGTTATGAGGTGGAGTGGGTGGATGTGGAGATGAAGGTGGTGGAGATGGATGGCGCAGAGGTTGATTGCGAATATTATTGAATCGATCCATGTGATCTCTAGAAGATATGAGTGAACCTGCATTAGATTTGTAATTTCAAAATGTAAGATACATGTTTAGGATTTATACCCTTAAACCATTCAATATAAATGGCCTAATTGAATACATATGATAAAATAAACTTTTAAGCCTCATTTATGTCTAAGGCATGTTACTTGAATGAAAATACAATTAACTATTAATATAAGACAATTTATGAATGTTATAGGGTTTACGGTTTAGAGTTTAACATAGATCCCCTTAAGCCATCCTATCACCCTAAACCGTAAATTAATCAACCTAGATCATGATTTTATCTCATTCATATTATAATCTTGCATGATCTAATTATTGTTAAATTTGGTTTACGAAACTTAGGGTGAAGTTTTGGTGTCCCTTGGAATATAATGAACTTGCAAGTTAGTGAAGAACATTTTCTTGTGGAACAGTTGATTGAGATAGGTCTATAGGATAGGATTCATGGGAGTAACCTATAGGATTCTTGTGGAACAATTGATTAAGGTCCTAAGACAAAATGAATGCTTTAGTGAAGAACATTTTCTTGTGGAACAGTTGATTGAGATAGGTCTTGTTTCAACTGACCAACCTAGATCATGAAATATCATTCATATTATAATCTTGCACAATCATGTTATTGTTAAATTTGGTTGCCTTGGGCAACTTCACCAAATTTTAAGAACTTATTTGATCCCATTAAGAAATGTCATATTAGGACCCCTTAAGACATCGATCTACAATTTAGGGTGATAGGATGGCTTAAGGGGATCTATGTCTAGTGAGGTCCTAGGAAAAAATAACATGGATTAAGGGAATCAAATTTGGTGGAGTTTCCTAAGGCAACCAAATTTGATTTTAAGTTCCTAAGACAAAATGAATGCTTTAGTGAAGAACATTTTCTTGCGGAATAGTTGATTGAGATAGGTCTTGTTTCATCTGACCAACCTAGATCATGAAATATCATTCATATTATAATCTTGCACAATCTTGTTATTGTTAAATTTGGTTGCCTTTGGCAACTTCACCAAATTTTAAGAACTTATTTGATCCCATTAAGAAATGTCATATTAAGACCCCTTAAGACATCGATTTATGATTTAGGGTGATAGGATGGCTTAAGGGGATCTATGTCTAGTGAGGTCCTAGGAAAAAATAACATGGCTTAATGGAATCAAATTTGGTGACGTTGCCCAAGGCAACCAAATTTTATTTTAAGGTCCTAAGACAAAATGAATTCTTTAGTGAAGAACATTTTCTTGTGGAATAGTTGATTGAGATAGGTCTTGTTTCAAATATCATTCATATTATAATCTTGCACAATCTTGTTATTGTTAAATTTGGTTGCCTTGGGAAACTTCACCAAATTTTAAAAACTTATTTGATCCCATTAAGAAATGTCATATTAGGACCCCTTAAGACATTGATTTATGATTTAGGGTGATAGGATGGCTTAAGGAGATCTATGTCTAGTGAGGTCCTAGGACAAAATGACATGGCTCAAGTGAATAAAATTTGGTGAAAAAATGATGTCTTTAGCCTGTTTAGGGTTTAGAGTTTAGAGTTTAGGGTTTATGGTAATACGATGGCTTAAGGGGATCTTTGTAGTAAGGTTCTACTACAAAATGACATGGCTTAAGGGAATCAAATTTGGCTTAAGGGGATCTTTGTAGTAAGGTTCTACGACAAAATGACATGGCTTAAGGGAATCAAATTTAGTGGAGTTGCCTAAGGAAACCAAATTTGATTATAAGGTCCTAAGACAAAATGGATGCTTTAGTGTTGAGGGTTTAGATTTTAGAGTTCAGGGCTTAGGGTTTAATGAATTTAGGGTGAAGTTTGGGTGGCCCTTGGAATAATGGACTTGCAAGTTAGTGCCTAGTTTATGAATATATATTTTATTTTATGAATAGATTGACTATTTCCGTAATAGAAACACATAATTATGTGTGATTAAGATTGAGTTTGATGTATATTTTAACTGGATGTTTTTTTAATTGAATGTAAGATTATTTTATTTAATATTTTTTTCATTAATATTAAACTCACTTAAATGAATTTTATTGTATAAAATGTATGTATAATATAAAATTAGTTAATGTTGAATTGAAAGTATTTTATTTTAGATTGTTTGTAATTGAAAGAATCTAAAAGAACTTAGAAAACAAAAATATTTAGATTATTTAGTGTCTAGGTAACTAGTGCAAAAATTTAAATCCTAGACCAATACTCTAAGTACATATATATGGTAAATCCTAAACTATGGATTTAATCATTAAAATTTTAAAATTTAAATTCAAAAATTTCCATCCCTTACACATTTAATAATACATTATGAGCCAACTAAACTTGCTTAGTATTCGAAGGAATTCAATTGTCTTTCTTTTATCATTTAATTACACTTGATCATTATTCACAAATCATTTAAATTTTTGAAAGTACTATATGCTAGGAACACTTCAATAGGAGGACCTAAATTTAATCTAATTATGCATCACCATTTCCAAGTTTGAATACTATTCTCCTCAATCATTTCCATAATCATGAACTTGATCTTATCATGAGGGCTAACCTATGAGAACATGACAATTGAGATCCAGCACTCACCCCTAGGTGTTTTCAAATGCCACTACTTAATAACTTAATCTTCATTTCTAATAGAACTAATTTCTATGTGTCAAGTAACCCTCTCCTTTAATTTCACAAAAAATCAATATTATGCATATGTCTTAAACTCTATTCTTTAAATTAATTTATATATTTCTTACCATTATTTTTCTCAAAAATGTATTTAAAAACTATATTTTTCTTCAAAATAGATTATAACTTAAATCTTAATTTCTAATAATTAATTGTTCAAAATCATCATTTTTTCTCTAATAGAATATACAACTATATTTTTTTAAAGAGAGTTGATTTATTTACTGGTATCCCTAATTTAATTTACATTTCATCAAAATACCACATTTCTTCTTAAGTAGTTCAACTTCAATTCAAGAACCCTAGATCCCTAGATGAAGCTAGATTTTGAATTTAATCCTCACTTAAGGTTTTGAATAGACCCTAGATGAAGCTAGATTTAGAATTTAGCATGCATTTTTTATTTTTGTTTTATTTTTATTTCATCTTTTTAATAGACTGATTATTTGACCTAAAATTAATTATCAAAATTCATATAAAAGATAGTTCTAAATGAAAATTCATATAGCAATAATGTACTCATTTCACAAAAAATGGAAAGTTTTTCTAATCTAATTATAATTTAACATTGAAACTAAATTTTAACATATCATTTTATCCATACAATGCAAATCAAATTTAAGACATTTAAGCAATGCAAAAGAATTTTCTTGAGCTCGAATATTAGGGTTTTCAAAATCAAAATGATTTGTTCGATTTCAATTTAGGGTTTTAGCAATTTTTATTGTTTCAATTCAATTCAGGGTTTCAATTTCTAAGCAATTAGGGTTTTTAATACAATTTTTTAGTTTCAATTCAAACTAGAGTTTTGAAATTCTTTTTTTTTGCTTTGATTTGAATTCGAGATTTCAAAAAGCTTAATTAGGGTTTCTAAATGCAAATTTTCAATTTATTTCAATTTCTAGGGTTTTGAAATGCAATTTTTTGTTTCGTTTCAATTAGGGTTTTGAAATTCAATTTTTTTTTGTTTCATCAAACAATTCAAGTTTCAAAAGTTAAATTTTGTTTCTAAAATACAATTCAAGTTTTATTTTTTTGTTTCTATTGAAAATCTTCACAATTTGACGTATTTTTTTAATCTATTTCTACAATTTCTCATTTCAAAAATAACATGAAATAAAATGCTTAAAATGTAAATAAAAATTGAAATAAACATGCTAGAAATAGTAAATTTATCAACAATTTCAATTTCGAATGTAAAAATGCAAAAAAAAGAGGAAGAGTACGGGTACCTGGAGGTCTTCTGGGAGTCGTTGTTGCTCTCAAACTGGGATCCTATGCATGCAGGTGAAAATGAACATTTCTTCATTTTTAAAAAAATAAATTCTTACGAAATGGGATCCTGGTTTGTAAAAAACGGGATCCCGATTTTTACAAATCGGGATCCCATTCTTTACAAACCGGGATCTCGTTTCCTCTCCGCGAGTTCGGGACCCTCTAGCAAACAGGATCCCATTTTTCAAAAAGCGGGATCCCGTTTGTGATTTAGGCTCGGGATCCCGTTCTTAAAAAATGGGATCCCGTTTTTGCTTAGCCGATTTCGTTTTTCGGCTAAGGCAAAAACTTCCATGTTTCGTGGACCCATCTTTGTGCATTTACCCTTGTGTAGCATCTAAAATATCATGAAGTGCTTGAAATTACTTGTATATGGGTTTTTCTGGGCTAGGGTTCTTTTCAAACCATTTATGGTGTTCCTTGAAACTATTGATCTAATTGAGGTGTTGTTGTTTGAACCATTCCCTTTAAAAAAATTATTTGAGGATTGTTTTTGTCTCTCCTTTGTATCTTTACATTGTTCAATACAAAAAAAATATTGGTTGAAAGATGTTTATATATAAACATGACGCATTAATTATTAAAAGGTGAAATATCTTACATAATGAAGAAAAATTAAATAATTGTAATGGTAAAATTTGCATACACACGTCATTTCTATTTAGTTTTTTCTTTGTTTTGAAAGTAGTTCCTTTATACATGGACATATTGATAAATTTGGTTTAATTTTGGACCCAAAATTGAGTCACTTTACTTATGCTATCTACCTAGTTCTCATTAACACCTTTTTATACACCTACAACTTATTCCTTTCACATATGCACACACTCTTATATATTCATCCTAGATCTACTTATTTATCACTCCCATGCACACACTTCTTCCATTGCACATGCCATTTATTGAGATCTATCCGCTTTTCTATTCCAAGACTAGTTCATAATCACGAGGCCATCCTCATAGTCCCAAACTTGTCCTATCCAAATTTTAAAAAATTAAATTCAAATGTTACCAACTTCTCACCTTTACCCTTCCTACCTAGGCCCATCTAAATAAAAATTTGTGTGACATGTATTTTTTGTCCTTGTATTTGAAGGCACTTAATGCACTCATTTTAATCATTTGGAAATCAAGAAAATAATTCCTATACGTCATCCACATAGATACATACTTCATTTGGTGCTCTAAAAGGAATCTAGTGTTGCATAATCACTCTAGAGGCATTTACACAATTGAAGATTTTTGTTTTCAATATTTTTAAAACTTTGTGAATTGATTTATGTGAAATATCCTTTAGTGACTCAATGACAATCCTTTAAGGTATTATTAATTTACCACTAGGTCCCCTAAGTATTTTAGATAAAACCTAGAGAAGTAGTCAAAGGTGATCAAGAAAAATAAAGAATAGAGATAAAAAAAATGCAATGGAAAGTTCATAATTGTAGATTGGCTCCAAATATATTGACTCATCTTTGTAAAAATTCAACAAATTTTTTATTCTAAGAAAATTACTAGCCCAATATTCACTATTCCTAACCTTGAAACATGCTAAATCCAAATCTTCATCACTCTTTATATATTTATCAATCATAAAACTAAATATACTTATTTTATATTTATATTCCTGCATATTTTAACTACTAAAATAAATATTCAAATTAAATCAAATCCATAATTAATTAATCTAAATTAATAATATTTATGTAATTATTAAGAAGTGTGTCAATACCTCTCTTTTCATACACATCTTTTACCCTCTCTTTTTCATACACTATTTTTTAAGAGGGTTACTTGAAATTCATTTGTAGCCATATATATATATATGGCATAAATTCTTAAATATCATCTTCAACATTTATGTCATAGAGAATTATTGAGCCATCAACACCATAAAATTATAAAAGTATTTCAATGGTCAGTGGTGGAACAAATTTTCTATCATTCATACCCACTTCACACACATAGATTCTTAGGTATCATCTTCAACACTTATGTCATAGAGAATTATTGAGCTACAAACACAACACAATATTAGCAATATTTTCAATAGTTGGTAATGGAAAAAAAAATTGATTGATGAGTAGTGGCTATGAGGGACAAGGTGGACGAAATTTTCTCACACTAATTCCACAAATGTTGCTTTCTTTGAGTTTGTCTTCCTTTACATCTAGTAATAATTATATCCATTAAACTAAAGGGAATCTACATTTTAAAATAAGTGGGCATGTCATTATTGATGTACACTCAATTCCTAATTAGAGTATTAAGATTAACCTTTACCATTGTATTGCTTTGGAAGCCTCATTTGATTATAAATTTTGAGAGTTGTAGGATTGTTATACTCACATCCAAATAAATTGAATTACATTACCATCCAATTCCACTCTCTAAATTTAGAGTCTATAACAAATCAAAGATGGCAGCCAAACTTGCTATTGTACTTGCCAACGATGTGATGTACAAGCTTATAAATTCTTTATCATTAAGTTACATTGAAATTTACATCTTATAAATTCTTTATCAATGATATAACATAATGGAAGGGTAAAACCATAATAGTGAATTCCAAATTTGGAACATTAATTTTTTCAAGTTGGATGAGGAAAAAAGTTCAAAATACCTTTGTTTGAAGGTGATTTGTAAATCACCTTTGAACAAACATGATTCTTCGTTCTAAGATACCTTTGAACGAAGGTATTTCCTTTTATTGTTTAATCATGGAAAGGACATATCTTTGTTTGAAGATCATTAGATACCTTTGAATGAAGGTCCATAAATGACTTGTCCACCTTCTAGGCCTCAAATTTTTCTTAGAATTTTTAGTTTCAAACCTCTGATTGGACCTTCAAATGGAATCAACTAGACAATATTTTGTAGGATTGTAACACTTGAAATAATCTTTACAATGAGTATAATTTTGAATATATTTAATTTGATTATCATACTTATTTTCTATTTTCTAGTGAAGATATATTTTTCGGCAATCGTCAAGGTCTGTGTTATTAAAATAAATAGAAAATATCTATGCACTAGGTATTGATGTTTGTATTTCAACAAAAATAATAATTCAAATGCATAATTTTTTTTTATACGGTATCGAAATAACCTATGTCTAAATTATAGTTAATCTGACTTCAAAAAGTTATAATTTTTTTTTTTAAATATGTGTGCTAGATACTGATGTTACAAATCTATGTTTAAAAATTTATAATTTTATCTTTTCCACAAATAAAGATATGATTTACCAAAGTAACATCACATTTTAAAAATACTATTCATTATAAAACATAAGTTATTATTAAAAGTTACATAAAAAACTCATGAATTATTTCTTTTTTTTTTTTTAAATACATTTATAATCTATAGACAAAATCTCAAAAATCACTAGTTCACATCATCTTCAAATTCCTAACAATTTAGTTGCTATAGGTGTGAGAAAGTGAAAATTTGGTGAATTTTTTTGATTTTAATGTCCCACTTTGGCCAAAAAGTGGAACACACTATTGTGGGGTCACCTGGAAATGGAAACAACTATAAAGAGAATGAAAACCATAATAAGTTGATTTATTTTGAAAAATTGTTGCAAGAAAAATTGTACACCCAAAGAAACCCAAACTTCTAATAATCATTCAAAGATATTTAAATCAGTACAACTTATCTATCTATATTCTAGTAGCACTTCTTTACTCATAGAGCTTGCGAAAACAACACATGTCACTTTGTACTCCAAGCACTACTTTATAGAAGAATTATAAAATGAAACCATGGAGATGGTTTTTGTAAACCATTTACAACCCCAAAGGAGGTATGGCACCCAAATTGGTTGGAATCAAATCCCAACACCCTCCTTGGTCTAAGATGCCCCCAACTATTGTTAATCTAATCCTTGCATATCATATTGTCATAAAGTTAAATATCTGACTACCCAAAATTGGGTGTCCAATTTGTGTTCATTCTCTTATGCATTAAACACTTCATGGGAAGTGTCCAACTCTATCATAAGGCTAGTTAATATTTCAATGCAACCTCCCTCTTACATGCTCTTATGATAATAATATGTAATAGATAAACCCTATCATGATACTCTTACACCATCCAAGATGCTAGGATATGACAAAACATGCCAACTCAAAGTGGGATGTCTTCTTCCTCATGTGAGGTCAAGAAATCACTAAAGATAAAATTAATGTCACCCGCAAACAAGATGCCAACTTTCTCAAGTGAATACAAAAGGTACTAAAGATGATCTATAAATGGAATGGCAACTTTCTTGAGTGAATACAAAAGGTACTAAAGATGATATATATATATATATATATATATATATATATATATAAGACCCTCCTAAATCATGATTTATTGGTGCATTGATGTGACATCACATGATTTGTTGCTTTTTATATCTAATAAATACATTTCATTCAATTATGAGTGCTCATGATCAACACTAATGACTTTCAAGTCACAACATTAGTGTTTTATTATTAAAATTGGCATAAGACAAATTCACCATCAGCAATTCACCTACGGAAAATTCACCGGGAGAAAATTCACCACCATGTCAAATCCACTGCCAAGTACATTAATATTTTTTTTGATATGAATGTTTTAAAAAATTGTTAAAAACATATTTTAAAAATTAACTGCATTATCATATTTAAAATATTAATGTGATGAATTTTACTTGATGGTAAATTTGTCATGACAGTGAATTTTTCCACGATAAATTGATGGAGATAAATTTCTGATCGATAAATTGCTAACAATGAATTTTCCTAAAACTATTAAAAATATTAAACATTAAATCAAAATATACCATGAAACGGGCTATGGATGCTTCCCCTAGATGCCAAAGCCATTTCCCTTTAAGAAAAGCGTTGAATGAGCCATAGAAAGGTAGTTTCGAGAAACGGTTCCAGAGCGACGTAGAAAGCATGGAACAACAGATATCTACCCACTTTTCCTTCGGCCTCTTTTGCATGTTTTTGAGAATGCCATTCACGCTTAAATACAAAGCACACAAAGCACTCACCGTAAGCCTAACATCCCATTGTAATGGAGCAGACTCTACATGAAGTGGGAGTGGAAGCCATGAATGGAACCACTGTGTGCGTCACTGGAGCAGCTGGGTTCTTGGCCTCCTGGCTTGTCATGCGCCTTCTTCAGAAAGGTTATAACGTTAGGGGGACTGTGCGAGATCCTGGTATTCAAAAAAAAAACCGATAAATTATTATTGACATTTCGATTTACCTATTTATCTGAATCAAATCGGCCCACAATTGACAGTACAACGCACCCTCTTACAGTTTGCTTGGGTTGTAATGTTACTGAAAATTGGACTGGCAGGGAACGAGAAAAAAGCTGGGCATCTGTGGAAGCTCCCTGGAGCGAAAGAGAGACTTCAACTCATAAAAGCTGATTTACTAACAGATGGTAGCTTTGATGACGCTGTCAATGGCTGCCAGGGAGTTTTTCATACAGCCTCCCCTGTTGTTACAGTCAAGTCAAATCCTAAGGCAAGTCTTTAAAGTTTAATTTACATTGGAAGAAGGAATTGGAAAAAATAGAAGAGATAGGGACTAATTCCATTGTTTTGGAATTCAGACTGAAATTCTGGATCCAGCGGTTGCCGGAACGCTGAATGTACTTAGATCCTGCAAGAAAAATCAATGTGTAAAGCGAGTGATTCTGACATCCTCTTCTTCTGCGGTTAGAGCCAGGAATGATTTTGATCCTTCTGTACCTCTTGACGAGTCCAGCTGGGGCTCTGTTGAACTGTGTGAAAGACTTCAGGTACTTGTATTATTTGGTTTGTTTTTTGTTTTTATAGCGTGCGCCATTATTGAAAGCATGGAGTTTGTTGAACAGCTGTGGTATCCTTTGGCGAAGATATTAGCAGAGAAAGCTGCATGGGATTTCGCTGAGACAAACAATTTAGACATGGTTGTGGTTCTCCCCACATTTGTAATAGGACCCAGCCTTCCTCCAGATCTAAGCTCTACTGCATCAGATGTGCTTGGCTTGCTAAGAGGTATTTTCATTTTGCATAGTAAATTTGTGATTTTTTAAAGATTTTATATCTTTCTTAAGTTCTTTTGCCATCCAATAAAGAGTAAGAGCTTATGTCCACACTTCTTCATTAAGAGTGAAGCACTGAGGGGTATCCATTCCACCAAAGTCTTCCGGAACACAATCTTAGCCCCAGTCTTGCTGAGCTGTTGGACCAGTTAGAACTCAAATCTAGGACCATCCACATGCTGCTAGGGTGCTCTACCAACTGAGCTACTAGCTCCTCTTTGATCAGCCCATCGTCGGTCCAAATCTAGATTATTTCCAATACCTCATCTTAAGCCACACCAAGCTACACCGGAGATGCTTGGGTCTTGTAGCTTGGTTGATATCAACCACACTATAGGTGCTTGAGGCTCTTGTTCGGCTTTGATACCACATGTTGAGCTACAATTCATCTTGACCAATTAAGACTCAAACCTAAGACAGGTTAAATTTGTTGTTGGACTGCTCTATCAATTGAATTACTAACTTTGACTAGTCCATTGTCAATGAATGTAGCTTATTTCAAAAATCCATTATATCATATTTATAGAAGTTTAGACTTTGGTAGATAGCGTAATTAAGGAACATACCATCACCCTCACCAATTATGCTCAATCAATTAAAATACGACTTTTTTGATAATTTACAAAAATATTTGAAAACAAATAGTGAAATTGTTTAAAATTAACCCAACAAATAAAAATATAAATGAATTCATGGGAGTATCATGATAATTATGCAGGAGAGACGAGCAGGTTTGCACTCCATGGACGGATGGGATATGTTCACATTGACGATGTTGCTCGTTGCCACATCCTGGTTTATGAGGAGCCAAGAGCAAAAGGACGTTACATATGCTCATCTGATGTACTAGATAACTCTGAGTTAGCAGGAATCTTGGCACAACGTTACCCACATCTAAATATCCCCACACGGTTAGTATATCAATCAATACATACAACTATTTGACATGAGTTTTTTTTGTTGTATTAAAGTGAACAAGAGACTACAGAGAACAATTGGGTACTGAGAACAAAAGAATGTGATGGTCATTTTAGGATGTACCATTTGATTTTATAGTTAGTAAATTTTTGTTCTTGTACAATTTAACACCCCATCTATTATATCATTTTTTCCCTTAATCAAGTACCTTTCCTTCTACTAGATTTCTCTTCTAATACTCTCCCTTTGTTCACCAACTAGTTTCCATGCCTTCTAGCCTCTATTGGTAGCATGTAATAATTACACCATAATTGTTGTTTTTGAGGGATGTGTTTGTTGCTGCCATGAGAATGTCATATGCAACTGAGTTATTATTTTTGAATTTGTTTGTAATCAATCATTCTAAATTCTATTTTATTTGTGTCATAGATTGGTACTACATCCATAGTCTAACGTTATAAATTTACAATTTTATAATATTTTGAATATGTTTATGAATGTGATTTTAGTGATTTATTATCATGATAAATAGTTTTATATTTTGGTGTATATTTATTTAATTATGGCATCTTTCAGATTCGAGAACGTATGGGGAACAAGACATCCATACACTTATGATACCTCCAAGTTGAAGAGTCTTGGTTTTGAATTTAAAGGTAACATTGATCAAATGTTTGATGATTGTATTGCATCACTCATAGATCAAGCGTACCTTCCCAAACAAGGAAAACAATAGTAGAAACATCCAACCTCATAACTAGCATATGCTAGTCTCTTCTACTTGCAAGACTCAATAATTACTTATGATATTTTATGATGTACAAGGTTTCTCTAATGATGTTAATTAGTGATTGTGGATTCCTTGTTATAAAATAAAAAGCTAATGTCATTATTCTAGTGTCTAACCTCTCTCATGCATCCTTATTACATATTTATTCATGATAATTTGTAAATATTATGTTTATATTTTAGGAATTTATATCAAATAAAATTTACCTACAATTAGTTAAAGTAGAGTTCAAGTAAAAAATTATATAATATTTACACATGTAACGAGTTTCCATGGTTTGTAATATTACTTACATAATTTTTATAATATTAAATTAGTGCAAGCAAACAAGTGATAGACCTCTCTATTGATTTTATGAAGACTTTTAAATAGATAGTTAAACTATACAATGGAACCTCCAACAATAAATGATTTTAAGTACAAGATATGTATTATAATAAGGAGGAGCAGTAAGTTTAATCCTTGATAATTGATCAATAATGAACTACTTAAATTTAAGTGGATAAAATATATATTTTATTAGATATAGCTTTTTTTTTCTTTAATGGTTAAATATACTTTGAAGGTAAAAGAGGGATTTTGTTAGGGAATCTAGTCTTAAACGATAAAAGTAGTATTAAAAGTATAGTTAATAGGTCATAGCATGGTTGTACTTTGGAGATACAATTTGAGGGAAGTAGAAAAAGATATTTAAATTAATTGCCCATTACCAATTGTTAAAATTATAAAAAAAAATTTCTAGACCATCTTAGCTACTAGCAAAAATACACACCATATAACAAAATAACATAAAAATGCTAAAAATACAAATGCATTGATATGAGAACCTCTTACATATGTCAAGCAAGGAGTTCTTGAGTTTGTGTTACCACAAATTCCAACACACAATCAAGTTCTCCCATCACACCACTCACACACCCACTAGGCTCCAAATTTGATGCCATTTAATTTGCCTTGTAAGCATCACAATGGTTAACACTATATCCACCATCATATTCGAGTTAGATTGTTGAGACATCCACATTCATCACCCCTATGACCAATTCCTCAACCTTATCCACCTTGACCATGCTCTACAATCAATATCAACTCTTCATATTCTTTGACCAATTGTGTAATTCATCTTAATCAATGGGATCTTTTTTACCAACAATCACTATGTTGAATTAAATTTTTCTCTTGTTATACCATATCTTACCTCCAAAACATGAAATACCTACTTAATCAATGTCCTTGTTCTGAAAACCCAAGAGCATCAAGTGCCTTGTAAAGGCTATGTCAAATTCAACCCTTTGCAAGCATCACCACGAGGAGGTGGAGGGAGGGAAGTCTCATGGTGTTTATCCACAAGAACAAGAAAGAGCCTAAGTAGGGCATTCCTAGAAGCTATTTACCTAAATATATGTTGAAGGATAACTTTGAAAATATAGTGCACACCAAATCTATCCATCACCACCTTGTGAGTTTTACAATATCAAATTCAAACATATGTAGGTGTCGATGAGAGAAGATGGAGGAAATGAAGTCTCATGATATTTATTCAGAGAACATATTAAAGAACTTAAAAAAGAACATCCTAGAAATTATTTACTTACAAATATATTGAAAGATAATTTTGACCGAATAATGAACACAACTCTATCCAATATGATCACAAACCCCTCTCCTTAAAACAATAAAATAAAATAAAAATAAAAAATAAAATACAAGTCTACATTTCATACAAATAAATAAATAAATAATTGTTAAAATTTCAATACCATTTTGATAAAAAAATTTAATCATCGCTATAAACTCCTTAAACCTAATTTTTTTTATGAATGCCCATTTCTTCGTTAAAAAATTCAACCATTATTACATTGGTAGATAAAATTAACCAAGTTTGTTCATTTTGAGTAGATGATCGATTTTCATTTCACTTTGTTCATCAAATATTAATCAATTACTAATTTTTTATTTTCAATGCAGTTCGTTCATTAAAACATTAAAGAATTAGCAAAAGCCGCCTTCTATATTTTGAGTATTGTATTGGAGAACTGTAGGTTTATCGCCGTCTGTGGGAATCGAACCCACGACCACGTGGTTAAAAGCCACGCGCTCTACCAGCTGAGCTAAGACGGCTTCACTGTTACAAAACCTTGAATTATCATACTTCTTAAAAACACATCTTCTATAAACCGTAGACACTATCGTATAGAAACGAATTTTGAAAATTCAAATTAAGCATTGGTTTTCTCATGGAAAGAACATCTTTTTTAGTTGGATTTTTTTTTGGGTGCAAATTCTAATTAGAAATGTTCGTGAAAATTTTCATTTTTAATTGGGTTACTTTGAAATTGGTAAAAATTATGAATAGGGAGGGTTCTCAAAAGTGGGGTTTCTTATTAAAAAAAAAATTGGGATTATTTTAAAATGGGTGGTTCCATGAATTTTAATAATGTTATTTAAACTCTTTAAACTTATGAAAGTTGATGGTCTTATGAATTTTATTATTTTTCATATTCAATTCAATAATGTAAATAAAATAATAGTAATAATAATAATTGGTGGGAATTTAAAATTTTCATATGATTGACAAGTGGCAAAAAAAACAATCTTAGTCATTGAGTCGATCTCTAGCCCCACCCTAGTTGCACCTACTTAAGTTTTCAAACTAAAAAGTAGGGATTGCTATTGTTGAGGAAAAGATTATAACTAATCTTATAGCATTTTTTTTGTTGCATGAGACCCCTTGTTCCTTCAAAATAGATCTTGAAGCCCCCCATGGGACCCTAGTCTAAGAATTGTATTTATTAGTAAAATCATTTATAGGTGTTATTGGATGGTCAATAGACACACATATATGGTATCATTAGGCAAACACTGCATAAATTGACTTTAATGTGTAATACTTAGTAGAAAATTGTTTAGATACGTCTATCAACAATCCAATAGCAACTATGGGTGCTTTTGCTACTTTAATCTTTCTACTATTTGTAACTAGCTTTGTTCTATATGATAAGGATACGTTTTGCATTTCCTTCTAATACATTGTTGGTTAATGAATCCATAATCAACTTTGATCAATATGATAAGTATTTCCTTCAACATATTTTTACTTCCTTCCAATACATTGTTGGTTAATGAACCCTTGCATAAGGTGCTACAGTTAAAATTCAAAGTCAATAAAACAAACATGGTTCACTATGTGTAAAATGTTATATTCATATTATATACAAAGTTGGAATTTTAATTCACACATACTACATGGTTTGGGCCTTGAGATGCCTTTGAATGCAATCATCGAGGAATATATAAAGATATTGTTTATAAACATTAACAAGCTACTTCTTATGGGAAAGTGCACCAAATTAGGGGACAAAGAAGTAGCCAAATTAGTAATATTGACAATAATGTGATCGTGTTATGTTTGAATAGCCATAACGTGATCATATTTAAGCTTGGTAAATATCAACCCATAACGTGATCACATTTAGGCTTGGTATAAAATACAATCATGTTTTATGTTATATAAAACACAATTTTTGTTTATAATTAGAAATTTAACATAGATATTTGATCGGACTTTTAAATTTAATCACACTTAAATGATATTGTTTCACTAAATTGTAAATAATTTTGTTTAAAATTAGAAAGCTTGATTAGATTTTTATTATTATTACTTATAATATGCAAAAATTATGTATATTATTTTATTATATATTCAACAAAGCATAAAAAACTAAAGCAATAGATAAAGAGGGGGGAGGGATAAAAAGAAATAGAGATAGAATGAAGGAGAGATAGAGGGGGGAGTTAGGGACATATAGAGATATAGAGAGGGAGAGGGAGATAGAGAGAGATAGAAAGAGAGAGATAGAAAGAGATAGGGAGAGAGGTAGAGATAGAGAATAATTTAGAGAGGAAGAGATGGAGATAGAAAGATATAGAGGGAGAGATAAAGATAGAGAGGAGAGAGATAAAGGGAGAGTATATGAATATATATGGGGAGATATTGAGATAAATATATAGAGAGATGGAGATATAGAGAGACATAAGTAGGGAAGAGAGAGAGGTGGAGAGATATAGATGGAGAGATAGATATAGGGATAGAGATGGAGAGATAAAGAGATAGAAATAAAGATAGAGATGCAAATCTGACTTTCAACTATATCAAATGGTGATCAAGGGCTGATGCAAGAAATTGAGTCCACAAAAAACTCAAAAAGTGGAAGTGTTTTTGCTATTTTTCAGAATTTGTCACACTTGGACTAAAAATTTGAGGCACGTACACAATGAATCTTAAAAAAGTCAATAATATGAAATTTATAATTTTGAATCTAGTTTCCAAATATGTAATTTATTCAAATACCCAGATGATAGAAATTAAATTTTGATAGGGATGTATAAAAAACACTTTTTAAAAGTCCCTATTTTTTTTACCATATCATGCATGTGTACAGACACCACTTTTTGACCCAAATAAAAGTATTTTTCTAATTCCTTTTGGGGAAAGAGAGCTAACAACATGAAGATTTATGAGGAAATTATTTTGTTATTTTTTTATTGTATTTTTAATGGCCTTAATTGTTGTTTTTAAAAATCATCGTGTACGGACAACATAATTGGACCTAAACTAAAAAAAATTTGAATAATTTTTTTTCATTGTGTAGAGAATTGTTTGAAGATTGATGCCATATAATTTTTTTTACAAGAAACGTAACCAAAAAAAGTTATTAAAAAGTAAAAAAGCCTGATATTTCAAGTTTAAGGACTAGTTTGCTTAGAAATTAATTTAAAAATAACAAATATAATACAATCTTAATAAGAATTGTATATTTAGAAACTAGACATCGTGTTATCTAATGGGTTTTAATTTTATAGATTGATTCAGAAAAAAAGTCCATCAACCATATTGTCAAAGTTGGACATTCTTTTCAATCTGCCTTAGTTTTTTAGTTGCAGGTCAAAGGCTAAGAGTCAGATTGCAAACTTTTCCCGAGCCTAAAACCAAGGCTACATGTGGGTTGGGGATTCAAATTTTTAACAACGCGTATGCGTTTTTAAAAACGCGTACACGTTACAAAACACATATGCATTCTTTATTTGTTTGATTATTTAAAAAATTAAATGCTTTTTAGAAACAAGTACGCATTTTGTGTTACATAACGCATACGTGTTTTAAAAATTGTAGGCGTTTTGCATTTTAAAAATCGTACGTGTTTTTCATTTTAAAACACATCGCGTTTTGTGTTTTAAAAACCACACGTGTTTTGCGTTTCAAAACGCATATGCGTTTTAAAATGCTTACACGATTCTAAAAGGTATTTATTTTTTTAAATAAATGACTTGTACGTGTTATAAAACACGTATGCGTTATATAACGCATACTCATTTTTCAGTGTATACACTTTTTTAGGCTCGAGTACACAATGCATAACACATACACGTTTTTTAATAATGCATACGCATTTTCTGCGAGATTTTTTTTTTGCGGAAACTTCCCCTCTTCATGGACCCAACTTCTTAATTTTACCCCCAAATTGAGTGAAACAAAAGCTAGATCTAATTTTCTTGGACATTCTAAACTCAATAGTGAGATTAGATTTACACCAACATGCTCCATAATAAACTTGTAATACAAATCCACAAAGAGAAAACCCCAAATCTGGTATTTCTATTAAGTTTTTATGATTTTCCAAGAGATCATATGATGCAAGAGAAGAACATACTCAACTTTTCAAGATCTCACATAAAAATCTAAAACTCTCAATTAGGAATCTATGAACTTAGAATTCTTAAAAAAAAGCTTTGGTACCATGTTAGAAATTTGAAATAGATTGAATAACCCAAGGAACTTTATAAGAGAAATTCAAATCTACATAAACTAAAAAATCATAAACAAATGTGTGTCGCAAAAAATGTATCCTTGACATTTTTTGCTCATTTGGGCCTTTATTGTGGTTTTTTGCCTAGTTTTGCTTGGATTTAATGTCGAAATTTAGTCAATACATTCACATTAGGTCTTGAACCCTTGCAAATCAATAATAATTATATGGTGTCTTGTAAAGGTGTTATGAAGTGTTGTAACCCACTTTCACACTTTTCTAGGACCCTTCTATCATAATTCACCTAAACAGTTGACCTCTTTTTACCTCTTACCAAGCCTTATTTCAAAGTGTTGTAAGGTGTTGTAACAAACCCTCACACTTTCCTAGGCTTGCCATCAATAAATTGACCCTTTCTTATGTTAAAATGACTCCTTAATGCACTTATAGACCTTACTTAAGTGTGTTTCGGAAGATAATATCCTTAAACAAAATTAATTACATTTTAATTCTGACACCCACTTAAAATTTCCTAAGTGGACTAAGTCGCCACCTTGGGCGACTTAGTCCCATTAGGCATAAAAATCAAATTTATTTTAATATTTTGGCGGGATATTGTCCTCTAAACCCTAAGGTCAGCCTGTGATGTGTTATTTTTGGGAAATTAGGGCATAACATGTATAAATAAAGGGTTTTCCCCTCATTTTTCATCTCCTAGAGTCTTATACCTCCTAGTCTAATATTCTCTTTTTATCTCAATCACTCATCTCTCATTCTTCTCAAGCAAGCTAGGGTTTTGGCATTCTAAGTCATCAAGCAAGCATTCAAGGGCAGATTCTTCAACCATTGTTGTAGCAACTCAAGATCTATCATCATGGTAAGTTTCTAACTCTCTCATTTCATGTCCATGCTTCATTATCTCATCTCTTCATTTTGGTTTAATTACCTAAAAGGGGTTTGACCAAGGCAAACCCCCATGCCCTAACGATCAACATTTTTCTCTTTCTCTCCAAGTGTGTGTTTACAGATTTAGGTATTTTGTAGGTTTGGATATCATTGAAGAATAGTTTGAAGACTTGTTGAAGGCATCTCCTTGTTGACTATTTCAAGATCTACACAAAAAGACACCTATAGGCCAAAATCAAGGTTTCTGGTCCGAATATTTAGAGGAGCAAAAGTGCAGGTTGAGGTCTACAGATTCCCTCTTTGAATCTTTCAAAAAGAAAAAGTGGACACTTCCCCCAGTTGTGATGACTTAGTCCCACTATGCAAGTTTTTTAGATATTTCTGTGGATCCAGATACCCATTTTGCTGAAATAGGCCTCGGTGCAGTTTTCTAGAATTTTCCTGAAACTGGACTAAGTCACCTAGTTTGTCACAAGTGTCTCACCAAGCTTAAAAATTAGATTTTGCAGAATTCTAGGGACCTTCACAGTCTTCACTCCAACCTCTACCATTTTCCAGGTGCACTCTTTCTATTTACCTCTTTTATCTTGTTCTATATTGCATTTCAATCTATCTTTCTACATATCGTATTGCATCTTCAATTATTTTATGTTTTCTAAGTTTACACTTGGTGGTGAACCCCTTTCTATCCATTTCCATCCCCAAGAAATCTCCCTTTGACAAATTTTAATCTCGTTTACATTAAAGTCTCAAGTGTTTGTTCTTGAATGAATTGCGAATATTTTTCCCTTCCCCTTTAGGTGCAAAAACCTAGAGGTACAACCAAGGTGACAAAAATTTGTGGTTCATTTTGGTGAACCCGACTTTCAAACACCCTCTTGTATGATTTGGATTTATTTATCATCCTAGGTTTGCATTACATTAACTTTGCATTAGGAGTTTGCATTATTTAATTTGCACTCTAGGGTTTCAAATTTTGCATTAGTGAAAGTGCATATAGGTTGCATTTTTGCATCCCTAATCATTACAAAATTTATAAAATTCTGCATTTTCATCTTAGGTATGCATCTTACAACATAGAAACCATCAAAATCCATCAAAAAAATTTGAAAATTTCTATAAAAAAACCTCTAGTAGAACTAATTCACCACCTTGGGAAACTTAGTCCCTTTATGCCCCTGAAACAACCTTTTATAGAGCTGAAAACACTATTTTTAAGCTTTTATTTGCTGCCATTACTTATCTATATCATTCGGTTGAGTTTCTGTAACATGCATTTCATTTGATCTAGCCTAAATTAGCTCATTGTATGCATTGCTTAAATTCAATTTTTCATTTATAAAATTTTATTTTCAAATCATTGCATAGTGTAATCAGTAAATTACCTTGTTTGGCATATGGCAAAAGCATTTCATTTTAAGTCTTTACATTGCATTTTACGTTTGCATACATTATTCAAAAATGTTAGTTTCAGTCTTTTCCAAAATTACAAAGAATAAGTTAGTAAATAAGCATGATAGTCATTCATTCAATGCATTCCCTTGTTATGAGAGTCTCTTAATGCATGAGAGTTAAAATGATAATACTTGTCTTAAACTTACACCCTCTCCTATCTCTCCTATTTTTTAGGATGATGTGTTAGAAGTGAATACAAACATAGATAAGCATGATAATCATATGTGTTCTTCTCACAATACCTCTTCTTTTAAAGATGAAGGTATCTTGGCGAAAGAAGATACAATCGTTGAGAATCATGGTGATCTTGCTTGTCCTTCTCCTCATCCCCTTAGGGAAGATATTATAGAACAAGAAAATGAAATCATAGAAACATTCGTAAACATCACCTTACCTAATTTCCATTCTCCTTTTCTTGTGAGAGTGATAGGCCTCTTAGATGTCCCCTCTCACCTAAGTAAACCCTTATTGAGCAAGACAATTCAACCATTGATCATTCCCCTATTTGTGATGAAGTCATTTTAGAAGAACCAACCTTTGATTGTCAAGAGAAATTGGTTTGTAGTTCTCCTAAAACCCTTTCTCCTAGGGAGGATATCATGCTACACGATAAGGATAACCTTGACAATAATAATATTGTATCTTTAGAAGCACATGAAGAGACATCATTAGCCTCTCACTCACTCAGGGATGTTAATATTATTCAACCTCAACTCATCCTTTACCCTCCTTCACATAAACCCCAACCTGAGTTTACCCTTTACCCACCTAAACATGATACCATTTCTAATACACATTAAACAAGAAACAATCCACACCCACAACAATCAACCTCGACACCTTTACCTTTGCCTAATCCAATCTTGCCTAGTGCTCCTCGATTATATTCAATCATTAGGGAGTATGATCTTGTCAACCAACTTAAGAATACTCTTGCTAATATATCATTATGGGACCTTATTCAAGTCTCCCCTCACTATCACAACATGATGCAAAATGCCCTACAACAAGTTCCTATCCCTTCTAATGTGTAGCCAAATGACATAGTAGCTATTATTCAAGGCTTGAATACTGATATTGTTTTTCATCAAAGTGAGCTCCCTCCTTTGGATGTACAAAAACAAAATGAAGCATTCATAATCATATCTTAATACAAAATAAAAGGGATCAAGTGAACTCTTGTAGATATTGGTGTTGTCCTTAATGTGTGTAGTGTGAGTCTTCTGGATAGGCTTGGCATTGATCGATCAAACATTCAACCCGATTCCCTTTCTATTGAGGGATTTGACAACATCACAAAGCAACTGCTTGGTGTGGTTACTTTACCTCTCATGGTTGGAATGGCCACATTGGAAACACCGATCCATGTTATGCCTCAGGAACTTTCATATAATCTTCTCTTAGGCAAACTGTGGATTCATGCAATGAATGGGGTGCCTTCCACTCTACATCATAAAATGAAATACATCTACAAAAAAAAATTATACACACTTGAAGTTGACCCCAATCCAAACAGTTTCTTGCACATTGAGAAAAATAAAGAGAATCACTTCAACACACTAACACCAACCACACAAGTGGAACCTATCCAACAAAAAAATAAAGAACAACATGTTGAACAAATCACAAAACAGTTTCCCTTATTAGACGATGATTGGGGCTCCTTAGACTTCACACCTACATTAATGGGAGAATAAAAGATCATACACAAAGACTCTAAAAAGGGAAACGTAGTCTTGTCAACACAAGACTTGGAAAATCCTTCGAAAGCACCCACCTCAACTACTTTAGACAAAGAAGCAAACAACGAACAACCACCTGATCCACCAGCAATGAAAATATTTATGGAAAAATTTATGAGCTTATGAAACAACATGGTTATAGTGGAAAAGGATGTGGTGCTAACGAACAAGGTATCCACAACGATATCGAGCCTCACACGTAGACAACGACTTATGGTCTTGGTTATTGTTCTTTGATTGAAATCACAAAGCCTTTACCTCACATCAATACCTTCACAAATCACTCTTCTAAACCAACCTTAAAACTAGTGCACCCTGCTCTACTGGACACTAGTGGTATTGAAAGTGATCATTTGCAACACTTGAAACAAACAAAGAAATCTTCGCCTAATGTCAATGTCATCTCCCAGCACACTACTGATTTAGATTTTACACACTCCTCTAAAGGAGCCTACAAAATATCACAATCTATAGCACCTTACATAGGTATGAAATCCTGTACTAAGCAAGAGATATCTTTGTCACATGATAGAGGAACACTTTCTACCTTTGATCAAGAGGGTATCTTGTTGAGACTCATCCAAGATCACTTGATATCTCTTCCTCCCCAAACTCAAAAAAAATTCTATTACAAGAATTCCTTTTGCACCTATCACAGAGTCCATGGTCACTCCACTAATGAATGTAAGGCCTTGAGTATTAAAATCCAACATCTTAAGGAGTTTGGTACCCTCCCTTATGTGGGGGAACCTCATTCCTCTAATTGATACTGATTTCACTCTACCATGCATCTCATCAATCCTTTTTGCTCACTCTTGTCCTTCACTAAGTGGGGGCAAGGGGTTAGGTAGCCTTCTCCTTGTATGACACTTGTCGTTGTCTCTTTTGGCTAGTCGTTAAACTTTCATGAACATATAAAAGAAAGCTTGGGATGTGGATGACATGTCTTAAGATTGACTCGTATGTGACATACAACCTTCTTCATGGCGTAGCTTATTGGAAACATATGACTGGCATGGGGCATGGGGGCATTCATCGACACTCGCATTTCATTATGCGGTTTTCTTTTTCTTGCGATTCCCTCTCTTGGAAGCATTAGGTATAATGTTGCTTAGGATGAGACATTGCACTTGTCCTCTCTTAGAAACAAGATGAGACCATTTGAAATTTTCCTCTCTTGGAGACATTATGCATGATGTTCCTTAAGATGACACCTCGCATGAACTAAGAAAAATCCCTTTGAACATTCGTTACACCATTTTCACTTTTATAAAAGTTATTTTCTTTTATGGTTCCTTATTAAAGTTATTAGGAGGTATAACTTTGGTATGGTTGAGCGAGAAGCCCATTCTGAGGCATGACTTTCCCCATAGCCACCTATGTGTGTGTGAGTGCATACCATCCATGAGTGTATGTTTCTCACCTTCTTGGATTTCTCACCCGATGGACAACCAAGAGTTGCGTCGCCTCAGAGTGAGTATGCATTTTTGGACAAACAACCTAGATCTGATCCACAACTAGCTGGAAAAATGGTCGAAGCTTGATCCGCCTTTTCCCTTTCACTTTTTCTCTTCCTTTAGTTCTTTTCATTGCATGATCATGTATCTTTTTTTGTTGCAAATCATTCACCCTTGTGTGTGTACTCTTACGCTTATGTTGGTCTGACTTAGGATCTTGGATCTTTGGGGGCTTGACTGCTACTTTGATCTTTATCATCCTTTGCCATCCACATTAGTACACTTGGACCCCTACTCTTGAATGACTACTTTAGTGTGAGTTTGAAGCAAGTTCATCCTCTCACTAAAGTGGGGGCTAAATGTGTCACAAAAAAATGTATCCTTGACATTTTTCGCTCATTTGGGCCTTTCTTGTGGTTTTTGACCTAGTTTTGCTTGGATTTAATGTCAAAATTTGGCCAACACATTCACATTAGGTCTTGAACCCTTGCAAATCAATAAGAATTCTACCTCCTATTCTAATCTTCTCTTTTCTTCTCAATCAATCATCTCTCATTCTTCTCAAGCAAGCTAAGGTTATGGCATTCTAAGTCATCAAGCAAGCAGTCAAGGGAAAATTCTTCAACCATTGTTGCAGCAACTCAAGATCTATCATCATGGAAAATTTATAACTCTCTTATTTCATGTTCATGCTTCACTATCTTATCTCTTCATTTTGGTTTACAGATTTAGGTATTTTGTAGGTTTGGAAATCATTGAAGAATAGGTTGAAGACTTGTTGAAGGAATATCCTTGTTGACTAGTGTAAGATCTACACAAAAAGACACCTACTGGCTGAAAATCAAGGTTTTTGTTCTAAATATTTGGAGGAGCAGAAGTGCATGTTGAGGTCTAGAGATTCCCCCTTTGAATCTTCTGAAAAGACAAAGTGGACACTTCCCCCAGTTGTGGTGACTTATTCCCACTGTGCAAGTTTTTCAAATATCTCTACGGATCTGGATACCCATTTGGCTAAAAAAGGCCTCTATGCAGTTTTCCAAAATTTTCCCGAAACTGGACTAAGTCACCCAGTTTGGTACAAGTGTCCTGCCAGGCTTAAAAATCAGATTTTGCATAATTCTAGGGACCTTCACAGTCTTCACTCTAGCCTCTGCCATTTTCCAGGTGCACTCTTTCTATTTACCCCTTTTATCTTGTTCTATATTGCATTTCAATCTATCTTTCTGCATATCACATTGCATCTTCAAGTATTTTATGTTTTCTAAGTTTATACTTGGTGGTGAACCCCTTTCTATCCATTTCCATCCCCAAGAACTCTCCCTTTGAAAAAATTTAATCTCCTTTGCATTAAAGTCTCAAGGGTTTGTTCTTGAATGAATTGTGAATCTTTGTCCCTTCCCCTTTAGGTGCAAAAACCTAGAGGTACATCCAAGGTGACAAAAATTTGTGGTTCAATAAGTAATATCAAGATGACAGAATTGCATTAAGAGCTTCCAAGATGAAAAAATACAAGCTAGGTAGTGAGTTTATATAGAACTAAGGAGAGGATGGAGGTGGAAAATCCAACCAATAGGAATTAACCACCAAAAGTGGAAAGTGGTTCATCCTTTAAGGAAGGAGACATCACATCACCTTATCTCCTAGTTATTAAATAATAAACTCTTTCTTGTCCTGATAAATATTAATAAAAGTGTAGGAAAAACCTATGACTAAGGGAAAAAAATTATCCCACTAGGAAAATAAAAACCTACACTAACACCCCCCCTTAAAAGTAGCTTAGGAGGATGTAAAAGATGATGAGTCCTAACAAATGAGGTCATGTTAGGTACCCATGTACATATCAAATTCCCTCTCAAAGAAGAAGGATCCCTCCACAAATAGAGAGAGAACAACCCCAAGAACAAAGAGATAAGAAGAAAGGACTAAGTAGCCCCCCTTGAAGAGAACACAAACCACACCCCAAGAAAATCTTACAAATGAAGGAACTTACTCTCAATGAAGGCTTTGGTGAAGATGTTTACAATCTAATATGATGTCGGAAAATACTTGAGGTTGATGAACTACTCATGAATTAGCTCTCGAATGTAGCACATTTGAATCTCTATGTGTTTGGTCTACTGATGATGGACTGGATTGTAAGAGATATGAATCACAATCTTGTTGTCACAAAAGATGACTGTAGGCTTTCGAAAGGGAATGCCAAACTTAGTGAGAATATTCTGAAGCTAGATGGCCTCAGTAGTAACATTAACCTCTCCTTGATACTCAACCTCTCTAGATGAAAGAGCATTAGCAAACTGTTTCTTGGTCAACCAACAAACTATACTAGAACTAAGGGAGAAGCAATACCTTGAAGTAGAATTGTGATCTTGAGAATCGCCTACCCAATCTAAATCTATATGTCCCACCAAGTCAACCTCCACGCCCAATGCATAGTGAATCCCATAACTGTGAGTACCCTTGATGTAGTGAAGAATCTGTTTAGCTACTTTCCAGTGTAGCTCATGTGGCTCCTACATGAATTAAAAGACCATACCTACAACATATGAAATTTCGAGTCTCATGTGAGTCAAATATATGAGACTACCAACAAGTTGTCCATACAAAGTTCCATCCACCAAGGGTGAAGAACACAACCTCAAGTTTGACCCCTGATAGAAATAGAGTCGGTGTAGACTTACAATCAACCATGTGAAACCTGTGGAGCATTTCAATTATGTACTTAGGTTGTACAAGAGAGATACCTAAAGAAGACTAAGTGATCTCAATCCCTAATAAATAGTGCAATAAGCCCAAGTCTGACATCAAAAATTGATCATGTTTGGGGCATTTTTCACTACCTAAATGGTGGATAAGTGACTTCTTGTGATCAACAAGTCATTGACATAGAGAATTAGGAAGGTGTGAGTATCATCATGCTGCAAAATGTAGACATTAGGATTAGAATGACATTGAGTGAATCCAACTTTCAGAAGGAAGGAGTACATCTTGGCATACCAAGGTCGAGGGGCATGTTTGAGGCCATAGAGAGACTTTCAAAGATGACAAACAAGTGAAGGATCCTATATAAAATCTTGTGTCTACTCCATGTATATCTCCTCCTGAGGATCACCATGAAGAAAAGCACTCTTCACATCCATCTGATGAACTTCCCATCTATGTGCTACAATCATAGCAAGGACAAGTCAAATGGAATTCATTTTGGAGACTAGTGCAAAAATCTCAGAGTAGTTAATCTCGGGAACCTAGGAGAATCCTTTAGCTAGCAAGTGAGCCTTACGCTTATTAACTGATCCATCTACTACAAATTTTTTTTCAATAGATCTACTTTCATTGAACAATTTTCCCTCCCTTAGGAAGCGGGACAAGATCATAAGTGTGGTTCCTATCCAAGGAACTAAACTCTTCATGCATGGTTGCAACCCACTCAGGGACACCAGAAGCTTCTCGAAAGGACTATGGATTAGAATTTGGGGCAAGGAAGAGATGTGGAGCCTCCTTAAATTGTGATTGTGTTCTTTTGTGATCTGAAGGATCCCCTACCCAATCCCCTGTTAGTTGCAATGTATGATTAGCCCAAAGAGGCCCTTTGGCTGGAGAACCTGAGGGGAATCATCATCCTCTAAAGGTGAAATATGTGTAACCTCATGATAAATATCATAATTTTAAGTGGAGGAAGAAGACCCCTCATCAATATTGAAAGGATTATTATCCTTTGAACAACTATCATCTTGATGCAAGGACTCCAAACTAATGGTGGTTGGAGAAGTGTTAAGAGAAGAACTAGAAGGAATCCCCTAAAAATGAACTCTCCTCTCAATGAGAAACTCATCTATGGTAGGATGAAGAATCATGTAGCCTTTGACATCATTTGGGTATCCAAAAAATATGCAAGGATTTCTATGTGGAGCCATAGCCTTGCATTTCATTGTTGGAATGAGGAGCCATGCACTAGAGACAAACACTCAAAAGTGCTTAACTGAGGGTTTTCAACTAGTCCAAGATTGAAAAGGAGTTACCCCCTTCATAGCTTTGTGAGGAACTTGGTTCTAGATATAACAAACACATTTAATAGTTTTTTCCTAGAAAGGTGGTGCCAAAGACTTGGAGTGAATCATACAATTGCCCATCTCTTTCAAGGGTTGATTCTTCTACTCTACAACTCCATTATGTTGAGGACTATAGGGAATTGTATGCTGCAAATCAATGCCTTATGTTGCACAATACTGCTCAAAATTTTGGTTGACATATTCCCCCCATTATCCATGCACAAAACTTTAATGGATTTTCTAGTTTGCTTCTCTACAAAATCCTTTAATTCCAAGAATGAATCAAAGACTTCAGAATTTTGTTTGAGAAAGTACACAAAGGTGTACTTGGAAAATTCATCAATGAATGTCAAAACATATTGATCTCTGCTAAAATATGGCTGTGGAAATGGCCCTACCAAATCACAATGTATCAACTCCAAAAGATGTGAGGCTCTCCAATCTTTGTCTTTGTCAAAATTATCTTCAAGATTCTTGCCAAGGATGCATCATTGACAAACACCATCATTAAAAAACTATAAGCAATCATGTAACCATGTCCTATTGACTAAGTTGCTCCAAGTAGCGGTAGTTTAAGTGGCCAAACCATTGATGCCACAAATTAGTCACATCATCATAATGAGTGAGTAGAAAAGATGAAGGTGGATCAATAACAAAATGAGAGAATAAATAAAGCCAAGATTGATGATTTTCTTTCCCAACTGTAACTGTAGAATCATTGTGCAACTCACAAATCACAACTTAATCAAGAGAAACTCAACTCTAATGAGGGTACTCCCCTTAAAAAAACACACACACACAACTAAACAAGAGAGATAAATAGAAAATGCAGAAAGAAACACTTTCTTTCTATTATCTTGATGAAGTGAAATTACAATACTCAAAAAATAACATTCTATAGCCACATGGACCTTCTCATTATAGAAATTTGCAAGCTAAAAACCATGATTTTCACTATTGAAGCTCCCCTCTATAACCCATGTTATCCCTCTTTATCCAAGAAGTGTAACTACCTTAGAATATTTTGGAAGGTGTAACCCCATTTTGGCACCAAAAATTCTATCGTCTATTCCCTGCTCTAGAAGTTTTTATTTTTTTATTTTTTTTATTTATATATTTACAACTTCTTGGGGTCATAACTTTTGATTGGGCTGAATATATCATTGGAAATCTTGTGAATATATCTACAACCATCTTTTTCCAAATCTAAAAGATCAGAGATTTTTGCATCCTATTCCGAGGCTCCGAAGGGCCTCAATTTTTCAGTTTTAAACTTCATTGGAGAAATTCCTCAAGATGAAAATTTAATATCTTCCAAATGTGGTATAGGATTTGAGATGATTATTTCACCAAAAATATTATTTTCCCATTTCACTCCTTGGGGTGAATTTTTGTGTCCATAGGAATCGAATAGGCTGACTTACTAAAAAAAGAAGGTGACTATTTTTGGTTGTTTCAAACTTCTAACTATCCCAAAGACTACATAAGTTGCCATGGGCCCCAAAACAAAAAAGGAAACTACAAAAAAAATGAAAATACAATATTTTTGGGTGATGCAAGATTTCCCTTACACCACCGAATGCTCCTGTGTCAAAATCTCTTACTTGTACCTGTGTGAGTGATTTGGTATATCGATAGGAGATTAGTTGATAATGAGGGCACATAAAGAACATCTTGAAATGTGTCATCCTCCATACCAGTAGACCCTCTCCCACACACCTCAAAATAAGTGTCATCACCATCAAAATGGAAGGCATGGTACATGACTCCAAAGATAAAAATCCATCCTCAAATGAATCCATGTGGTGCAAGGCACCCAAATCAAGAGCCCAATTGGATGGTGGAGAAGCAACTGCTACAAGGGTCTTGCCCTTTCCTTTCCCCTTGCTTTTTTTTTCTTTGTGAGACCCCTCATATGAACTTTGTTTAATTAAATCAAGAACACTAAGATTATTATTTTCAAGAATGTGTGTCAAGTGATCAACTTGTTTCTTCAAACATTTATGCTCATCATGATTGGGTCTTTTACAACAGAAACATTTGACCTTCTCTTTCTTAGGCTTATTTTCATGCGAAGATGAGGTCTCATTAGTTTCTTTTGGGGTAGTTGATTTTTTATCCTTCCTTTTGCTATTCTTTTGTTTCTTATCCTTGTTACTAATTTATCCTCACTATTCTTTTTTGCCATGGTTTACATCCAAGAAATGTGACTTATAAGACTTAAGAGTGGCCATTTGGATTTTTTTATCTTTCTCTCATGTGAGACAAGTAGAAAAATCATCCAAAGATGGTATGGTGAATTGATACCCAAGTGCATCCTTAGTAGCATAGAAGGTAGAAACAAATACTGAATATTAAGAACTTAACTTAGAGAGAATGCTTAGAATCAATTGTTCGTCTTTCTTATCAATTCCACATTACTTTAGTTACAACCTTAGTGAATTCAATTTGGTGAATAAATCTTGAATTGTGTTGAAGTTTCCTGGACTTAAACTAATTAGTTCATTTTCCAACATAGGACCCCTCATAGAATCTTTAGTACCAAATAGAGTTCCTATCTTTTTCCATATTTCATTTGGAGTATTTCAAGATTCAATATGAAAGAGAAAATCTAGAGATACATACAAACAGAATGCTCTATATGCTTCATCACATCTATTGAATCACTTAGGATTTTATTCATCTTTAACAAGTTTAGTTTCTAGTCCAATTGTTATTCTATGCAAACCAAGACTTCTTAAGTGAATTCACATTTGTGAATTTCACTCAAAATAGTTGTATGCAGTTAGAATAAGAACTGTTGTTGGAGCCATGCTGAAGAGATGCAAATGAAAGTGCTAAAATAAATTGAATAAAATAACACCAAAACACCCCACCCTTTTCACTAGTATCAAAAATCAGCCCCCCAAATATTATAAGGTTGGCACTTTATAGTTTAGTGCATTTACAAAGCCTTTTCCAAGATACAATGCTCAATAGACTCACAATGGAAATTTGAGACAAAATATAGAAAAATTATCCTTGTAGATGTATATTACTCTTCAATACATTTCCAATGTCTTCATTTATCAAAAAATGGAGCACCGAGGTGAAAGTTATGGCATGTTGAATAAATTAGCAACAAAATACTTCAACCTGAAATATCTACCAAAAATAAATAAATAAATTCAATACTTTTGTAGATGGAAAGTGCTCATCTCTAGCTTTTTGATGATATCTCATTTTCCAAAAATAGACACCATGGTGAAATGTTATGAAACTTTTAAAAATTGGCTAAATTTAGTATGAAGTGACGAGCCTCTTAGCAAAAGCAAAATTTAGCAAAAATCAAATTCATATAAAATGGACTAATTTTATATGAAAATAGAGGTTTTTGGGCCATTTGAGCGTAATGGAAAGGTCCATTAGGCCGAAAATGCTCCAATAAAAAGCTTTTCACCAAATCTAAGCTTCAAACCCTAGTTTGCAACTATATCAAATGGTGACCAAATTGAGTGAAACAAAAGCTAGATCTAACTTTCCTGGACATTCTAAACTCAATAGTAAGCTTACATTTGCACCAATATGCTCCCAAATGAACCTATAACACAAATTCACAAAGAGAAAACCCCAAATTTGATATTTTTATCAAGATTTTTTATTCTGTAGGTCATCATAGGATGCAAGAGAAGAGCATACACAAATTTTCAAGATATCACATAAAAAACTCAAACTCTCAATTAGGAATCTATAAATTGAGAATTCTCAAAATAAAAGCTCTAATATCATGTTAGAAATCTGAAATAGATTAAATAACCCAAGGAAATTTATAAGAGAAATTCAAAGCTACATAAACTAGAAAAACATAAATAATGCAAACCAGCAACTCCAAGAGATATAAAATGTCAAGATGATAGAATTACATTAAGAGCTTCCAAGATAAAAAAAATATATATACAAGATAGGTAGTGAGTTTATATAGAACTAAGGAGAGGATGGAAGTGACAAATCCAACCAATATGAATTAACCACCAAAAGTGGAAAGTGATCATTCCATCCTTTAAGGAATGAGACATCATATCACCTTATTTCATAGTTATTAAACAATAAACTCACTTTATTATCCTAAGAGAGCTTAATAAAAATGTAGGAAAACCTATGAAAAAGGGAAAATAAATTATCCCACTAGGAAAATAAAAACTTACACTAACAGAGGGATGGAGAGATAGAGATAGAAAGAGGAAGAGAGTTTGGAGAGGTAAATAGATATAGGGGAGAGTGAGGGAGAGATAGATAAATAGAGATAGGGAGAGACAATGGAGAGATAGAGAGAGATGAATATTTATAGGGAGAGATAGATATAGAAAGATATAGATGAAGAGATGTATAGAGAGAGGGGTAGCTTGAGAGATATAGATAGAGAGGGTAGAGATTAAGAGATATAGATAGAGACAAGGAGAGATATAGAGAGAGAGATAGTGGAGAGAGATAGGGAGATAGATAGAGACATAGAAAGAGAAGAGAGGGAGAGATAGAGATAAAGAGAGGGAGAGATAGATATTGAGATGAAGAGGGATGAAGGAATAAATAAAGAGAGAGGGAGGATAGAGAGATTAAGAGATAGAGGGAGAGTATATAGACAAATAGAGGGGGGAATAAGGATAGATAGAGATGTATAGAAAGAGAGGGAGAGATAGATATTGAGATGGAGAGAGAGGGAGGGATAGATAAAGAGAGAGGGAGGATTGAGAGATTGAGAGGTAGAGGGAGAGTAGATAAATATAGAGGGGGAGAGATGAAGAGATATTGAAATAGATCAAGATAGATAGAAAAAATATATAGACAGAGAGGCAAAGAGAGACAAACATGGAGACAAAGACAAATAGATAGATATAGAGATAAAGATATAAATAAATAGAAATGGGAGTGAAAGAAGTGGAGAGATAGAGAGGTAGAGTGATAGAGAGAGATGTAGAGGGATGGAGAGGAAGATAGAGAGAGAGAGAGAGAGAGAGAGAGAGAGAGAGAGAGAGAGAGAGAGAGAGAGAGAGAGAGAGAGAGGGAGAGATAGAAAAGAGAGGCAGAGGAATAAACTAAGGGATATATATGTATGTATGTATGTATGAATACATGTATGTATGTATATGTATGTGTGTGTGTATGTATGTATGTATGTATTTATGCATGTATTTACATATATATATGTACATACATACATACATATACATAGAGACACACACAAATACATGCATACATATATAGAGAGAGGGGGGGGAGATTGTTAGATATATATAGAGATAGACAAAGGAAGAGATAGAGATGCAAAGAGATGGAGAGGGATAAGGGAGAGATAGTCAGTGAAAAATAAAGACAAAGGGAGGATAGAGAGATAGAGGGAGAGCACATAAAGATATAGATATGGGGGATAAAAGGGGGGAGAGAGGGAGAGGGAGAGTACATAGATATATATAGAGGGGGAGATAGAGATATATAGAAAGAGTAGATAGATTTATCTTGGGTAACCTATAGCATGAATGTAATACCAAGAAAAATATATAATCAAATGTTTTCCTACATTATTGTAAACAATTTCTATATGCACTATTGAGTTAGATATGTAAATTAATAACACAATATTTTAATCTCAATTGAAAAACTCTTTGTTTTCTCATTAATTTACTATGGATTTCCCAGTATCTCCTTCATGGTGAGAAAAGTGTCACGATTAGTATCCTTTGAATGACCATCATCTCCAATTTCATTATACCAACAATGTCTTCCATTTCCTTGACTATGAAAATCCCCATGATTGTCCTCTCATACCTAATAACTGGTGAAGGAATTCTCCTAGATGCGATTATCCATGAGGTGTTCGTGATGAGTTTAATGAATTTATAATATTCTAAATAACTTTATTTTGGCGATGTGAGGTGTTGAATCCTCAAGTTAGTACACTATGCTTATAGTGATATCTAATAATTAAGACTATCCTTTCTTCTATGATATTTAATATGGCATGGCATCGAATGACTATTATGAGTATGAATTTTTTCCTTAATTATAATCTCTCAAAGAACTAATGAATCTTAATAAATTTTAGGAAAAAAATTTGATGGAAAAATAAATACTAGGAAACTTCTCTTTGCTATGGCATTCTTATCCTCATCAAAATTTGATGGATTTCCATGAGGGAAATAAAATTTTAGATATAAGAGATAAATTTTAGGACCTCCTTTCTCGTTAAATTTTTTATGAGATAATAAAATATACACACCTAATCCTTCCAATATACATGGTTATAGAAAAGTATCTTAAGATACCTAAGAGGAAAATACTACTAAACATTGATAGAGTAGATCTCACAATTCATGAAACTTAAGAATGTTCCATTCAGACCTACAACTAGATATTGGGTCCTTACATAATAACCTCTATCTCTATATTTTTCTATATCTTCCTCTCCCATTCTATCTCCCTCCCCTTTTCTTTCTCTCTTCCTCTCTCTCCCTCTCCCTCCCTCTCTATCACTTTCTATTCCTCTCAATATCTATCATTTGAAAATAT
Source organism: Sequoiadendron giganteum (assembly GCA_007115665.2). NCBI lineage: Eukaryota > Viridiplantae > Streptophyta > Pinopsida > Cupressales > Cupressaceae > Sequoiadendron > Sequoiadendron giganteum. Next base: position 599,968,416 of record CM021105.1, on the reverse strand, counting down.
CTCCATATAACTTTTAAACTTTATTTATATATACCTCTCTATCTCTATCTCTTTATATATTCCTCCCTGTTAGTCCCTCTATCTCTCTATCTCTCTTGGTCACACTATCTTTCCATCCCCCTTCCCTATCTCTCTCTTTGTCTCTCCATATCCCCTATCTTTATATACATCTCTCCCTATCTCTCTTTATGTCTATCTCTCCCTATCCCATCTCTCTTTCTATGTCCTTTCTTTTTATATCTCTCCCTCCCTCTCTCTCTATATATTTTTCTTTGTTGCCATCACCCTCTATCTCTTTATATCCCTCTCCATCGCTTTCCATCCTTATCTCCCTCTTTACCTCTCCCTCCATATTTATCTTTACTTCTCTCTATCTTTCTCCCTCTCTCTCTATATTTATCTCTCCCTTTTTAACATAATTTCTCTCTCCCTCCCTCTCTCCCTCTCTCTACCTCTTTCCATCTCTTTCTATATTTCTATCTCCCTATCTATCCCCTCTCTTCATCTATCTATATCTATTTATCTCTACCTCTCTCCCTCTCTTTATATCTCAATTGAGATTTATATCTCCCTTTATTTCTATCCATCTATTTATTCATCTATCTCCATATCTCTTTATCTCTTTATCTCTCTCTCTCTCTCTCCCTCTCTCTCTCCTATTTTCTCTCTCTCTCTCTCTCTCTCTCTCTCTCTCTCTCTCTCTCTCTCTCTCTCTCTCTCTCTCTCTCTCTCTTTATATATATATATATATATATATATCTTCATCTTTCTCTTTATTTCCCTATTTATCTCTCCCTTTCTCTCTACCTCTCTCTTTTCCTTTTGATACCTATCTCCTCTCTCTCTCACTATCTCTTTCTATCTCACTCTATCTCTCCTTATCTCTCTATCTTTCCATATCTCTTTCTATCTTTCCTCTCTCACTATACCTCTCTCTATATATTCCCCTCTCTCCTCTCTCCCCCCTCCCTATTCCTCTCTCCCTCCTCCCTCCCTTTCTCTCTTTTTATCTCTCTATCTCTCCCTATCCCTATCTATCTCTCCATCTCCCTCTCTCTATCTCTCCATCACTCCATTTATTTATATTTATACCTCTCCATCTCCCTCCTTTTATCTCTCCCTCTCTCTTTCTCTATCTCTCTCCCTCTCTTTCTCCATCTCTTCCTTTATATCTACATCTCTTTATTTTTGCCTCTCTTCCTTTATCTCTACATCCCTTTATTTCTCCCTCTCCCTCTCTATCTCACCACTCTCTCTTTTATCTATGTATCCCTATATCTCTATCTCTATCTCCATATCTATGTGTCCCTCCCTCTCTCCCTCTCTTTCTACCTCTATCCCTCTCACTTTCCATCTTCCTATCCCTATCCCTATCCCTATCCCTATCTCTCCCTCTAACCTCTCTATCTCCCTATCTCTCCTTGTATCTCTATTGCTATATATTACACTATCCCTCTTTGTCTCTATATATGTATTTATCACTCCCTCTTGGTACCTCTATCTCTTTCTATCTATCTAGATATATCTCCATCCCTCCCTCTATCTCTTCGTGTCCCTCTCTCTATTTCTCCCTCTCAATCTCTCAATATATTACCCCCCCTCTCTCTTTGTCTCCTATCTCTCTATCTCTTTCTATCTCCATCCCTCTCTATCTAACCCCCCTCTCTCCCTCCCTCGCTCTCTCTCATTTTATGTATTTCTTTCTCTAACTCTATGGTGCAAGAGCACCCATAGGTTGCCTTAATGGCATTTTGGTTATGATTAGATGAAGGTCATGTTGACCATTGAGTAGGTGAGACAAGGTTAGAGGTTAGGACTTTTATTATGTGCAAATAAGGCCATGAAGTTGTAAACCTTCTATTTGGCACAAATAGCAAGTTGATGTCCTCATGATGTCATTGGATTCAACCTTGGGTCAGAAATGTGTTTTGGTCTTTGGGATAGTAATTGGGAAAGGTTGGATGAGTTTAGAAACTCATTTGCTCAATTTACTAGAAATTGGAAAAAGTTGCAAAATGTTGCATTTTACAACTTTGCCACAATGCAATTGAAATTACACGACCAAGGGGAGGGCATAACTTTTTTTGAAGATCTATTTATGGTTGGCCTCGACCTAAAAGAGGGGTTAGAAGTTTGTGTGATCAAAAGAAGTGATGAATTGAAAGAAAGGAACATATATGTTTGAGTGTGTAATTTCTTGTTCTTGCTGTTACAGTGATCTGTTGATGGTTAAAATGACACAAACAACATTAAAACAAAATATTTCTACTCTATTTCTCCTGAAAGAGAAAGACAACATGTAGTAGCCTAACTCCCAAGGTCCTGGTAGTTCGTTCTCAATTGTTTGATGTCACTCAATTGGTTCATGCAACTGTAATATTCAAGGGGCCTGTGTTGGTAACAAAGGATTCAAGCTATGACTCTCTTTATCAAAATAGTTCCTGTAACTCAATGGGTTTTAAAAAAAAGAAAAAGATAGATCCAAGGGGTAAATCAGTAAGTATGAATTAAATTTATCCAATATCCCGACATATACTTTTAACAATGAATGTTTTCTTAACCGATCACAAAAACCATAGCATGACACAACCCATAGTATGACTGTACCATCGTATACATCTTAGGTGCTTAATTCAATTCCACTATTCACATATCACAAGTATTTCCAAGATTTCAAAACAACACACATTCATTCATCATCAAAACTATAGATCAACAGACTTCAATAACTTTAATTCAATGACAATTTACCAAGATAATCTTTAAACCTGGTTTCCTCTAATGACTTTCATCACATAAGAAACTATCATGCTTCAGCACAATCACTGGCATTCAGGTGGATTATAACTCATTAACCTTATCAAACAACACAATTCAATGTAAACTCCATATTTCATAAACCTGTAATTCTATTAACTGTCAAAAGATCTAGTACAATGTATCTCTGCAAAACTCTATAAAATTCTATCTCCTAGCACTAGGTAAGCCAATCCAATTCTCAATTAGCCAACCCTTACCATGTGATACCCATCTGGTATTTATAGATATACAAAAAGAAGTTCGAACTTCACTTCTATCTTAGGCTTTCCACCTTTTTAGGAACAATCAACTTTCTTGGAAACTCAGATCAACTTTGATCTTGAGTTCTTACATTATACATTCAGTTTGATCTAAAAATAGAAGATAGAAATAGAAGAAAAGAAGTCATGTGCCCTTAAGACTATCAGTGCTGCATGCATGCAACATGCAAGGAACAAGAACATCATGCATGCAAGATTTTTATGCATGTGAAGCCAGATCCGCCATGAACTCATCATAACTAGTGAAGACTTGTTGTAGCATATCCATATCTGGCCCATCAATCTAGTCATCTTCAAATTTTGATGCGATCCAACTCAATTGCAGCAAACTCTTTCATACTTTTTACCTTGATCAATTCTCTCCCTGTAGCTTTTATTTCTTCTTTGACTTCTACAAGCCGATCTATCACCAAGTCTCCTCTATCATCTTTCTCCTACATGCAAACCTCTAATTAGATCTTTAGATATCATCATAAAACATGCTTTTAAAACATACCTGTTACACATACATCGGAGTCGGAGCCAGACAGAAGCTCAAAACAATCTCTTTTACAAAATTGGCGGACTCGGAGCAAAAACCAACATGGAAACCTCACCTAATAAGAAACGGGCTCAGAGTCGGATTCGGGAAGTTATCGGAATAGGGATCGAAACAAAAAATGAATTTGGTTTTCTTCGAATTTTCATTTTTTTCATATTCTATTTCGATTCTGCCTCCGCCTCCGATTTGGTTATTGTTACTTCAAAAAAAGACTTTCCGACTATACACGGAGCTGGACCCGGGATGAAAACGGAATTGACAACCTTCGCAAACAAAATTCTTAAATTCAAGATCAGTTCCGATCCCGCCTCCGCCAGTTTATCCTATACTTCAAGGAAACCTTTTAAAACTCGGAATCGGAAATGGGATAAAAATGGAATCGATGACTTTTGTAAAACAAAACTCTTAGGTCCATAATCTATTCCAATCTTGCCTCCGCCTATGCTAATCATGACATCATCAAATTTATTCATTTTCAACATAACTTCATGATTAAAACCTAGGTCGCTATAAAATGGCAAAGGAGCTTTAAAACTCTACACCATATGACTGTTGGGAACAATTGCATTTTAGGGCCATTTATTTAAATCTTATTTAAAGTAATTGCAAAGACCAACGAAACCCTAATCTAACAAACCCGATAAAAACTAGGGAACCGATTTAAACCCTGCCCTTCTACCAAATGATGAAACCCTAATTTAAACAATAAATCTAGTCTACCCTAACTCACTGAAAAATCTCTAATCTACCTCACTGTAGATTCTTAATCTAACAAACGCCATTAAAAACCCTTAATCTAATCTAATCTACTGCAAACCAAAAATGACACGACGCAATCACGATTAAGACATGAAAGCGACAATGCCCTAAAATAGAAAGAAATGACATGATAAAACAAGACAACAAAGATTCAAAGCAAAACAAACAAGACAAAACAAGAACCTGCTCATTCAATCACATCGATGATCATAAAATTGCTTTAAAACACAATGATTGAACACGTGAGCAGATATAAAGCAAAACACAATGAACACAACTACAAATAAACAAAGAACAACAAAGATAAAAGACCTATCTCAAACGCAAACAAACCCACGCTAACTTTTTGAATCAATTTGCACACAATACCCTTTCTCTATCTCGATCAATTTGCTCAAACGAACTCTGCTATTGCTCTTCGCGCTCTCGGACTTGTAATAATAACAATAATGATCGGCTTTAACCCTTAATAAAGGAAAATGTGTGAATTTCTACCTACACCGACAACCACCATCAATGCATTAAAACACAGTAAAGGCGGAGTTGAAACTATAAGAGAACGAACACTGGTCTTCAGTGCAACTTCAGTCAAAAATGTCAATGACAAAAAGGGTGGGGGTGGAACTAAAATGGAAAAGGGATTTTACATTTATAAAATTTCCAAACCTCATTCCCATTCCAGCTCCAGTTCCGACAACTAAAAAGAAAACAAAACAAAAACAAAAAGTTAAGTAAAAGACCAACCTAATAAAACACAAAAACCAAGACAAAGCAAAATAAAAAGATTGTGATTTTGCAAATTTTGATAACAACCATCCCAATTCCCACTCCGGTTTTGCTTCTGCTAAAGACCAAAAACAAAGGCAAAGAAAAGACTATTAGGATAGAACCAAAAACAAGCCTCAAAAGAACTTTCAGAACCCAATTCAAATCCGGTTCCAATTCTGACAGAGAAACCAAAGAAAAACAAAGTATTGGCAAAAACTCGACTCCAAACTTTGTTTCAAAAATAACTCAGTACAAAAAAATACAAAGGGGGACCCATTTTGACCAAGGAAAAAGATGGGGTGGTTATGCAAGGCATAACAAATGGCGACTCAGCTGGGAAAATGGTTTACCTATTTTCAAAATACCCAAATAAAATTTTAGTCACCCAAAAACTACTTGGCTTATAAACACCTTACCTTGAATGAGATCAGATATTTGTAGGATAATCTTGAGTTTGAATCTCAGATGTTATGTGCTCATGAGTTATTTCTGAATCTGAGTGTGTGCTTATATCGTGCATCATTCTTTGTAGATACTTTCTTTGCTTGTGAACAACTATACCTAAGTTTCAAGCTACATAAGTTGAGTCCTTTAACTATCGTGTATTAAAATTCTGGGTATTGCTCCGCTGCTAGACAGGCGTCCATAGCCCCGATGAAGATACCTCTAGTCCTCTCAAAGCATTGCTCTACTTCCAGATAGGCGTCCATAGCCCCGATAGAGATACTTTGTTACCCACTTGATATTGAGCTTGCTTTTCTTTCTTTCTTTCTCTTTCTTCTTTTTTTTCATGGATGGAAATTCTTTTATGCATCTCTCAATACTCAGATTCAATGAATCTAACATGTGGGTTGAATACTACAATGGATTTCATGATAGTCTTGGAATCTGATTTTTCACTTGAAACATAGATAGAGTCATTCTAAAACAAATAGGTAATTACTCATGCAGATGCTTTTCTAATTTGGTGACAGATCTTTGATCATAATTCATGAGATATTCAGATTTACATCTTCTATCCTTAATAACTTTTCCAACCCAAACTAGAATGATCATAAAACATAAGTTTTAGAATGAAATCCTTTTCAATGATTATAATGAGAATACCTAAACCAATTTCTCTCCTAGTACCAATAGTATACTTTGAATAACAACCCCCTAACTTGAGATGAGCAAAATAAGAATCCCCAACGAAACAAGACAAAACAAAACAAAACAAACAAAACAAAGAAACAAAACAAAAAAAACAAAACAAGCAAAACAAAACTAAAAACTAAAAACTTAATTACATATGATACAATATAGTACATTCCTTTTCAAAACACCAGACTTTCTATGCACCAATTTAGTGTTTAAGAAACCGACCATTAACTGGTAATGGAACAGGCTCTCCTGTTAATGTACTCAAACGAAAGGTATTCTCCCCTAAGATTTTAGCTATTTGGTAGGGACCTAACCAAAGTCTATCGAATTTCTGATGGTCTCCCTTCCTTTCTCTAGCCTTATCCCATAATAGCACAAGGTCTGATATTCTAGAAGCTTTCACTTTGGCTCTTTTTTCAAACCAGCGCTTGACAACAACCTGATGTTTAGAGAATTGTTGCAAAGCAACATCTCTTTGTTCTTCCATGTTCAATAAGTTAAGCAGTCTAACCTCAATCCTATCATCCTTATTATAAAATTCCTGCATGAATTTCAGAACAAGTATTTGTAAATGTATGGGGAAGATTGGATCCTGGCCATAAACTAACTTAAAAGGTGAATTCCCTAGGGCTGCTTTGATTTTGGTTCGATTTGCCCACAAGGAAAATCTCAGTTGGGTATGCCAGTCCCTAGGGTTACTTTCTAACAACTTTTTTATTACTTCCAATAAATTCTTATTTGTGAACTCAGCCACTCCATTCCCCTGAGGATAATAATTGGAAGAATATTTTAACACAATATTATGCTCATAGGCCCATGAAATAAATTCAGCAGAAGAAAAAGCAGGGCCGTTATCACATACCCGAGCAAATGGAACTCCAAACTTGGTTGTGATGTTCTTTGTCAGAAATTTAATGACCACCTCCGTGGTGCTATTCTTGCAAGGTAGGGCCTCCGTCCAAAGTGTGCAATAATCCATCGTAGTCAAGATGAATTTGTGACCTGCAGAAGAATTTGGATTAATCACACCTATAAAATCAAGTGCCCATTGGGAAAATGGCCTTACCTCATAAACCGGCTATAGGGGCATCGCAGGATTTCTTTCTCTTGATGCAGAAGTTTGGCATACATGACAATTCCTGCAATGTTGATGTGCATCTCTAAACACATAAGGCCAATAGTACCCTGACCTTAAAATATGATGAGCCAATGCATCAGCAGATCCATGTCTTGTTCCATGCCTGCCATGAAATTCACTTATAGCATGTTTAGCTTCTTGCTGATCCAGGCAACGCAAGTAGATCCCTTGGAAATTATTCCTGTAGATTGATCCTTCTTTAAGCATATAATGAGTGCTTTTCATCCTTAATGCTCTTCTTTGAGTAGCATTCATCCCTTCTGGACACTTGTTATTGAGGAGGAAAAAGACTAACTCTGTATACCAAGGATCTTTTGTGAACGATTGAACAGTGTACTGTTGGCAAGTTATACTTCTGTCCACTTTAGCCATCACCTTTGACAAACCTTGACCTCTTACAAGCTTCATTGGGTGAATTTTCAAGTCAAATTCTTGTAAAATGGCCATCCATTTCCCTCTTCTTTCTCCTAGTTCACTTTGCATCAGGAGGGACTTTACAGCTGGATCTGGGACTATAGCCATTACTTGACTTCGGATTATGTAGTGTATGAAATTTTTCACTGCTCACACCAATGCAAAAGCCTATTTTTCTATTGATGAATATCTTACCTCTGCATTCTTAAAGGGAGAGCTCATAAAAGCAATAGGCCTCTCCTCATTCTCTTCTCTTCTCTATGTCAAAATTGTTGCACATGAATGTTCAGAAGCAAAAGAATAAATGTAAAAGGGCTTTAGATAATCCAGGCTTGTTAAAATAGGTGCCTCAAATATAGCTTGTTTAATCTGCATGAAAGTAGATTTAGCCTCTTCACTCCATTCAATCTTCGCATCCTTCTTCATCATTTCATTAAGTGGTTTAACAATTTCTGCAAACCCTGTTATAAACTTCCTGACAAAATTAATCCTTCCAAAGAAAGATCTCATCTCCTTCTTACTTCCTGGCCTTGTCAACTTCAAAATGGCTTCTACTCGATCAAGATCTATGTAAATTCCCTCCTCTGATATAATGTGACCCAAAAGCTTCTCTTCAGAAACTCCAAATACACATTTCTTTGGATTGAGAGAAACACCATAACTGATACACTTCTTTAGTACTTTCTCTAAATCAGCAGCATGATCTTCTCTACTCTTAGAGAAGATGGTCAGATTATCAACATAGATGATTATACACTTTCCTATTAGGTCTTTAAACGCTACATCCATCGCTCTTTGAAAAGTAGCACCAGCATTAATTAGACCGAATGGAATCCTCCTGTAGGCAAATGTGCCCCACTTTGTAGTGAAAGCAGTCTTCATCCTATCCTCATGACTTACCAGTACTTGATTGTATCCTGAATATCCATCCAAGAAAGACATCATTTGAGATCCATTAACTTTTTGCAATACTTCATCAAGAGAAGGTAATGGATAGTTGTCCTTCTCAGAGGCTTTGTTTAAATTTCTGAAATCCACACATAACCCGATTTCCCCATTCTTCTTCCTCACAGGAACTAGATTAGCCACCCAAGTAGAGTGCCTAACTGAAAAAATTATTCTTGCAGCCAAAAGCTTCTGTACTTCTCTCTGGATCCGATGCTCGATTAATGTATTGACTGGGCGTTGCTTTTAGCGAAACGGCTTGGCTTCTGGTTTGAGAGGAATTGTATGTGTGATGACAGATGTATCAAAAGTTTTCAAATCATCATAGCTCCAAGAAATTGCTTCAGTATTCCGTTTCAAGACTTTGATTATCTCATCCTTTATTTCCCGAGGACAAGTCTTCCCTATAAGAACATTCCTTTCTATCCCTAAGTGAGTCAAATTAACGGATTCATACTTGCCTCCCTCACTCTTTGTAGGCATTCTCTGATAAGCTCGTGGATCTGAATCAAATATCCTTTCCAATGTTATCATCCCTTTTGAAATGTTATTACTTTTTAAATCCATTATCCCTTCTGGATTGTCACTTTCTGTATTGTCACTTTCTAGATTCCAGTCTCCTTGATCCCTGTCAACATCATCAATTATCTATCCTTGAAATACATCAGAACTCTCCAAAAAGGCCAAAATATGTTGATCATCATTAAACACCTGGAAGTGTCTTAACATTGTCAGGAATTGCAAGGACTAAAATCAATTCCACAGAAAACCTCTTTAGATTTGAATCTTGCATCGGCTCTAATGTACTTGCTGCAATGGCAAGAGCATCTGCTATTTGATTTTCTTCCCTTGGAATAAGAGTAATCCCAAAGGCATCAAAATCTTCTATTAAATTCCAGACCCTATTCCTATAAGCAGCCAATCGTTTACTATGGCAAGTGTATTGGCTACGTACTTGTTTCACAATTACCTCAGAGTCTCCCATCACTGTAAGAGCAGTTACCTTCTTCTTATGAGCAAACATAAATCCTCTTGCAAGTGCCTCATATTCAACCACATTGTTAGTGCAACCAAACTGCAATCTATAAGAAGCAAAATAAGTTTTCCCTTTCGGGTTAGTTAGTTCAATTCCTGCTCCACTTTCTGCTTTAGATTTAGAACCATCAAATTTAAGAGTCCATAATTGGTCTTTAGCTGGGAGCTCTTTCTTTTTAGAAACTACAAGGATTTTGTCACTTGTGACATGTGGCAGCTCGAACTTTTTCTATTTATTAGAATTCGTGTTGAGAAGAAGCTCAGTTAATGATTTTCCTAATTCCTTAATTTGTTCAACAACTACCTCCTGAGAGATTTCTTTGGTTGAGTCAGGATCTAACTCATCTTCTATTAACTCTTTTGGCATTGGCAAAGCATCTGGAATAGGGGTAGTGAAATGAAACTGAGATACTTCCACTTCCTCTTTTTCATGATCTGAAAACCCTAAGACCTGAGTCTGTTCTACTGGTAAAGAAACTTCTTCTTGAGAAAGACTGATCCGTGTAAGAATAGTTGCATCCTTAGCTTGGAAGGAGAACTCATTGATGGGAATCTCAGTTACCTCTTGAAATTCTTGCTTGGGTAGATCTACATGCCTTAGAATATCTATGCATGACTGACATGTCTACACCAATTAGGAAGCAATAAATTACTCAAATCAGTTTCTGTTCCTAAAACCAGCCTATCTTGTTGCAATTTCCTTATTAGAACTTGCTGGTTAATGTGAATCATCGAATCAGTGTGGTCTAAGGATAGTGTATCCTCAGAACTAACTACAGAGAAAGTAAGGACTTCCTCTTGCTTGTAAACACCCATCTCAGTCTCAAAGAATGCTACTTCATTTGAAGTATCATACTTTGTAATCATGTGTTTGAGCCTAGGTTCACTTTCAATTCTTATCTGAGTGGCAACCCCTTTCCATGGTAACCACATGTGCGAGAATTCAAAGGACAGATACCCTCCTATGCTTTTCATTAGCTCTCGACTTAAAAGCATCCCATATGTTTATGGGGTGTCATCAACTTGAATATCTATATAGGTCTGGATCCTTGGGTCTGATCCAACCTGCACATGCATGTTCTTCAATTCACCTACAACATTAACTTTAGTTTTATCCAATTGAATCACCTTTTTATTGGTTGGAATATGACTCAATCCTAACTTTTTACAAATCAAAAAAGGCATGACATTCCCTGATGCTCCAGAATTTAATAGGCAATTATGTAGATTCTTTCTAAAGATTCTCAAACTTAACAAGAAAGGTGGGGTACTGGTCTTACCTTTATACATAGCAGCATTCATCTCCTTTGCGGGAGTCACTTTACCTTTCCCTTTCAAGCGATTTGTTTCTTCCAAAGCTTTCAATACCACCTCCCTTTGAACTGGGCACCACTTCATGATATCAAAGAAAGACAGTGATGTCTTCTGCCTTTGCAATTCTGCAACAAAATCAAACTCTGAATCATTCTTAAATAGATACTTAGGAAAAGAAGACTGATTACCTCTATTCTGAGCATCAGAAGGTCCCTTTGGTGGGGGTGGATTGTTATCTGCATTCTGATTTGGTGGAACCATGTTGTTAGGGGGTGCAGATGTAGTGAATGGCCCTTTATTCTGGTTCCTCAGAAAGTGACCACCCTTAGATTGGAAGGCTTGAGCATCATAAACATCTTCTTCCTGCTCATTATCCCCTTGCATAGGGAATTGATACTTTTCTTCAATGGTTTCATAAGTCATGGCAGTGCTGACTGGCCCATTGCCTTAATTGGAATTTCTTGCTTGAGGATGGGCATCAGCCTATGCAATTTTCACCATCTTCTCCATTTCTGGGCAATTGACCTCAGAATGGGCTACTGTATCATGCAACCTACACCAATTTGTCATAAAATTCAAATCAGCAACATTAGCAGTATTTGATCTCTCTTCAGTTGCTTGATAATTATGGGGAACTCTTCCATTGTTAGGTTCAGTGTTCCACTACCTATTATTGTTGCTGTTATTATTGAACCTTTGATTGTATCCTCTGTTTTAATTTTGATAATTCTGGTTTGAGGAATTTTGATTCTAGAAGTTCCTATTGGTGTTCTAATTTTGGTTCTGATTAGCATAATTGCCCTGATAGTTATAACCTCCCTGATTATTGTAATTCTGGTTTTGATTATTGGGAGGGTTTTGTCTAAGCTGTGCCATGTCATTTGACATTTGAGAGAGAGTCTTTTTGAGAGTCTCTACTTCGCTTGTAAGTTGAACAGTTTGATCATTTGCACATTTTGGACTATGGCCGGGGAATGGACATGGGTTGGTCCTCCCCCTTGTTGCAATTGATTTTGAGGTTGATGTTGAGGTTGTTGTTGTGGGAATTGATGTGAGGAATCATGCATGCTATTTCCAAAGAAGGGCACAATTAGTGGAGCTTGCAACTCAGATACAGGTCCATAATGGGAATAAGACGTCCCTGGGATAGTGTTGTATAACGATGGATTAGGCATCTGATAATTCATTGGAGGAAAAGGTACTCCCAACCCTCCAGGTTGCAGATTTGTCTGGTATTACAATTTGATAGCCAAATGATAAATCTTAGATAGTGAGTCAATCTCATCAGGTTGATAATTTCTTTGTAAGAACAGACCAATCAAAGGATCAACAACTCTCAGATATGCCTGTATGGCCATGGCTTCCGACACTAGGTAAGGTTCTTGTAGCCTACGATACATTCTATGGAACCTAGTGTTGAACAAGGGCAACGATTCATGATGCTCCTTTCTAATAGTGGCAAATTGGTGATATAGTATGGCAGGGTCTACATATACCCTAAACTGATTAATAAAAGCATTCTCTAAATCTATCCAACCTAGAATGGATCCTTGGGGCAGATTTAGATACCAATTATATGCCATATCTCCTAAACAGTAAGGAAATAGTCTACATAGCACATCTTGATGAGCAACTTGAGCTCATGTGCGGGCATCTTTGAATGCTTATATATGTTCGTCTGCACTTCTTGATTCTCCATGCATGTATTTTGGACATAACTTCTCTCGGTTTTTTGGTAAATCATGGAATTTTCCTGGAATAGTCCCTAACGGGGAGGGATTACCCACAAAATAAGCCATTGGTGGGATTGGTTGGGCAGGTGGTGGTGATAAAGGCCGAATTGGTGGTGACAAAGGCCTATTTGGTGGTGGTGTGGATGGAATCGGTGGAAATCCTGGTGGAGTAAGTGGTGGTGGTAATGTAGGTATTTCTATCCTACGAGCATGAGGTCTTGATCTAACCGGGGTTTGAAGTTCTTCAAATAGTTCATGATTAGTAGAGGATCTAAGCACCCTCTCGTATCCCTCCGGTGAAAAAGATCTTCCGCGAGCCAGCTTGTCCTTTCAGCCCTCCTTCTAGCACCAATTTATGTTGATGGTTAAAATGACACAAACAACATTAAAACAGAATATTTCTACTCTATTTCTTCTGAAACAGAAAGACAACATGTAGTAGCCTAACTCCCAAGATCCTGGTAGTTGGTTCTCAACTGTCTGATGTTACTCAATTGGTTCATGCAACTGTAATATTCAAGGGGCCTGTGCTGGTAACAAAGGATTCAAGCTATGACTCTCTTTATCAAAATAGTTCTTGTAGCTCAATGGGTTTTAAATAAAAGAAAAAGATAGATCCAAGGGGTAAATCAGTAAGTATGAATTAAATTTATCCACTATCCCGACATATACTTTTAACAATGAATGTTTTCTTAACCGATCACAAAAACCATAGCATGACACAACCCACAGTATGACTGTACCATCGTATACATCTTAGGTGCTTAATTCAATTCCACTATTCACATATCACAAGTATTTCCAAGATTTCAAAACAACACACATTCATTCATCGTCAAAACTATAGATCAACAGACTTCAATAACTTTAATTCAATGACAATTTAACAAGATAATCTTTAAACCTGGTTTCTTCTAATGACTTTCATCACATAAGAAACTATCATGCTTCAGCACAATCATTGGCATTCAGATGGATTATAACTCATTAACCTTATCAAACAACACAATTCAATGTAAACTCCATATTTCGTAAACCTGTAATTCTATTAACTGTCAAAAGATCTAGTACAATGTATCTTTGCAAAACTCTATAAAATTCTATCTCCTAGCACTAGGTAAGCCAATCCAATTCTCAATTAGCCAACCCTTACCATGTGATACCCATCTAGTATTTATAGATATACAACAATAAGTTCAAACTTCACTTCTATCTTAGGCTTTCCACCTTTTTAGGAACAATCAACTTTCTTGGAAACTCAAATCAACTTTGATCTTGAGTTCTTACATTATACATTCAGTTTGATCTAAAAATAGAAGATAGAAATAGAAGAAAAGAAGTCATGCGCCCTTAAGACTGTCAGTGCTGCATGCATGCAACATGCAAGGAACAAGAACATCATGCATGCAATATTTTTATGCATGTGAAGCCAGATCCACCATGAACTCATCATAACTAGTGAAGACTTGTTGTAGCATATCCATATCTGGCCCATCAATCCAGTCATCTTCAAATTCTGATGCGATCCAACTCAACTGCAGCAAAATCTTTCATACTTTTTACCTTGATCAATTCTCTCCCTGCAGCTTTTATTTCTTCTTTGACTTCTACAAGCCGATCTATCACCAAGTCTCCTCCATCATCTTTCTCTTGCATGCAAACCTCTAATTAGATCTTTAGATATCATCATAAAACATGCTTTTAAAACATACCTGTTACACATACATTGGAATCAGAGCCAGACAGAAGCTCAAAACAATCTCTTTTACAAAACTGGCGGACTCGGAGCAAAAACCAACATGGAAACCTCACCTAATAAGAAACGGGCTCGGAGTCAGAGTCGGGAAGTTATTGGAATAGGGATCAGAACAAAAAACGAATTTGGTTTTCTTCGAATTTTCATTTTTTTCATATTCTATTTCAATTCCGCCTCCGTCTCCGATTTGGTTATCGTTACTTCGAAAAAATACTTTCCCACTATACGCGGAGCCGGACCCGGGATGAAAACAGAATTGAGAACCTTCGCAAACAAAATTCTTAAATTCAAGATCAATTCCGATCCCGCCTCCACCAGTTTATCCTATACTTCAAGGAAACCTTTTAAAACTCGAAATCGGAAATGGGATAAAAATGGAATCGATGACTTTCGTAAAACAAAACTCTTAGGTCCATAATCTATTCCAATCCTGTCTCCGCCTATGCTAATCATGACATCATCAAATTTATTCATTTTCAACATAACTTCATGATTAAAACCTAGGTCGCTATAAAATGGCAAAGGAGCTTTAAAACTCTACACCATATGACCATTGGGAACAATTGCATTTTAGGGCCATTTATTTAAATCTTATTTAAAGTAATTGCAGAGACCAACGAAACCCTAATCTAACAAACCCGATAAAAACTAGGGAACGGGTTTAAACCCTGCCCTTCTACCAAACGACGAAACCCTAATTTAAACAATAAATCTAGTCTACCCTAACTCACTGAAAAATCTCTAATCTACCTCACTGTAGATTCTTAATCTAACAAACGCCATTAAAAACCCTTAATCTAATCTAATCTACTGCAAACCAAAAATGACACGACGCAATCACGATTAAGATGTGAAAGTGACAATGCCCTAAAATAGAAAGAAATGACACGATAAAACAAGACAACAAAGATTCAAAGCAAAACAAACAAGACAAAACAAGAACCTGCTCATTCAATCACATCGATGATCATAAAATTGCTTTAAAACACAATGATTGAACATGGGAACAGATATAAAGCAAAACACAACGAACACAACTACAAATAAACAAAGAACAACAAAGATAAAAGACCTACCTCAAATGCAAACAAACCCGTGCTAACTTTCTGAATCGATTCACACACAATACCCTTTCTCTATCTTGATAAATTTGCTCAAACGAACTCTGCTATTGCTCTTCACGCTCTCAGACTTGTAATAATAACAATAATGATCGGCTTTAACCCTTAATAAAGGAAAATATGTGAATTTCTACCTACACCAGCAACCACCATCCATGCATTAAAACGCAGTAAAGGCGGAGTTAGAACTGTAAGAGAACGAACACTGGTCTGCAGTGCAACTTCTGTCAAAATAGTCAACAACAAAAAGGGCGGGGGCGGAACTAAAATGGAAACGGGATCTTACATTTATGAAATTTCCAAACCTCATTCCCATTCCAGCTCCGGTTCCGACAACTAAAAAGAAAACAAAACAAAAACAAAAAGTTAAGTAAAAGACCAACCTAATAAAACACAAAAACCGAGACAAAGCAAAATAAAAAGGTACTGGAGTCTGGATCGGAATAGATTGTGATTTTGTAAATTTTGATAACAACCATCCCAATTCCCACTCCGGTTCCGCTTCCGCTAAAGACCAAAACAAAGGCAAAGAAAAGACTGTCGGGATAGAACCAAAAACAAGCCTCAAAAGAACTTTCAGAACCCGATTCAGATCCGGTTCCGATTCCAACAGAGAAACCAAAGAAAAACAAAGTATTGGCAAAAACTAGACTCCAAACTTTGTTTCAAAAACAACTAAGTACAAAAAAATATAAAGGGGGACCCATTTTGACCAAGGCAAAAGATGGGGTGGTTATGCAAGGCATAACATGATCTTTAATGGATTAGTTTTAGTACTGAAATTCATGCATAGGGTAGTGTAATTACTCTTTGAATATTGTGTGGTAGTAGATAGTTTAGTTGTTTAGTTTCAAGCATTCTTGTAATCATTTTGTGTTTTCACTGTTGTTGGTCTGAACCAGACAGTTTGTAAAGCATGGAGGGTTAGTTCACTTTCCCACCGTACAAATTGTATGGCCCCTTGCGATTGGTGACTAGACTCCATAGATGTACATACAGTAGGAGTTAGGGTCTTTGAAATTGTAGGAGCTAAATGTGAAGTCTTTTCCTAGGCAAGCCAGTGAGAGTCCGACTGGGAAAGACCAAAGTGCAGAGCACTTGAATTGTAGAGGTGATAATGTCAAGATGAATTTCATTTTTGAGAAGATAGGTATGGGTCTTACCAAGGTATGGTAAAGAAACAGGGACTCTACCAATCCGTTTGTGAGGAAAGAACTCAGTAACTTGCAAGGAAGTTAGGACCGGCCTAAAAAGCCTGATTCTTGCTCAATTTCATTTAAGGCATTGTAAGGCCAGTTGTGGTCCCAAGACCCCACAAATCCTTGAGGGGTGGACACATGAACCAAGAATCCCAAGAAGAGATTGAGGGTTTCTTTGGGGGAATTTTGAGGAAAACCCTGATCTCTCGGAGAAAGAAACCTAGCTAGGACTAGTAGCCTTTTAGGCCAATTTAGAGGGTTTGGTAAAGGCGGCTTGCAAATGGAGTTTGGTGGATCCCTAATGCCCCAAATAGGATGGAATGCAATGTTTGGAAACACCTCCACACCTCTGTAAATCCTTTTCAATAATTGGAGGTAATTAACCTTTAAGGTAGCTTAAGGGTGAATGGCTAGGGTTATGAGATGGCATCAAGTCATGGCTTGATAAGAAGAACTTTGATGATAGGTGATTTGGAAAAGAGAACCAGGGGATCCTAGGTTTAGAAGAGATCCTATAGGTTGTAAGGGGTGGAAAAGATACCCTAGAGGTCTTCCAAGAAGGACCTAGAGCATGAATCAGTGATTGATTCACCCATCCTCCCTATCACTCTACCTCTATCCACCCTTTATCTCCCTCCCTCCCTCCATCTATATCTGTCACATCTCTTATTTTCTTACATAAAATTTCTTTGATAATAAATGGAACTGGATGAGACCACCAGATAATATGTGTTTGAAGCATAGATTAATGTGTTTTCATAGATGATAAATTAGATGTTATCTTTACAATGCATGCTATTGTAATTAAAATAATGATGAATTATTATGATGCAAATATTTTAATTATTGATTATGGTTTTATGAGCTAATCTATTAATGAGATATTGAGTGCAAATGAGCGTAGGAACATGTTGAAGGCAAGAACATGGTTGAGGTAGAGATGACCTAGCTACCTAACAATAGTCGACATGATGGAAATCCTACACACACACTCACTTAGTTGCATTCATCCTGCATTGTGAACATGATTATGTTATGCATTGTGTTATCATGAATACATCATTGTCTATTGTGTGTTATGACTTAAATAATGACTGTCTTATGGTTGTTTTATTTGTGAAAATTAATTTAATTTGGAAAATAAAAGATTTTATTTTCAAATGTTTGATAATGATAAATCTCATAATTTATATTTATATATATAATAATAATATAATAAAGATATTATTATATATATAAATATATAAATAGATTATTATTAAAAAGAAAAGAAAAGAAAATTTAAAATGTTTTAAATTCAAATGATTTGCATGATAGACCATGTGGTCCTAACATAAGGAGAATGATAAGTTCTAAAGATAGAGAGATACTCCAACCTGAGTTGAGCACTCTACATGAGAACATTAAAAAACTATAAAATGAGGGGGACTACTTAATTTATTATTCATTATTGGTAGCAACTGAGTAGAAGGCAACGATGGAGAAGGATTGACATCATGAGCAGAGTTGAGGAGATTAACAAAGGGTAGGAGACCAGGTATTTTTTTATTGATGTTTGTAAAACCAAATACAAAAGTTTATATGAGGAATGATATTTTTATTCCATCATGGAGTTTGTAGGAGATTACTGTTCTATCATAGTCTGTAATCAATTATTTGTATCAACCATATATACTTTTTTTGACCTGTGAATGCATAATAAAAACATGTGTGTTGACCCTGATGCCTCAGTTTATTCTCTCAATTTGCTTGTAGTATTCATGACAATTGAATGTATGTTTCAATACCTCTGTTTGCATGGACCTACATACTGAATTGAATGGGTTATTCAGTTTCCATATATGTGTGTATACCATCATATTTAGCACTTGAATCCATAGTTTCAACCATCACACTGACTCACATACAACACTTGAACTATAGAATTGACGCCAATCAAACTATTTATTGCACTTGACCAATCATAAAGCATGTAGTCGTTATATCGATTTTCATAATAAGAAGACTCATGACCATGTTTTATAAATATTCATGGTTTTTTAAGAACCTGTGCATTGAGTATTACCATTAAGGCATAAATAATAGTTAGGCATGTCGATTTTATTATTTTTTATATATACGACATGAATTTATCCTACCCGAATAAATGGATAGATTGTGACTGTAACCATATATGAATTCTTGTTATTGTCATAAAACCACTATGCTATTTTGAAATCTCAACATATTTGAACAGTAGTGTAACATGCCAACCCTTCAATGTAGTATAAAGACTTGCAAGAAGAATGCAAAACATGTGTCCCTTCAAATAAAATGGCTCTGCAATTTATAGAGCAGCTTGGTAACTTCATAGGCTATAGTTTAGGCATGATAATGGACAAAAATATCCATGTAAAGCAACACATAGAACATAGTAGAAAGGTGGTGACTTATTAAGTTCATACTTAGCAAAATCATCTATAGGTCGATTGCAATATTGACAACAATCAAAGACTCATTCAAATCTAGATATGCTCAATTCGAATTATCTTATGCAATAAACATCTAAAACAATCGGGTTTCCAGAGGTGGTGCCAAATTCATCCACACTCCTTAATCCTAGCGTGGTTTTCCTTTCCATCAAAAATAGTCAACTACTAATTCATAACACCAAGCACTATCAACTTGGTTTGGAGATGAGTCGACTAAGATGTTTGACAAAGTCATCAACATATGTATAAAACATGGAAAATATGTTTACCAAGTCAAAGTTAATCTTAAACATAGGCATCGACTAAGTCCATTCTTGTATCAACATAAGACAACCACTCAAAATGTGATATAAGTGTTTCATATCGCGTGACAGTATGAGTGAGAATCGGCTTCACAAAATAGCCATAAGCAACTTATATTCAACCTCTATTCTTTCACTATGTACTCTACACTTCTCTCTATGTGATGATATAAATGTTGTGCCTATGTTTTGTGAAAGTCTTACAAAGTGTTCAATATACACAACAAGACTTTTTCCAACATACCTTATGCTACGTATAGCTTCAAGCACTACTTAAAAAATGCTATAAAGTTTCACTTTCAAATTCATATGTGTTGCAACCTCCAAGTTTGGGCATTCTATCTTATCTAAGAACATATATGAATATGCACTAGCTATATTCATATTACATCATGCACCATATAACCAGCACTATGTAATTTAGCAACATATAATATATGTGTGTATACAAAAGAATACAAAGAACTAAACATTCATGTAGTAATAGAAATCACATCAAAATATATATATAACATCAACTATATATATACTCCCCTATACTCACGTATACATGTATTTATATATATATGTACGATTGCACCATTTAAGCATATACACAAGTATTCCAAAATACACATATTTAATATGTTCACACATATATTAGGTTATCATATTCTCGTTGATACACATATTCGTTAAGTGTGTATATATTCACATATACATAATTGATTCCTCGTGTAAGTATGTTTGTAAGTATTTCTACTTACACATACATGCATATGATTATGCTCTCACACAAGGCTCAATGTATGTATATACTCATATACATGCATACTTTTGATGTAGATATGTATCAATGGAAATCTCAAAGACACATAAACCTCAAACACATAACAACATCATATGGTTATAAATATATATTTATATATGTACTTATACATATATATGCATTCTTGATAAATAGAATTAACGCTATCCCTCATATATATGTATATGTATATATACTAATATATATATTTATATCCTATGTCAATCAAGTATGTATACATTCGATATACAAATGAGTAACCATTCACTCATAATAATAATATATTATATATATACAGATATATATATGTATATACACACTCCTCTATTGAGATTTTATGCTTATGTGTGTATTTGTACATATATACAAACATATATATTATATAGCAATCATGTTAGTCAAATGATCCACACAATCAAGCACATAAAGGTAAGGAAGAAACTCACAAGTTCAAATAGAGAACATCACCCTATATTGCACTTGAATAGTAAACAATACCCTTACTAATGTAGACACATCAAACTAAGGATGACATACCTACTTCCCAAAAACTGACTCAACTCAATCATTTCACTGTAGTGTGTGTATGCTCAAATAGTTTTGTTACCGGTTACCCAACCAAGATCTTCTCCCGAGTGATACTTCCCCTGCGCTTGGAGGAATTAAACATATACTTGCAACCACTAACATATGCACACGACAATTAACTTGATCATAAAATATGCAGAATGTGTAATACATCTCCAAGGTTAGAATATCAATTTGATAACCTTCCATTTCCTAAGTTAGAATATCAATTTGATAACCATCACTTCACATACATATGCATTTCTTCATATGACATTAAATAAGATAACATTCATTCATAATGCATTGATAACAAAGTGCAAGAACAATATATTCATCCAGATAATTCACCTTACTTTCATATTTACCCTATATAGTAATAGTAAATATTAATTACACAATTTGGGGTGTAATATACTTCCCCCCTTGTGAATAATCACCCTGATGATCTATAGCACTTTAAATTATAGATAAATTCAAATAAAGTCTTACTTACCATTTTCAAAATATGTAATATTTATAAAACATTCATCCTACGTAGCATCTCACCTTGCAACCTTGCCCTTCCTGGACCATGCATTGAGTGTCCTCACTAACAAATAGGGAAAATTTGTATGTCTCACACATACTTACTCTCCCAAAGAGCTTTATTATAGTATCATATTACCTTGTATGTACATCCTAGGTACAATAGTAACCATACATGACACCTAAGAAATAGTTATTGGAAATCATTGGCCCATGAATTTATCCTTCGTATAATCCAAATAGAAAAGGAATAGTGATGTATTACACACTACATCGTGGGTCCCATCCTTGCCCTTTGATATTTACAGTTTTAGACAACTCAGAAACCAAATCTGTCTATCACTTACACATCCATTTAACCATAAAGTATTGTTCTTGACTACTTTTCCATCTTGAGCATAACATTTCTCTTGGACACCTGTCAAATTTTGATACTGCTTCATACTATGGATTTGTATCAACAAAGTTTCATCGATCTCTTTGATCTATTACTTATTTTTGACAATCTATCAAGTCTATGGTTAACCCTATTTCTAAGCCTATTTCAGCCTAATAGAGTTTCCAACCTTCCTTTCCATATAATGGTCCAAACTTCAATGTTAGAAGTTTACAAATCATTCAAGATTTGGTTCACCACTTTTTCCCATTTGACCATAATAATATATTGTGCATTCATTCAATTGAATCTCTCATAGTATGATCACGGTTTACACAACCCTATCATTATTTTGTCATTCACAACTGAGACAACCTTCTCGGGAATACTAAGAAACTACTTCTCACAATATATTATTTAGGACTGAAATCCTATAGATCAAGTTTCCAAATGGCGTTGGTTACTTTGGTGAGTGTGTCCACTAGAACATTATGTCAGTTTCACCTACATAGACAGATTGATCTGTCTTGTGTTCTTCTATTCTCCCTCTTGAATCTCAAGAGAGTACACATGTCTTACCGATGATGACATCCGGTCTTCATTTCCTGGCATACTAGAAATTATCTTGCCACATTCCATGTAGCCTTTTACTCTATTTTTTTCAAGTTATAGTGGTTCGTCATCCGACAAATAACTTTTTCATTCCAATGTCCTAACTCTAACATCAATTTCCTCATTTCATTCTTGAATGTTCCAAAAAAATTGGGTACATAGGTGTTACATATGGTTATATTTTATGTCATGTAATATTAAAATCTTACCTTCCTTGGTCTTCGTTTTCTCATTTTTCGCCTAAGTCTAATTTTTTGCCATCATTCTTGCCTTTGTCGTGGGGTCTTCACATTTTCTAACCTCTTGTCATGTGCTCTCTAGGTTTTGAAACTCATGTCTTTGGCACCCAGTGTTTTTAAGTCTAAGTCATTGGGTTCTTATTTTTCGTAACCCCCCGACAGTTCTACTTGTTCTTTCTTGGTGGCGTCAAATGCGTCGATCTTTGGTGTAGTCAATGAGTCGAAGGTTTTCAAAACTTCACAACTCTCGATTTTAAGTTGTGAAGTTTCAGTTGTTCGTGACAAGGTGATGTGTTGTTCATTCCGCACGTTTTGAGGCGTCGCTTATGTATTTAATGAGGCGTACAATACAACCTGGAGACATCTTATCGATAATTTTTTTGAAGCGCGCCAATCTTGAGGGTTTCTTTACCGAGGATTAAAATAAGGTGTTGCATTAATTCAACACCAAACACACGTCTTATTATTCTCATATGAAAAAGGGTGGTAAACATTTATTCATTCTGGTTCTCAATTGTGCATCCGTTTTCTGCAATCATCTTTCAAGTGACCGAGTCTCTCTTTGTTCATTGCAAGCTCATGTAGTTCAAAATCGGAAATCATTGGCTTAGCGTGAGGGACACAAATTTAGGATATTTTAAGCTGGATGAATTCTAGGCACGATTGGAAAGTGATAGGAAATCTATTGTCGACGTGAAACTATTGGAAAGTGGATTAGCTCAGGCTTTGGAGGGTTCCCAGAGGCTATTCTGAGTGTGGACCTAGTTAGTGCCTACACGAAGAGATATATTCCAAGAACGAGGGAGATAAAAGCTACCAACAAAACTATTGTTGCTAGAATTTCTCCCGAGGTTGTTTCTCGTGCATTGAGGATTCCTAAGAAGGCACCTGTAAAATAAACGTTGGTTGCTGCAACTAGTGAATTTTTCAAAGCTAAAGAAGACTGGAGCAAGAATTCCATAGCCAAAGGTCGGTTGAAGTCAAAAAAGAAAGGTAAGTCCTAGTTACCCACTAAACTCAAAAGAACCCATTTTAAAGAAGAAATCGTGGATGTTATTGCTCTGCTGCATCGCATTGTTGGGAATGCACAAGTTGAACCTTTTGAGGACTGGATGTGTCAATTTATTCTAGTTATCTATGATGAAAATATGTTCATAGACTGGGCTAAAGTAATTTGTTTCCATTTAAATGAATAATTATTCAGTTTCCAGAGGACTGCCACCTTCCATTTGTGTTCTTGCTTGATATATGTTATAGCTAGTCAATGATCTTTTTGTCCAGGGTTAAAACCACAAATACCTCCAACTTTTGGCATGCCTGTGTACCAATGTTATCTGCAGTTCACTAAGAAAGTTGGAATGGGAGAATATTGCTTGGTCAATGATGCATTTTTTATGGAAGTTGTGAGAAAGCTAGATGGAAACCCTGAAGTACATTTTTCTCCTGAATCTATATCCTTGGTATCAAAATTTGGAAGCTTCTATATTCAATTTGAAAGGTTTTCATATTTAAGGATTGGAGGCTATGAGAAAGCCCCTTTGAAACTACCTAGGTATCTAGAGGATTTACTGGTGTTTCTGGAAGTTTGTAGGTAGATGGCCTTGGTCAATGTGAAATATATGAGCATGGGGAAGCGGGGTTATCCTTTCTCATTGGTTACTCATTCTTTTACATGCAAGAATAATCAGATAGCAAAGGGTGCTGAAAAAGTCCTCGAAGATTATAATCTCCAACATTTATTCATGAGGGAAGGTTTTGATAGCAAGGGTTTCGTGAAGCAAAATCTGTACGGGGAAAGCTCATACCAACATCAGCCCTCTATTAAATATTTTTGGGAGGATTGTTTAGATGAGAATGAAGTTTTAAAAAGGGATTACATGAGGTTAACCCTCAGAAAAATTCAATTGTTTGGTCTTTCAATCCAAGTTCCTGAGAATGCCATTGAAGATTCAGTGGTTATTGATCCAGAATATGATAATCTATTAGATAAGTCTCATCCTAAGATTGACTGGAGTAAGAATGAAGCTTTTAACATGAATGTACGAGCTACTCCAGTGTTAAACATAACTCAGGATTGGTTAAAAGGGAAATGGAGACGAGCTGCAGGTTCCACTCAGGAACCAAAATCATCTCAGAGGAATTAACAAAAATCCACTCAAACTGTTGTAGTGAGTTCATCGTCGGAAATATTGGCTATTAGGTCCTCTAGTATGAACTCACAATCTGGGGGTGATGGCAAAAAACTTGAAGAGACGGCTAAGTTGAAATCAGTATGTGAGCAAGATAGCGTATCTACCCCAGTCCCTAAAAGGAAGATCAACCAAACAAAGCCTGTGTCGAAGGATTTAGATGCCATTTCATAGCAGATTGTTGAAGATAATACCTTTCCTCCTTTGTTAGAAGTACCTTCTTCCCTGGGAGAGAATACATCTATCCTCCCTGTTGAATCAAAGGAAATTGTACATGGAAATAAGGATGTTGTTTTGGTAGAAGCTTCCCAGATTTGGTTGAAACAGGCTATGGAGAAGAAGAGAAAATACACTCCTATGACAACAGTGGGAGTGGATACATTTGAAAATCTATTTCAGTCTACCTCAAGACTAAAGAAGGCCCAGAAAATGTCAAGGATGTTGACTGATCCTACCTCTGGAAATCAAATACTAGAGATTGCAAACCCCATGAAGGACTTGAATGATGATAAGATAACCAAAGCTGATTACAAGATCACACACGTTGATATGGGACATCAAACATTAGAAGGTGATGTGTATCATGCTAATTATATAGTTAATTCTTTGATTAAGCATGTAAAGGAAGAAAGAAAAGAGAAGGTTAATTTGCAATCACAAGTCCTTGATTTAAAGAATTTTATTTCTCTAGTTCCCTCTTATATATCCAATGAAGCCTCCAGTTCTCAGTGAGTAGATATTGATGCATCTTCTATGCAATCAATTAGGAAAAACCTTGGCTATTCTAAAGCTTTCAGTGAGTGGGTAGATGAGATGTCTCAGTTTATCAGTAATTCTATGCTTTTTTATACCCAGGTTGTTGAGAAGAGAAAATAATTAATATCAGAGTTAAGAAAGGTCTAGAAATATCAAACCATCCTCTATGTTCTCTCTCAAGAGATAAAAGAACTAATTTCCATGGACCAGATAAAGTTAGTTAGTGAACATATTGTGAATGATCCTAAGGAACTAGACTCTTCTTGGTCTAATTCACTTGATTGGAAATTGGGCATTTATGATAAGTTGGTAAATGAGATCTCTGAAGTCCTCAAATTTTTTTTGGATGTGCCAGTGGAGATTAAGGGCAACTATCATGACTTGAAGGTTGATATCACCGATGAATTTGATGAGAATATTTTGGATACCAGGGAGGTTTGCCTGAATTTTAAGGAGGTATTCAATAAAGAGATAGCAGATCTTGCCACTTCAACCAACGATTCCTTTTCAAAACTCAGAAGACTGCAAGTCTACCTTGAGTCTTTTAAAATTAAAGCGAATGGGAGATCTGAAACTTTGGCTGAGTCTGAAGTTGCTTTATCCAAGATGAGAATTGGACTATAGATCACCGTGACCTCGAGAAGTAAAGAGATTCTTGCAATTGCTTCCAGGTATAGAGATCTTACAAGGTCAAGATGAAGGCATAGGAGGAACCCTTGTAGAAAGAAGTGGTCATGAATATAGAAGATGAAGAGGCATAGGCAGAAAGAATTGATGCTGATTATTTTTAAATATTTCATGATACTTTAGTTTATTTTGGCTCTTTCTAAGTTTAAGACTTATTTTATTTAATATGGTTACTTTCAAGAAACCGTTACTTGAAACAATTGGTTAAGCTTTAAATAGGGGATTAGCTGATAATGTTGGAATCTTTTGGGTGAACATTGATTTTCTCATTAGAGCAAAAAAATTTCTTATCTGGATTTACTATTTTCTGATATTCTAATACAGAAAACTATGGTGGAGTTTATGCATTTGTAATCTTTGAATTATGGTGTATGAATCATTTCTGCTTATGTTGAATGTTCTGATATGAGTGATCTATTATTGGAATGGTTTATGCTTTGAAGTTGTTGCATCACTATGGTATAGTTTATCTATGAATGAAGATGTTGTGGTGATTTTGATTCTATATTAAGTTGTGGATTATTTCAGTTTTGTTACATGAAATCTATTAATACCTTTAAAGCTTTCTAGTTAAAAGCCCCTTCATTTACTTGCTTTCTGGTTAAAAGCATCTTTAGTTAAAAATTATTCACTGGATATCAAACGAAGGTAGCTACTACCTTTTAAAATAAGCAGAGAATCAGTTTGAAAGTTATAATATTACTAATTCAATTGTGGTTACATTTGTCACCTTTATTGGGCATGAGAATATAGAGTTAGGTGATAAATCTGTCAACCAACAATAGGTTCTTTTATATCCAATAATAGTCTATCCTTTGACTAAGTGAAAACCTATTTTATGATCTCACACCACCTTTAACTCCCAAGTAATAATGGTTAAGATTTTTGTGGGGATAAATCTCCTTTAACTCAAGACATCCACAACTTGTATTTCTTCCATCCTTGGATTATTTCCAACGATGCAATTCATCTTTTAACTCAATCCAATTTTCCTGATAAGAATTGGTACTAATCTCGAGTATTAATCCTCCTTTAATTATTTTAGTCCCTATAAGATATCAAATTTAATTTCATGCCTAATTACTGTTGCCAAATTTCACCTACAACTCGATTTGGCAGAGTTGAAGCAATTTATTTTCATTTTAAGGTGAAAATTTCCTAACATATTTCTACTATGCTTAACCATTGCATATTTTTAAATGCTTGGAAAAGAAAGAGTTTAGTCTTATGGTGCAATGTGTTATAACAGAAAAGAAAGCATTCAATTTGTCATTCAATGCTTTACAACATAAAGGAGACTACACAAACACAAGATATAAAATATTTCTTTCATTTCATTTTGTAATGATTGATTCATTCTACAATGTTTCATTCATTTTCTAAAACAGATATATGAAAAACTGAATAAGAGTTGCTTTTATATTCATTGGAAAGAAAGGAGTAATCAATTATCCCACACAAGCCATTAGAGTAGCTGAATTAAAACAACGCAGGCATATCCTATACATCTGAAGATGAGAGTAATAAAGGAGAATATAATAAAAGACATATCCATCATTTCATGTTGGTGTTTGGTGTTGGTCTTCATTTCTTCCTGCTCCTCCTCACTCCTAATCTCCAAGTGAACTTGCATCATGATAGGAGAGTTGGTTAGAGCTCCAGATATGAATATCACTATGTGCCCTATCAACATAAATATAGCACATGTTTATGATCCATTAGATGAACAAACATCAGATGTATTCAAGAGAGCTTGAAGAATAAAACATCACAGGAGCATTGGGCTTCACTTTTTTTATCTAACATGTTTGTTCACTTTGCAGGTATAAGAGAAATCATGTTGTTGATTCATTTTTGAAGAAATCATAGCATGTGGTGAAAAAATGGGCTCCCACAAGGGTTGATCTCAACATGCTACCACCAAGTTCCAAAAGGGGGAATGAGATAGGAAACATATTCATAATGCTCAAATAGAAACATTTTTAGCTAAAGGAGTAACTCATAAAGTGACTGCAAGAGCCTCAAGCTCATCTCTCATTCATGACAATAAATTCAAATAGAAATTAAGTGAATATCATAAATGAACAAGGGCTGATTTGAAAGCTTAAACAAAGTGCAGAACAAAAGTTAAATGTATCATGTTTTATTGAAGGAGTTTTGTTTGCAAGCTAGTTTCATCTTGATTCATATCTTTCATTGCTTCCATGTAACATTTTATTGTTGCCGATTATGCTACCAACATGGAGGATTCATCATAAACATGTTCATTAAGGTACCTTACAAGTGGTGCTTACATATAAGGGACAAAAAAGAGTACTTGGTTCACAAGGGTGTCAGGGTGGAATAGTGACCAAACATTCATTGCAAAAGTCACAATGGTGGAGCAACAACTAAGTTCTTTGCAATGCTTGAAGGAGTAATAAGGTATTGAAAATGTATATCCACGAGAGAAATAAGCAAACAAAAAAGAGGAAAACTATTTTAGTCATTGCATAGAGTGCAAAAGAATCATCATTGATATTTGTGTAGTGCATGAAGACCACCATGAATTTGTATATGGAAAGGATTTGAAGGAGGCAATAAATTTTAACTAAGGACAACATTATCATTGAAGAAAAATAAAGCATGATATTCAGGTCTTGTTTCAACATTATGACATATTTCAATGCTTTGGAAAGAACACTCGTAAAAAAGGACTTACAACCATATGTTTGATTCTCTTAAGGAGACAAGGTAGTGATAAGGAGTATGACTTCATGCAATTTTTTCAGAATGTAGAATGAACTACAAAAAACGGTGGTGAAGCTCTAACTACATATGGAGATGCTTGTATGGTGACAATAAAAGACTCTACTAGAAAGCAAGTGATTAGTAGACTATGAGTGCACATTTCAGAAAGCTAAGATAAGAGTATCATGCAATAGAGGAGCCCTTTATGTTCCTTCAAAAAATAGAAATATAGGAAGGCAGATTTCAAAAAATAAATATAGTTGCAATGCTCAAAAAATAGAAATAGCATGACTGTAATGTTTCCATTTGAAATAAAAGAATAATATATAATGGATGCAGACCTACCCTTTTGTAGCAAGTAAGGTTCATGATATTGAAAAGCGGTGTTGAAAATACAGAACACAGTGACTAAGCCACGAGGGTTTTTACATGGAGAAGTCTCAAATGCAAGGAAATAAAAAATATTTGAGCTTGTACAAATATTAACAAGACCCACAATGCCTCTTGACATAGGTGAAGCCCATGGTCACAAGTAACATGGAACAAAACCCATAAAACTCTGTAGCAAATATTGGAGGGTTTTTTAACCCATTTTTTCTAAAACATAAATGGAGGAATGTGAATAATGAAGTCATGAACTTGTGCAAAGATTCAAGAGGCTGTGGCATTCTCCTCTTCATAATAGAAAGTATAGGAAGGTGCTTACCCTTGTGGCTTGAAGAGGATTCAAGCACTTTGCTATAGTAAAACCACCTCCCCAAATTCCAACACAAACCCTAGAAAAAGTCCAATGGCGGCATCAAAAGAAGAAGGAGGGGTTGAAAAAATTGAAGAAGAAATACATAAGTAGAAGAGGAGAACCCGAGGCCAAAACTCTTGCTAATGCACTCTAAATTAAATAATGGAGGATTTTTTTTGCATGATTTGTAAAAGGGGATACTTACCAGTGATTCCTTGACAAGATTCGACATGAAAAAAACCAAATGGTGAAGCTTGAAGCTCGAACCCTAGCTCTTCAATGGTAGCACGAGGGCAGGCCAATTTTTCTCCAAAATCAAAGAATGTGAAATGAGGGCAAAAATTCGGGGCTTGAATGGTTTTGTCTTAGGGTTTTTCAAATTAGCCCTAATTTGGCCTTGACCTTTTTTCACATTGTTTTAAAAAAAATTATACTTTAACTAATGCCTTGTCCCCTCTTTCCTTAGGTTGAGCCTTGTCATGACTTTCTTTCTTTTTATGATTTTTGGGAAAATCATATAGTTTATGCCTTGATAATATTTTATGACTTTTATAGAAAATCAAATGCCTAAGTCTTGAGCACCCTAGGATCTTTTGTGACTTTTTGAATATGCATCATGTGATTTGTGCCTTGAGTCTTTTATGATTTTTGGAGAAAATAAAAACCATATAAAATATACTTGCCTTGTATTTTGTAGAAAATCAAGTTTGAGTCCTTCTTTCTTTTTTGAAATATAAAACTGCAAAAGTTGTAGAACAATATTATGGTAATATTCTATAAATTGCCTTGATAATTGTTATTTTAAAATGTAGTAAAAATTAGAGACAAATGCATTGAAATCCTCTTAGGAATCTTTCCATTTTCAGTTGGAGTCTTTTTGAATAAAATAAAAAAAAGGGCAAATTGAAGTTTCCATTTCAATTTTAAATCGGAACTAGATGCTTTTTGACTCTTTTTGGGCTGATCTGCTTTGGAGGGAATCTTGCCATCTTTTTCACCCAGTTTGGATCAGTTTTGGGCACTATTTTGGAGGATTTTCTTTGGAGCTTGAAAATGACATTGAAGTTTCTATTTTGGAGATGAGTTCAATTAGATTTTTCCATTCTCACTATTGGAGACACTTTGGAGGCATAAATTGCAGAAAAACTTAGTTTTTTCTCATTAGGAGGAGTTCAAATTTGCTTCTTACTTTCTTGCTCACTTGCAGAAAGCATTGCAAGCCATTAATTTGTACATAGATTCTCATATTTTCATACTCCTTCAGTTTAATAAAAGCAGCAAAGCATTCCTATCTTAATTTTTTTCCCATTTTGCAATAACAGTTTGATGTTGTCATTGTGATTCCAGCCCATGAATCATTTTTATGTCCTATTGTTGCAATTGTGGGTGTAGAAAGTTCATGTGATATAGGTTGCACGTTGTGTTTAGATTTTAAACCTTCATGCAAATCAATGTTGTGTTGTATGTTCATGTGAGGTTGTGAAAGTTGTTGCTTTAAGAATTGATTGTGAGTTAAGTTGGAGAAATAAGTTAAAGTTATGGTGCATCGCCATTAGGTTTAGGATTTCATTTCAAGTTATCTTTCTAAACCCTTTCCTCAAAAAATTATGTAGTTTAGGTGATCTGCCAGGGAACTAGCCCTATCTGGAGATTCATTCTTGCCATAGGTCACCCACAACCTAAGAGTGTTTACATGTTTCAACAGGATAGTTAAGTTTAACTTGGCTAGGGTGCAATCCTGATTGACAACAATTACCAAGCACAAATGTTTCTCGTTAGTTCCATTGATCCACTTAATCGCATAGGTGAGTCCCAATCTTGGTATATCCTAATTCTAGGGTAGAGTCATCAATAAATGACTAGTTCGATGCTATAGGTTACTCTAATCCTATATGTTCCAAATCAAAACCAAATGTACAACCTAACCAAGTAAGTTATTTCCAACCTATAGGTGTTAATGAGTAGTCCAGTATATATCCCAACCCAATAGGTATAACTTAACCTAAGGTTTCTCTCTTTAATCCAATGAAATTTTCATCCCAAACAGGTTATTTCAACCCTAGGTTTTCATTCGAGTATAAGGTAAGATCAAATAATCATTCCAGTAAATATATTTGATATGGTTCACATAACATCACTTCGTATCTCTCATACCTTTACTTTTACAATGCTAACTCTATCATTCCCAAGATCCCTTAGAATAGTAAGCTTATAGTGTCAAGTCACTTCACGACATGGATATATTTCATTATATGTAGTATTACTACCTATGTATAGAAATAACATCGTTATCTAAATCCCCCATATAAGGTATATAGGAGTGTAGAGACACTTTCTTCCAATTATGATTAATTTAGATCTTCCCTTGTCTATCCCATAGACAATGATCAAATTATCCACCTATCCTTTCCTTAAGGCATCAATGATAATATCATTTTATCTTACCAATCAAATTTTTATTAGGTATGATGTAATTATAGGTCACAATCCTTGACCTTTCCACTATTTTTCTCCAAAAAATCCAATACCTTTTTCCTTGTGGTCATAAAATGTATGACTTATTTGACATTATGACTTGTGAAGAAGTCCTTAGTTCTTCCAAATATATTCATTATTTTCATTGGTTGGGGTACTTAATCGAAGTCAATTCACTCTCTTCCTTCCCCCCTTAGTGTTTCCACAACATTCGATCTAATAAAAGTTGAACTCCTAGCAAACACTTTCTTCTTTGAAATTATTTGTCATTCCTTGTTGTTGGCTTTCCATTTCCTTTTTCTTGCCTCAATGGCATACTTTGAACATACTTTTCCCAAAGTTAGATTCATCATTGATTTCTACTCCATAGATTCAACATTTTGGATTGTCCAATAGGTGATCTAATGAATAATAAGAAACTTAGAAGTTAAGAGGCTCACTAATATTCCCATTATCTTTACAATAAACTCTTTTGTGGAGGAATATCCATACCCACAAAGCCTCTTTTGTTGATGTACTTCCCAACTTAGAGTGTTGTTTGTTTACAACTTCAATAGTTTTGATGCATAGTGCCTTATTGTATCCCATTTCCTTTTGGAACCTCTAATCATATATTTATTTTTGTAGACATGTTGGTTATTTCATCTTATACTCCACCCGATCTATGTACTATCCAAAACCTTTGATCAAATTAACCTGATTTCTCTTTTCAAGTGACTTTATTTCAAATTTTTGTAACTTATTCTCTCATAACCTTTAGAGATACTAAAGTTGTTTGGTCTCCTTTCCTCATCTTAATCAAAACTCCACATTGATCTCATCAATTTTGGTTGGTGGAACCATGTCCACTTCATTGATTTCTTCATTTTTGACCATTCTGTTCTTTTCCCTTTTTCCTAGGTACTAACTCTTTTCTTGCAAGATCCTATCCTTATACAAGAATTAGATTTATGTCAGGAGTTCACCAACCTTGTGGTTAACTCCTTCATTGACTCTCTACTTAGATATGATTTATGTTGACATTGCATACACTTAGATTCGTAGTGTACTTACTAAATCCAAGAATTCTTGACTCTTTTCAACTATAAGTTGCTTCTAATGAGGGAGTTATCTTACTTATTTCCATCTCCTTAGAGTCACTTAGCTATCTAGTAGGATAAAGGTATATATTGGTTATTCTTCCTAACCTTCCTACATAAATTGATTGCATAATCTTCCACAATATAAAGTAATATCATAAGTTTTTGGTTTAGGAGTTCCTAACTCCAGGGACAACTCTTATCTAGCCCCAAACTTTAAACAAGTTTCTAGAAATCTCATCTTCCTTTCTCTTTTCCCTTAGTTCTTTTGTTTTTCCATTATGACACAAGAACTTTTCAACCATTATCTTTTGATAACGTTTACACATTATTTACGTAATGGGGTGAACCCTCAAAAGTGGTTTACAATTCAAGTGAGGAAGGAAAACTTCCAAAAACCTCACCCATGCAAAAAAAATTGTTTTGAGGGGTTCGAGCGAACTCAATGTTCGAACAAACCCAAAAGGGGTTCACTTGAACCAGGGTTCGAGTGAACCACTTTGCATGTGGGAACCCGCATTTCCCATTGTGGAAAGGGGGTTTGATCGAACCCTAGTTCGATAGAACAAGGTTTTGAGTGAGCCCCCCTTTTCCCACCTTCCCACCCTCTGACACAAAAAGACTCCAGATTTTCGCTCTTCAAAGCTCGAGTTGAGGTGAAAATGGAGGATACTTCACAGACCCAACTAGAAGATGGTAGTCCTCGGAACGAGCTATCTAATGAATATAATTTTAATATGTTTTGGTTTGATTATGTATGTGTTTTTTAAGTTTTATTAAACATAGGTTTTTCATCGAAAATCAATCTCTCTATTTTGCATATGTGGAAAAATAGCAAATTATCAAAATAATTTTTTTAAAAATATGCTCGTGTTGGGTATTGATGTCCTTGATCCATTATAAATAAATAAATTGAATTTTGATACATACATAAAAAGTTATATTGTATATAGTCTGTGTATGTCTGAATTGCAATTGGTTTGAATTTGAAACTTGATTAAGGAAAAAATATTCAATAAAAAACTATGAGACCAAATTAAAATGCTATATATCATAGTTAAAAATCTAAATTTGAAAAAATTAGAATTTTATCCTTCATACAAAAAAATTTATGTTGTATACGGTGAGCGTCACTTTTTACAAATATTGTTTTATGAAAAAAACCAGTTTTCATGGGAGATGGAAAAAGAAGTGCAATCTGATTCCAAAAAAATTGAAAAAAATATTTTTAGAATCTATGGACAAAATGTGATGAGACTCTAGTTTGCATCATCTTCAAATTCCTCACGGTTTAGCCGCTATAGGTGCTCGAATGTGAAGATTTAGTTAAAAAATAATAATTGCAGTGTCCAGTTTGGCCAAAAATTGTAAACCACTATTGTGGGATCACCTAATGATCTCATAGGTTTTAGTGTCGAACCTGGTAGCTCTGATACCACATGAAACATGCCAACCCTTCAATGCAGTATAAAGACTTGCAAGAAGTATGCAAAAGATGCATCCCTTCAAATGAAATGGCTCTACTATTTATAGAGTAGCTTGGTAACTTCATAGCCTACATTTTAGGCATGATAATGGACAACAAGATCCATGCAAAGAAACACATAGAACACAATAGAAAGGTGGTGACTTATTAAGTTCATACTCAGAAAAATCATCTATAGGTCGATTGTAATATTGACAACAATCAAAGACATATTCAAATCTGCATATGCTCAATTTGAATTATCTTATGCAATAGACATCTATGTAACAATTGGGTTTCTAGAGGTGGCACCAAATTCATCCAC
Organism: Sequoiadendron giganteum; assembly: GCA_007115665.2. Classification (NCBI taxonomy): domain Eukaryota; kingdom Viridiplantae; phylum Streptophyta; class Pinopsida; order Cupressales; family Cupressaceae; genus Sequoiadendron; species Sequoiadendron giganteum. The sequence goes on along the minus strand of CM021105.1, from coordinate 599,933,143 downwards.
ACTCCTTAATGTTGGTGCGGTTTTCCTTGCCATCATAAATATTCAACTACCAATTCATACAAGCACTATCAACTCGGTTTGGAGATGAGTCGACTAAGATGTTTGTCAAAGTCATCGACAGATATATAAAACATGGCAGATATGTTTACCAAGTCAAAGTTAATCTTAAACATAGGAGTCGACTAAGTCCATGCTTGTATCGACATAAGACAACCACTCAAAATGCAATATAAGTGTTTCATATCACGTGACAGTATGAGTGAGAACCGACTTCACAAAATAGTCATAAGCAACTTATATTCGGCCTTTATTCTTTCACAACATACTCCACACTTTTCTCTCTATGTGATGATATAAATGTCGTGCCTATGTTTTGTGAAATTCTTACAAAGTGTTCAATATATGCAGCAAGACTTTTTCCAACATACCTTATGCTACGTATGGCTTCAAGCGCTACTTATAAAATGCTATAAAGTTTCACTTTCAAATTCATATATGGTGCGACCTCCAAGTTTGGGAATTCTATGTTATATACGAACATATATGAATATGCGTTAGCTATATTCATATTACATCATGCACCATATAACTAGTGCTATGTAATTTAGCAACATATAGTATATGTGTGTATACAAAAGAATGAAAATAAATAAACATTCACGTAGTAATAGAAATCACATCAAAAAATATATATAACATCGACTCTATATATATATATATACTCCCCTATACTCACGTATACATGTATTTATATATACTATATATATATATATATATATATATATATATATATATATATATATATATATATATATATAAATATACGTACGATGACACCATTTAAGCATAACACAAGTATTCCAACATACACATATTTTTAATATGTTCACACATATATTAGGTTATCATATTCTCGTTGATACACATATTCGTGAAGTGTGTATATATTCATATATACATAATTGATTCCTCGTGTAAGTATTTTTGTAAGTATTTCTACTTACACATACATGCATATGATTATACTCTCACACACAACTCAATGTATGTATATACTCATATACATGCATACTTTTGACGTAGATATGTATCAACGGAAATCTCAAAGACACATAAACCTCAAACACATAACAGCATTATATGGTTATAAATATATATATTTATATATGCCCTTATACATATATATATGCATGCTTGATAAATAGCATTAATGCTATCCCTCATATATATATGTATATGTATATATACTAATATATATTTATATCCTATGTCAATCAAGTATGTATACATTCGATGTACAAATGAATACAAACGAGTAACCATTCAGGTATAATAATATATTATATATATAAAAATATATATATGCACATATACACACTCCTTTATTAAGCTTTTATGCTTATGTGTGTATTTGTACATATATACAAACATATATATATATATATATATATATATATTATATAGCAATCTTGTTAGTCAAATGATCCACACAATCAAGCATAGAAAGGTAAGGAACGAACTTACAAGTTCAAATAGATAACATCGCCCTATATTACACTCAATAGTAAACAAGACCCTTACTAATGCAGACACATCAAACTGACTCAACTCAATCATTCTACTGTGGTGTGTGTATGCTCAAATAGTTTTTTTACCGGTTACCCAACCAAGATCTTCTCTTGAGTGATACTTCCCCTCTACTTGGAGGAATTGAACATATACTTGTAACCACTAACATATACACATGGTAGTCAACTTATTCACAAAATAAGCAAAATGTGTAATACATCTCCAAGGTTAGAATGTCAATTCGATAACCTTACATTTCCTAAGTTAGAATATCAATTCGATAACCATCATTTCACACACATATGTATTTCTTCATATGACATTAAATGAGATAACATTCATTCATAATCCATTGATAACAATGTGCAAGCACAATATATTCATCCACAGAATTCACCTTACTTTCATATTTACCCTATATACTAATATTAAATAGTAGTTACACATTTTGGGGTGTAACAAGTAGTATACTAGTAAACATTTAATTTCTATTGTGATGAATCCATAGTGAAACTATAAAACTAAATATATGAAATTGTCATTTAATCGTTTTGGATCTGATCCTTTTACTACATATGTTATGAGCTAGTTTCTTATGGATTTAATCTGCATGATATCAAAGATTAGTTAGTATTGCATGTACTTTAAAATTGCATGAAATTGAAAATATCATTAGTTAGAGATCAAATCGTATATCAATAGTCAAATTGCATGTCAAAAAATGAATTGCATCTCAATTATACATTTAACCATCATTATGCATGAAAGGATTGATATAATAAAAGACCTTCATATAATCATTTTGCATGAAAATAAAAGGGTTATTTATTTTTATGATCATTGGATATATGCATGTGATTTTATTTTATTTGTAATTTGGTTTTACCTTCCAGAATGGGTGTTGAATAAGGACTGACAAAGGGGAGTAGATTTTCTTTTCCAGATTTACCTACTATTTATGGTTTAATTGCTTTGGCCAAAGATATGTGTAACATTGAAATAGATGGATATTATTTTATTCTATCTATCATAGCCTAATAGTAGGGCATAGCATGTTCATATGTAAAATGCATGTAGATATATCAAGTTGCACCAGATTCCATCCTGCCAGCCATTTTTAGGTTGCTTCATGGTTGGGAAAAAAACACCTGAGTCATGTTCTCGTCTCTTGGTTTGTAGATGACCGTTGTGGTTAGTGGCGGTTGGAGACTCCAATGATTATGTTTCTTTTATGTCTTAACTTTTATTGCTATGACCAGATGGGCATGAGAGCTTGAGTCATATTCTTGTATAAATTATATCTTGTACTCTATATTACTTGGCTAGATAGTACTTCATGTGATGATGTACCTTATTTCTTGTACTTAATATTCTGGATTAGACACTTTTACATGTGAGATGTAATATTTCATTTGTATATGTTGAAGATGTTTCATTTCATTTCTATATTTATGTGAAAATGAGTTGCTATTTATTTTTGTGACATTTTTTAGGGTTTCGAACCTTACAATATATATATATATATATCTCCCTCTTTCTCTCCCTCTCTCTATCTCTTTCCATCACCCTCTCTCTATATCTTTCTACCTCTTTCTACCTCTCTATGTAACTCCCTACCTCTCCCTACCTCTTCATATCTCTTCCTCTCTCTCTATCTTTATCTCTTTATCTATCCCTAATCTCTCTCTTTCCTTATCTCTCCATCTCTCCCTCTATCTCTTTCTATCTCATCTCTCTATCTCATATCTCTATCTCCCTCTCTCTCTCTTCCTCTCTATCCTCCTACATCTCTTCTTCCCTCTCTTTCTATATCTCTCCATCTCTCTATCTCTCCCTCCCTTTATTTCCCTCCCTCTCTACCTCTCCCCCTCCCCCTTCCCCCTCTCAATGTCTCTTTATCATTATCTCCCCCTCTCTATCTCTTTATTTCCCTATCTCTCTATGTCCTTTTATCCATGTCTATCTTTCTCTCCCTCTCTCTTTATATCTCTATATCTCTCCATATATATTTCTATCTCCCTTTCTATATATATCCCTTCCCCTCTCTTTCCATCTTTGTATTTGTTGGCATTAATTAGGTGTTTTACCTAACTAGTTCACCTAGTAGGTCCTATTCACATGTTAAGTTTACTTAGGTCCTAGTAATCTTTCTAGAAGTCTTAGTTGGAATTATATATTATCTTATCTTATGCCATTTACTTATTATGTCTTAGGTCATTTAATATTTTTTGCATCATGACATAGGATTAAGACACTTGTCATGATCTTGTCTAATCATATGCCTCACCTTGGCTATATAACCAAGGGGTTCTCATTATTCTCTCATAGTTGATCTCTCTTGTACTTTCATAAAAGTTCTTAGATCTTAGGTGGCTACAATATTCAACCAAATATTGTATGGTGTAGAGTATTTTATACCAAATCTTACATGGTATGAAAGCTTGTGGGATTTCTTCATGTTAGACTTAATTGAGAGATCTAGGTTACAAATTTTAGTGGATTTTGAAAATTTGAGTATGCTCTTCTCTTGCATCAAATGATGATTTGGAGAATCATAAAAAAATGAAAGAAATACTAGATTTGGGGGTTTCCTCTTTGTGGCTTTGTATTGTAGGTCAAAATTAGATCTTTCTGGTGCAGATCTAAGCTTAGCATTGAGTTTAGAGGGTTCAAGAAAGTTAAAATTTCCTTTCGTTTCATCCAAATTGAACATTTGACGCTAGATGTATGAGGGTTTGAAGCTAAGAGGTGGTTGTTAGATCTAGGAGGTAATTGTAATTTTGGAACATTTTGGGTCCAAATAGACCTTTTCATCACGCCCAAGAGGCCCAAAGCCCCCAATATTGACTATCAAATTGTCAAAATCAAAGACCTTTTCCCTAGGCCCTCAAAATAAATTTTCAATCCTCCACCATCATTTTTGTCCATACAACCATATGGAATATGTACAATATGGATCTGTATGTAGTCGTGCGGGTCATAGTCTACAGCATTAAATAGTTGGTAGAATTTGTAGAGAATACTCTTTGCATAATCGACATATTCTCATGTTTGCATAATCACTACGTCTGTAGGTATGGTTTGTGAGTCCGTTGTTATTAAGGTACGTTATTAGTGTTGGTTTTTAAATTAAAAATTATTTTTAAAAATTCAATGCTGCAATAATAGTCGTTGGGCATATCACCCATGGAGGAGCTAAGCAAAGGGTGGGAGGGGGAGTGCAAGAGCCACAACCTCGCCACCTCCCTGCTTGAGTGACATCATCATTGCCTGGGCAATGATTATTTTTTAAAAGACTCTAGGGTTTAAAATCAAGTCAGGGGTCACATGGGTGACCAATGCCCAACCCCCAAGGGCTTTAATTCCCCCCCAAATCCCTAATACAATATTTTTTTATAAACTCCATAAAAAATTTCTAGGTTGTCAACATTTTGTAAATGAGATATTGACGAAAAACTGGTTCCAAGAACTTCGTAATGGTGCAAACCATTTTTTCATATTTTTATGCAAGTGAATTTTATTATTGATTCAAGTCATTTTTTTCCATTTTGGACATCTAAGCTTATAAATTATTTCCATTTTAGAAAAATTTCATGATTCTTGTGATGTTGGAAAGGTATTAATGAGGAGCTATGCAATTCTATCCATGCACATTTTCCAAATTAAACCCCTAGTATCTTTTATTTAGATTTATGTGTATTTGCATTCTAGTTGATCACTTGGACATACTAATAGCTAGAGAAGATTTTTCCTTTTTGGAAGGATTCATTTTCAATTAAGATCATTTTCGGAAATTGTAATTTCAATTTGAGGATCTCACTTTGTGATAGTATTGTATTTTTCCATATTTGATCCATCTTGACATTGTAAACTCTAGAAAGCATTTTGGCTTTGTAATCACACTACATATAAAGTACCAATATCATATATTGTTGGGTTTTTTTTTTATTGAGTAATTTGGGGGGTAATATTTTGACATGAAAAGGAACTCACCATTGTGTTCAGAAGGCCGATTTGACAAATTTTGACTATAAATTTTCCTAATTTTTGTTTTTAGAGGTTCATTCTGTAAGTTTTTCTAGTTGGTGATATAACACATTATTATTTGTAGCTCTCTTGTGTGGAAGGTATTTTTGTTCATTGTTTGATCTTGCACCTTATGTTTTTCACAATTGTAACATGGTATTAGAGCGTGGATTCAGTGAACCCCTTCTCTATTTTTGAGTTTTTTTCTCAAGTAGGGTTATAGGAGAAAATCTAGAATCTTCATTATTATTTTTTGCAATTTTTGGAGTTGGGCAATTTTTTGGTGCGTGTATTGTACGTCATTTTTTCAATATATATATTAAACCCTTGCCACCCCAGGGTTGCATGGGCGACCAATGCCCAACCCTTGGGGGGCTTTATTTTTATTTATTTTTACAAATTAAGTAGAATTGGGAAAATTATGATAAATTTTCACTCAAGTATGGAAATTGGGAAATTGAGATATCATAAAAATTTCATTCCAAGAACTATCCAATGGTGTTGGTTTTTTTCTCTTTTTTTTGCTAGTACATTTTATCACCTCTCAAAGTCAGAAGTGGTATTTTCACTCCCGAGCTCACAATTTTGACCCGTTTCTCCATTTTTTGTGATTCCAATGGTGTTGGGACGGTCTTTCAAAGCTCTTCATAGCTATTCATGCACTTTTTCTATATTTTTCTCCAAGTACATTTTATTCATTTTTTTGTGTTTTCACATTCTAGTGAATTACTTGGATGTTTAGCTTCTAGATACTTTTTGTTTGTGTGGGATGAATTTTTTTAGGTTGTTTTACATGTATTTCTAGCTTTATGTTCTATTTGGGCATTTTGAGCATCTTTTGCATGTAATTTCTCTTTTGTAGACACATTGAGATAAAGTGTCATTTTGGTATATAATTTTTGGGGATTTCACACATCCCGTTGTTCCTTTTGTACTCATACTATGTTATAAAGTACCATGGGTGGTTTGTGAGTGCCTTTGTTTTTCCATCACATTTTTTAAGTGAGTGTCCCTTCCATAATAACATCGAATCCAAATGATTATTTCCTCATGCATGTGTGCCTTGTTTGCACACCATTTTTATTTGTAGGTACTCTTTTGTACACATTCAAATGTTCTTTGTTCTCCTTCATGCACTTCTTGGTGAGTTAGTGACACATAGTTGCAATGAATCTATCTTGGCTCTACCTTTTCCACATTATGGGGGGGTTTCTACTATTGGTGCTAATGCTTCCTTAGTTTCATGTTGGAGTGATCTATGTATCTTATTCTTGTTCCTATGTACTAGGCAAATGCAACAGCTAATTACCCATGCATTTCAGTGAGATGAAGCATTTACTATATCAACACTCTTACGTTCCTATTTTTTGGAGGTGACCATCAATTTTCATTTGATCAATTTTCTTCAAACTATTGGTACCTGTGCCATTTGTATCTTCAATCTCTACATGTTTTCCTTTATTTTCCATCTGATTCAAGTAGTGTCATTGGGGGAGCTCATGCAAATTCATGTCTTCTTGATCATGATCATCATTTGTTTCAAAGGAGGTTCTTCATTTTAATACTATTTTAGTCATCATTTGACAATGGTCTACAACTTCTTTGTGCTTCATCGATGATCTTCATGTTCCTATTCTTTTTGGGACATTGTTTTGAAGGATTTTTAGTCCTTCATTCACATTTCTCTCTTTTAGAGAGGATTTTTTCTCATAGTTTTTCTCCTTTTTTCTCTAATTCTGAGAGATTAGATTTTGTGTACATGGGTACCTCATCAGGCCTTGTTTGCCAGGACCCATCGTTCATTCTTTGTTTTTTATGCATTGGATTTTTAGGGTTTTTAGCTACTCCATAAGTTCATCTTAAGGGGGGTGTTAGATTAATCATGAATTAGCTAATAATTAATTAATCCAATTTATTTCATGCACTTAAGCTAAACTTCAAAGTTTTTTTTTGTGTTAACTAGAGTGAGCTTTTAATAGATCATTTTGTCTCATCACATAGGATGTTGACACTTTTCATGATCTAATCCCTTTATAATTTAGGGTTGCTCCTATAAAGCACTCACCGTTATTGTATTATCCCTTTTATCTCCTTCAATTTTCTTGAGGTTCATTCTGTAAGTTTTTCTTGTTGATGATATAGCAAATTATTGTTTGCAACTCTCTTGTGTGGAAGGTGTATTTGTTTGTTGTTTGATATCACATCTCATGTTTATTCACAATTTGAACAATCTTGTGGTGGTTGATTGCTTTATTTTTCTTGTGTGTCCATGCAATAGAAAAATATCAAATTGAACTCCTAACTCCATATAATTATGTTTTGTGGAGAAAATTAGTATGGAATTGTCTCATGGGAAAAGGTTTTCTAGGCCATCTAAAGGAAACAACTTCTCAACCTCTTGATGCTAAAGAATTTAAAAAATGAGAGATTGATCGTGAGAAAATACTTGGATGTATATGCTCATTAGTCTATTTTTATTTACAATTTCATATTGAATCATGCAAAACACATAAGGAGGCTCGAGAGACTTTTAAAAATTGTATGGTAAAACCAATAAGATCAGGGGATATTAGATTGAAAATTATTTGATGAATCTCAATCCTAATGTTTTTGACCAAATCCAAGACTAAATCTCCAAGATTAAGTAACTAAGAACACAACTAAAAGATTGTAACATTGAAAATGAGGGTTATAATTGATTCTCAATGTGTTATCCGAGCTTGGTCTTGAGTATTCAGTATTTGTTTATGGATTTCATACCCATCATATTTTTATGAGAGCATCATATGTTGATCTTAAGTTTGATAAATTTGAAAATCTCCTAATCCAAGAGGAAGTGAAGTTAATTCATATGGGTCTAATCAAGTCTTTTTAAACCACAAGCATTAGTGGCTAGTGAGCCTAAGGTACAAAAAGAATCAGGGAATCTTGGAAAAAAGAAAAAGGACAAGCTACATAAAGAATCCGAATCCCCTCCTCTCAAGGGGAATCATCTAAGAAGGAGAAGCCTAAATGTGCATATTGTAATAAAATAGGGCATGACAAAAATCAATGTTATTCAAAACATACTGATGAGTTGAAGCATCTTCTTAACAAGAATCAAATCAATTTTCCTTCAACAATTTCAAGAGGTTCATCTTCTTCTTCTTTATCAAATTTTGAGAGACATAAGGGGAAAGAACTTGTTGTAGTTGCAGATTCTAAGTTAGAGAATTGGATATTAGATTTAGGAGCTTCACATCATATGGATTTATCAGAGAGTATGTTCTCTTCACTTGGGTCTTGTTTATCATCATACATGTCCTGGTGGTCACTGACACACATATGTGTGTTTGTGGGAAGGGGTCTATTGACTTGGATGACACAAAATTTAATGATGTTCTTTGTGTGCCTTATTTGTCAACCAATATCCTTTTTATGTATTAGATCACACATTATGGAGCAAGAAAGAGTGTTGAGTTCACACCAAATTCTATCATAATCCAGAATTTGCATAGCAGAGATATAGTTGCAGTTGGGGAGGTTGACCACCAATCTCAAGCCTACACCTTCTCACATTTTACTCCTATTGTTCCTTTGATTGATTTTCACATTTAGGCATCTAGTGTGGATACTTTTGATGTGATTCAATATGTCATTTGAATCTATGTATTCTTTCATCTATTGAAGTTCTAGAGACATGTGTTGATATTCCATCTCCTTCATCTATTGTTTCATTCAATGATTATTGTGTTGCCACAATTTTGGCTTCTTATGATTTAGTGCAATAGGGCATTCATTGTCTTCTAGAGATGAATACTTGGGATGCATACCTGACAGACATTGCAAGTTTTTTTGTGAGTCCCGCATTTCAGATATGGGAGACACCATTGATTTCATAAATCTTCTCTTTGATCTTCTTTAGTTGTTGTGAGGGAACTATGATCCTCTTGTTCATTCTTTACATGATCATTGTTTTTCGTTTGACATGAGTGTGGATACTTTTGAACAAAATTTGGAGGAGTCTTCTTTATCTTCATAGGAGATATATTTGTCTTTCCATTGTGTTTACAATCATCTCTACTAGATTATGGATTTTCCTCTTCATCGATGTAGCCTAGAACGCCTGTTTGGAGTGTGTCATCTTTCATCATCAAAATAGAGACACTTGAGCATAATTAAAAGACATAAAAAATCATCCTTCTTCCCTCATTTTTATTTCATGAATGAGAAGACATCTTGCATACCATCTTGGTTTTATTTATTCCTAAGGGGATGAATGTTGTTCTACGATATTGGATCATCTTCAACATTCAGTGTCGGGCATCTACCATCCTTGCAAGAGACTCTACATTGAGGGGGGACTACATGATCTCTCTCTTTTTCTCTTATTGGGGAAATTTTTCCTTGCATGGGTTTTTGTCCTTTTCATTTTTCATTGAGAGCATTTTTTTAATCTATCTCTTGGGGAGGAGTTTTATCCCACGTGTTTTCTCCTTTTATTTGTTTGTGAGAGATTGCATTTATACATGGGTACCTAACATGGCCTCGTAACTGGGACCCATATTTTCATCATTTGCATTAGTTTTTTTCCTCCCTAATTTTCACTTAAGGGGGGGTGTTGGTGTGAATTAGGTGTTTTACCTAACTAGTTCACCTAGTAGGTCCTATTCACATGTCAAGTTTACCTAGGTCCTAGAAACATTTCTAGAAGTCTTAGTTCACATTATATCTTCTCTTTTATTATATCCTTTACCTCCTATTTCTTAGGTAATTTAATGTTTGGTGTCTCATGACATAGGATTAAACCACGAGTGATCCCACAAAGCTGGTTTACAATTTCTGAGAGGAACTGATTTTGGCTGAAATCACATATTTTTAGAAAATATAATGATTTAAGCCTTTAAAAGTTCCATTTAAAGGATTCCAATTAAAGAGGGTTTGATCAAACCACCTTAGATCAAAACCCCTTGGATAGAACCTTGCTAGTTTTAAATCATACCTATAAATGAGTCTCCTTTACACCTATCAAAATGCTGATAAAAAAACACTTTTGATTTACCTTTTGGGGGATCAAATGAATTAATTTAAAATTTATTTGAAATTATTATGGTAGTCTTTGAAATAATCTATCCCACGAATATAATTTTAATATTTTTTGGTTTTATTATGTATGTGTTTTTTTAGTTTTATTAAACATAGGGTTTTCACCAAAAATCAAGCTCTCTGTTTTGCATATGTGGAAAAATAGAAAATTATCAAAATAAAAATTTTAAAAATATTTTTGTGCTGGGTATTGATGTCCTTGATCCATTAAAGAAACTAAAATTGAATTTCAATACATACAGAAAAACTTATGTTGTATATAGTCTGTCTATGTATGAATTGCAAATGGTTTGACTTCAAAACTCTATTAAGGAACATATATTCAATAAAAAAACTATGAGACAAAATTAAAATGCTAGCTATGTTAGTTACAAATCTAAATTCTAAAAAATTATAATTTTATCCTTCATACAAAAAAAATTATGTTGTATACGGTGAGCGTCACTTTTTAAAAATGTTGTTTTCTGAAGAAAAAAACTAGTTTTCGTGGGAGATGGAAAAAGAAGTGCCATCTTATTCCAAAAATTTTGAAAAAAATATTTTTAGAATCAACAGACAAAATGTGTTGAGACTCTAGTTTGCATCATCTTCAAATTCCTCACGGTTTAGCCGCTATAGGTGCCCGAATGTGAAGATTTAGTTAAAAATAATAATTTTAGTGTCCAGTTTCGCCAAAAATTGTAAACCACTATTGTGGGATCACCCCCGACTTGTCATGATCTTGTATAATCCTATATCTCACCTTGACTATATAACCAAGGGGTTCTCATGTGCAAATCAATAATCATAATCCAATTGTCATCTATCATTTGCATCCTTTTATATAATACAATTATTCTCTCATAGCTTATCTCTCTTGCACTTTCATAAAAGCTCCTAGATCTTTGGTGGCTACAATATTCAACAAAATCTCGCATGGTGTAGAGTATTTTATACCAACTCTTATAGTATTTCCCTTTTTATCCTTTTATAAAATGTAATCACATTTTGAAAATAAGAGCACTTTATATAAAATGTTTGGATTAAAAAACATGCTTGCATTATATAACATGAGTGCATTTTACAACACAAACACATTTCATAACTTGCTCATATTTTTTACTCAAAACATTTCTCCCATTTTATTTGGAATAGGTTTGGATAACGAGCCAAAAGGGTTGGGATTTTAATTTTCCCCCCATTTGATGTATTTTTTAATCTTCAATAGCATTTCTTAACTTCAACGCTATTATATTTACTCATTCTACAATAATATTTGATAAAATTACCACCAAAATGTTGTACATCTCTTAGCTTTCTAATCATATATTTTTTTCTTAGAAATGGGTCAAATTTTGAAAATGGAATCAAAATGCTAAGAGATATAGGACCATGAGGTTGATATCCAACTTCTTCTTGTAAGCAACTTTCTAGATTTGGATCAACCTCAATTGTATAGATCTTGTTGTTGTAGAAAAACTTCATCATATGATGAAGAGTATATAGGACTACCCCCATGGCATGAATTAACAATCTACCAAGAAGAAGATTATATGAAAGAGAATCAAGCATGACATGGATAAGGGTAGGCAAGGTCATAGGTCCTACCTCAACTGGTAATGTTATTGTACCTAATGACTGCCTACTAATAAGATCAAAGTTGTGAATATAGAAAGAGTATTAGGTTTGATGAGAGACATATCTACATCGATATTATGTAACATGTTAATGCTACAAAAATTAAGGCCTAATACATTATCAATTAGAGTATGCTTTATTCCATTTCTTATAATGATGACTAAAATCATTAGGGGATCATGTTTTTGAATTTCAAGAGAAGGTAATTCATGTTGGTGGAATACAATATCTAAATTTGTTGCATGCATACACTCTAATAAGGATGCTACATCTTTTGGTCTAGCATAAAATGGTACAACTATCTTTTGTAAGGCCTCATGGAGCATCGCATGGTACATAGGCAAATTTTGTATCAATTCCCAGAGTGAGATCTTAGCAGGAGCAGCACAAAACTGCTCGACATGATCATATTCTTTATTAGAATGTTAAGATGAGATGTAGGAGAAAGAAAAGGTTGAGGAAGCATAATAGAAAAGGGAACCATTAGTGTTTTTTAGGTTTTTTGTTGTTTTGAGTATTGTATGTGTGAGCAACTACATAATAATGAGGTTTCTACAACACATTTTGAATAAGTTGTTTTTCAAAGTTGAAAATGAAATTAGGAGATTGAGGATGATTTAGAATACCCTGGACAGTAAGAATAGGGTTAATTTTTGGTTGAGGAACATCAAAATAAAGATGCACAATAATTTTAGGTTTTATAGGTTCATTTTGAGAACTAGAAGTGTAAATTATGTTAAATAGTTTTTGACAAACCTTTATCATGGAGGATCCAATGTGAGTTTCGAATCTTCATCTATGCAAGACACATTACCAAAAGGAAGAGCATTTGAATAAAGAGCAAGTAAAGTGGTGTTAAGAAAATTATCAATGATTGTATCCTCTTGTGCCAAAATATCCTCATGAGTAGGACAAATCTTGGGAGAAGGACAAGCATGAGCCTTGTCATTACTTAAAGAAGGTTCAAGAGTGGGTAAAGTGATGCTAAGAAAGATATCAATGATTGTATCCTCTTGTTCCAAAATATCCTCATGAGTAGGTCCAACCTTGGGAGAGGGACAAGCATGAGCCTCATCATCATTTGAAGAAAGACTACCAAAGGGACAAAAAGAAGCTTCCATCAATGTTGTAAGAAAAGAAGATAACATCTTTAGAAGGTAATTGGGGTATAAAAAGAAGGTAAGAAAATATGTTGGCAATATGTTAGAAGAAAGAATATTTGGTTTTAGGTTTGTGTTTTTCAAAGAACAAATATTTTAAATGTTATTCTTTTCTAAAGTAAACATACTTTATTTGCAAATGTATATAAGATACTCAAATAGTCTAATACTCTAATCAAGTAAATCAAATCTAAATAATATATGTAATTAAATCAAAGGGTATGTGCAAGATCATGATGGGCCAAAAAGTGGCGATATGTAAGTGATACGATGGCCCATGTGGCTGACGACCATTTTTTTACCCAAAATTGATGAAACAAAAAGGGTTTTTCAAGGAGATTCTCAGCTTTCCACCAATATAAATTATTCTTTACTTTGAATTTAATAAATTATTATTATTCATTTTCTATTTGAATTACGACTAAAGTCCTAATTGACTGGCTGATTGAAAAACATCTATAGCTTTCAAACGTTATCACATTTTTTGCATCTGAAACATGCGTCACATTCTATGCTTTGCATACTATAGGATTAAAAAAAAGAGAATTGAATTTCATGAAGTATTGGCCAAGTTAAGGTGGTTAGACACACGAGTTTTTATATTTTTTTAAATTTGTAATAAAAAATTCATAATTAATTATTTACTTGGAAAAAAATTACAAAAAAATATGCATCACATCGAGACATGAGTCCTCTACTTATATCTAAAATATTAGAAAAAAATATTATCATTTTATTGTGGTTAGGGTGGTCAGACAGACACCTACTTCTTATTTTTTCCCTGAAATTTAAGTATTACTGCATTGAAATTTAAAATTTTCACCAAATAGATTTTTTTATTTTTTAAATAAACCTAGTAGTTGAGAAACTACATTCAATTTTCTACAGATTCTATTCTTACATATTTTTGAAATAATATAGATAACTTATTCAAATTTTTACATCAAGTTGCCAAACTCTGATTTTTTTGAATTTTATTGCCACTTAAGGGCTTGTTTTTTCCATGATGATCCTACACATACCCCAAAACATTTGTAAATGTAAGATAAATCGATTTTACCAAAATGTAACATGGTGAATGGAGATCTAGTCTAAATGACTTAAATCGAATCAATCAATTCTCACCATAAACATTAGGGAGACAAAATTAACAAAGAGGTACTATTTGGTCATTATCCTCAAGGGAGAGCCAAACAAGATGGTTAGGGTTTTGGTCCCTTTTTGTTGTGTTGTGGGTAATGATTGATGTGATGATGCAACGGGCTAGGTAAATTATGATTAAATTGAATAAGTATGAAAAAATACACAAATTACAAAACATAAACTCAAAAGCATGAAACATATCTGAACAAGAGATACAAAGAGAAACTTGGTGTAGAAAGCTAGAGAAAAACTAGCAAGACAAGGGGATTGGGCACCCTAGTCTAGAAGTGCAAAAATCTAGGGTTCAGAGCTTGTACATGTGTAATAGTGTTTGAAGGTCTCTACAACATAAATCAAGATCCAAAGTCCGATAGATCTCAATTAATCAGTATTCCCTAGTTTGTTGATGATGAGTCCTTGAAACACGAATTAGGGTTTATGAGCCTTCAAAGGAGCTAGGATGTCAAATCCACTTCACACAGTGGCAACTTGTAAACTTGCAACATGGACAAAGGGAAAATGTTTGTGTCGTATAGGGGCTTTCCTTGGTCAAACCTGGGCATATTAGTGTTTCCACCTCCATAATGGCTATGATGATAGATGATAAAGAGTGTGTTCTCTTGGGGGAATAGTCGAGGTAAGATAAATGATAAATGACAATGAAAACATAAAAGGATGTCTTACCACTCAAATCTGAAACCCTTGTTGTCCCTACAACCCCTCCATTTAATTGTAGTGTTGGTTAATTGAACATCAATAGTATTTCTCTAAACATTGAAATCCCAAAAATTGACATGTGCAATGCAATATGTAAGTAATTATGAAAGAAATATAAGAAAATAAATAGTTTTATTGACCAACCATAGCATGAATTATAACAACATTAAATACACAAATATATAATATTATTGTATAATTATAATCTAGTCATAAAGTATATTCAAAATATGTATCATAAAATATAGATTAAATCCATTTTTTTTTACATAAGATATAATTTGTTACCATATAATGATCTATGCTCTCATTTCACCAAAATCATATGAACAATTCATAATTTATATTATATTGAAAAAAGTTAGCACTCTTAAGATGGACACAAGAAATAGTAAAAAATAAACTTCAACTATAAAAAAAATCATCCAAAAAACTTACGAGGGGAAATAACTAATTTAAAATTCAAAGTGTGCAATGTTCATGCTTCAAATTAATTAGCTTTAAAAGTAGTAGTTACTTAAGAATAAATATTGACAAAGTGAATCTAGAAAACAACTATATTGTACTAAATGTCATAAAAATAATAAATGGTGTCTTTTGAGTCAATTTATTCCACACAATAAATTTAAAATTTAAAATGTTTTTAGATATAATTTATTATCAAATTATTTTATTTAAATTTTATGAATTAAATTATTACACTTATCTCCATAATTTGACCTAATCGTATGTTTCATTATGAAATTGAAGTATTATTAGCCGAGTCTACATGAACACATGTGTATGGAATACCAATCAAAACAACTTGTCCCTATGATTATTAAGATTTGCATTACTATAATGAGAACACTATGTTGTAGTTTTCTTTATCAATACATATATATAAACCAAATTTTCTAAGATTATTAAAATGTGATAGCAATGTTGTCTTTATAATTTTTCTCTATTATTATTTTATCATCTACATGATTAGACTAAAAAATGGAGAGGGAATGCATATTGAATTGGTAATTTTTTATTTTATTTTATATATATAACTAGACCCTTAAAAATACTATTGTTTTACACCTACATTAAACAATCTAAAAAAATTGATTACTTAATAAATTTTAGTATAAATTCTAAAAATATATATTTAATAAAACCAGTTTGTCTTTGCATATAAATGGTCCATGCAACCACATCCTACCTAGACATTCTCCCAAAAGCAATTCCTACCTTGACATTCTCCCAAAAACAATCTATATTACTTGAATATTCCCACATTTAATATAAGCATCAACAGTGTACTTTTGACACTTTGATACCCACCTCCTACATTGCTTAAAAAAAAGCACTACCTCATCCTCATGACCATTCCGTACACAATCTGATATCATAATATTCCATAAATACACATTTATCAAGGGCATTTTGTCAAAACATTTTATATACATCCAATTTGCTCCTGCCTTTCTAATACATATGAATCTAAAAAAGTGTTTAAAATAAAC
>CM021105.1:599875126-599916233 GCA_007115665.2 Sequoiadendron giganteum | reverse complement strand
GTAGTTGCAGATTCTAAGTTAGAGAATTGGATATTAGATTTAGGAGCTTCACATCATATGGATTTATCAGAGAGTATGTTCTCTTCACTTGGGTCTTGTTTATCATCATACATGTCCTGGTGGTCACTGACACACATATGTGTGTTTGTGGGAAGGGGTCTATTGACTTGGATGACACAAAATTTAATGATGTTCTTTGTGTGCCTTATTTGTCAACCAATATCCTTTTTATGTATTAGATCACACATTATGGAGCAAGAAAGAGTGTTGAGTTCACACCAAATTCTATCATAATCCAGAATTTGCATAGCAGAGATATAGTTGCAGTTGGGGAGGTTGACCACCAATCTCAAGCCTACACCTTCTCACATTTTACTCCTATTGTTCCTTTGATTGATTTTCACATTTAGGCATCTAGTGTGGATACTTTTGATGTGATTCAATATGTCATTTGAATCTATGTATTCTTTCATCTATTGAAGTTCTAGAGACATGTGTTGATATTCCATCTCCTTCATCTATTGTTTCATTCAATGATTATTGTGTTGCCACAATTTTGGCTTCTTATGATTTAGTGCAATAGGGCATTCATTGTCTTCTAGAGATGAATACTTGGGATGCATACCTGACAGACATTGCAAGTTTTTTTGTGAGTCCCGCATTTCAGATATGGGAGACACCATTGATTTCATAAATCTTCTCTTTGATCTTCTTTAGTTGTTGTGAGGGAACTATGATCCTCTTGTTCATTCTTTACATGATCATTGTTTTTCGTTTGACATGAGTGTGGATACTTTTGAACAAAATTTGGAGGAGTCTTCTTTATCTTCATAGGAGATATATTTGTCTTTCCATTGTGTTTACAATCATCTCTACTAGATTATGGATTTTCCTCTTCATCGATGTAGCCTAGAACGCCTGTTTGGAGTGTGTCATCTTTCATCATCAAAATAGAGACACTTGAGCATAATTAAAAGACATAAAAAATCATCCTTCTTCCCTCATTTTTATTTCATGAATGAGAAGACATCTTGCATACCATCTTGGTTTTATTTATTCCTAAGGGGATGAATGTTGTTCTACGATATTGGATCATCTTCAACATTCAGTGTCGGGCATCTACCATCCTTGCAAGAGACTCTACATTGAGGGGGGACTACATGATCTCTCTCTTTTTCTCTTATTGGGGAAATTTTTCCTTGCATGGGTTTTTGTCCTTTTCATTTTTCATTGAGAGCATTTTTTTAATCTATCTCTTGGGGAGGAGTTTTATCCCACGTGTTTTCTCCTTTTATTTGTTTGTGAGAGATTGCATTTATACATGGGTACCTAACATGGCCTCGTAACTGGGACCCATATTTTCATCATTTGCATTAGTTTTTTTCCTCCCTAATTTTCACTTAAGGGGGGGTGTTGGTGTGAATTAGGTGTTTTACCTAACTAGTTCACCTAGTAGGTCCTATTCACATGTCAAGTTTACCTAGGTCCTAGAAACATTTCTAGAAGTCTTAGTTCACATTATATCTTCTCTTTTATTATATCCTTTACCTCCTATTTCTTAGGTAATTTAATGTTTGGTGTCTCATGACATAGGATTAAACCACGAGTGATCCCACAAAGCTGGTTTACAATTTCTGAGAGGAACTGATTTTGGCTGAAATCACATATTTTTAGAAAATATAATGATTTAAGCCTTTAAAAGTTCCATTTAAAGGATTCCAATTAAAGAGGGTTTGATCAAACCACCTTAGATCAAAACCCCTTGGATAGAACCTTGCTAGTTTTAAATCATACCTATAAATGAGTCTCCTTTACACCTATCAAAATGCTGATAAAAAAACACTTTTGATTTACCTTTTGGGGGATCAAATGAATTAATTTAAAATTTATTTGAAATTATTATGGTAGTCTTTGAAATAATCTATCCCACGAATATAATTTTAATATTTTTTGGTTTTATTATGTATGTGTTTTTTTAGTTTTATTAAACATAGGGTTTTCACCAAAAATCAAGCTCTCTGTTTTGCATATGTGGAAAAATAGAAAATTATCAAAATAAAAATTTTAAAAATATTTTTGTGCTGGGTATTGATGTCCTTGATCCATTAAAGAAACTAAAATTGAATTTCAATACATACAGAAAAACTTATGTTGTATATAGTCTGTCTATGTATGAATTGCAAATGGTTTGACTTCAAAACTCTATTAAGGAACATATATTCAATAAAAAAACTATGAGACAAAATTAAAATGCTAGCTATGTTAGTTACAAATCTAAATTCTAAAAAATTATAATTTTATCCTTCATACAAAAAAAATTATGTTGTATACGGTGAGCGTCACTTTTTAAAAATGTTGTTTTCTGAAGAAAAAAACTAGTTTTCGTGGGAGATGGAAAAAGAAGTGCCATCTTATTCCAAAAATTTTGAAAAAAATATTTTTAGAATCAACAGACAAAATGTGTTGAGACTCTAGTTTGCATCATCTTCAAATTCCTCACGGTTTAGCCGCTATAGGTGCCCGAATGTGAAGATTTAGTTAAAAATAATAATTTTAGTGTCCAGTTTCGCCAAAAATTGTAAACCACTATTGTGGGATCACCCCCGACTTGTCATGATCTTGTATAATCCTATATCTCACCTTGACTATATAACCAAGGGGTTCTCATGTGCAAATCAATAATCATAATCCAATTGTCATCTATCATTTGCATCCTTTTATATAATACAATTATTCTCTCATAGCTTATCTCTCTTGCACTTTCATAAAAGCTCCTAGATCTTTGGTGGCTACAATATTCAACAAAATCTCGCATGGTGTAGAGTATTTTATACCAACTCTTATAGTATTTCCCTTTTTATCCTTTTATAAAATGTAATCACATTTTGAAAATAAGAGCACTTTATATAAAATGTTTGGATTAAAAAACATGCTTGCATTATATAACATGAGTGCATTTTACAACACAAACACATTTCATAACTTGCTCATATTTTTTACTCAAAACATTTCTCCCATTTTATTTGGAATAGGTTTGGATAACGAGCCAAAAGGGTTGGGATTTTAATTTTCCCCCCATTTGATGTATTTTTTAATCTTCAATAGCATTTCTTAACTTCAACGCTATTATATTTACTCATTCTACAATAATATTTGATAAAATTACCACCAAAATGTTGTACATCTCTTAGCTTTCTAATCATATATTTTTTTCTTAGAAATGGGTCAAATTTTGAAAATGGAATCAAAATGCTAAGAGATATAGGACCATGAGGTTGATATCCAACTTCTTCTTGTAAGCAACTTTCTAGATTTGGATCAACCTCAATTGTATAGATCTTGTTGTTGTAGAAAAACTTCATCATATGATGAAGAGTATATAGGACTACCCCCATGGCATGAATTAACAATCTACCAAGAAGAAGATTATATGAAAGAGAATCAAGCATGACATGGATAAGGGTAGGCAAGGTCATAGGTCCTACCTCAACTGGTAATGTTATTGTACCTAATGACTGCCTACTAATAAGATCAAAGTTGTGAATATAGAAAGAGTATTAGGTTTGATGAGAGACATATCTACATCGATATTATGTAACATGTTAATGCTACAAAAATTAAGGCCTAATACATTATCAATTAGAGTATGCTTTATTCCATTTCTTATAATGATGACTAAAATCATTAGGGGATCATGTTTTTGAATTTCAAGAGAAGGTAATTCATGTTGGTGGAATACAATATCTAAATTTGTTGCATGCATACACTCTAATAAGGATGCTACATCTTTTGGTCTAGCATAAAATGGTACAACTATCTTTTGTAAGGCCTCATGGAGCATCGCATGGTACATAGGCAAATTTTGTATCAATTCCCAGAGTGAGATCTTAGCAGGAGCAGCACAAAACTGCTCGACATGATCATATTCTTTATTAGAATGTTAAGATGAGATGTAGGAGAAAGAAAAGGTTGAGGAAGCATAATAGAAAAGGGAACCATTAGTGTTTTTTAGGTTTTTTGTTGTTTTGAGTATTGTATGTGTGAGCAACTACATAATAATGAGGTTTCTACAACACATTTTGAATAAGTTGTTTTTCAAAGTTGAAAATGAAATTAGGAGATTGAGGATGATTTAGAATACCCTGGACAGTAAGAATAGGGTTAATTTTTGGTTGAGGAACATCAAAATAAAGATGCACAATAATTTTAGGTTTTATAGGTTCATTTTGAGAACTAGAAGTGTAAATTATGTTAAATAGTTTTTGACAAACCTTTATCATGGAGGATCCAATGTGAGTTTCGAATCTTCATCTATGCAAGACACATTACCAAAAGGAAGAGCATTTGAATAAAGAGCAAGTAAAGTGGTGTTAAGAAAATTATCAATGATTGTATCCTCTTGTGCCAAAATATCCTCATGAGTAGGACAAATCTTGGGAGAAGGACAAGCATGAGCCTTGTCATTACTTAAAGAAGGTTCAAGAGTGGGTAAAGTGATGCTAAGAAAGATATCAATGATTGTATCCTCTTGTTCCAAAATATCCTCATGAGTAGGTCCAACCTTGGGAGAGGGACAAGCATGAGCCTCATCATCATTTGAAGAAAGACTACCAAAGGGACAAAAAGAAGCTTCCATCAATGTTGTAAGAAAAGAAGATAACATCTTTAGAAGGTAATTGGGGTATAAAAAGAAGGTAAGAAAATATGTTGGCAATATGTTAGAAGAAAGAATATTTGGTTTTAGGTTTGTGTTTTTCAAAGAACAAATATTTTAAATGTTATTCTTTTCTAAAGTAAACATACTTTATTTGCAAATGTATATAAGATACTCAAATAGTCTAATACTCTAATCAAGTAAATCAAATCTAAATAATATATGTAATTAAATCAAAGGGTATGTGCAAGATCATGATGGGCCAAAAAGTGGCGATATGTAAGTGATACGATGGCCCATGTGGCTGACGACCATTTTTTTACCCAAAATTGATGAAACAAAAAGGGTTTTTCAAGGAGATTCTCAGCTTTCCACCAATATAAATTATTCTTTACTTTGAATTTAATAAATTATTATTATTCATTTTCTATTTGAATTACGACTAAAGTCCTAATTGACTGGCTGATTGAAAAACATCTATAGCTTTCAAACGTTATCACATTTTTTGCATCTGAAACATGCGTCACATTCTATGCTTTGCATACTATAGGATTAAAAAAAAGAGAATTGAATTTCATGAAGTATTGGCCAAGTTAAGGTGGTTAGACACACGAGTTTTTATATTTTTTTAAATTTGTAATAAAAAATTCATAATTAATTATTTACTTGGAAAAAAATTACAAAAAAATATGCATCACATCGAGACATGAGTCCTCTACTTATATCTAAAATATTAGAAAAAAATATTATCATTTTATTGTGGTTAGGGTGGTCAGACAGACACCTACTTCTTATTTTTTCCCTGAAATTTAAGTATTACTGCATTGAAATTTAAAATTTTCACCAAATAGATTTTTTTATTTTTTAAATAAACCTAGTAGTTGAGAAACTACATTCAATTTTCTACAGATTCTATTCTTACATATTTTTGAAATAATATAGATAACTTATTCAAATTTTTACATCAAGTTGCCAAACTCTGATTTTTTTGAATTTTATTGCCACTTAAGGGCTTGTTTTTTCCATGATGATCCTACACATACCCCAAAACATTTGTAAATGTAAGATAAATCGATTTTACCAAAATGTAACATGGTGAATGGAGATCTAGTCTAAATGACTTAAATCGAATCAATCAATTCTCACCATAAACATTAGGGAGACAAAATTAACAAAGAGGTACTATTTGGTCATTATCCTCAAGGGAGAGCCAAACAAGATGGTTAGGGTTTTGGTCCCTTTTTGTTGTGTTGTGGGTAATGATTGATGTGATGATGCAACGGGCTAGGTAAATTATGATTAAATTGAATAAGTATGAAAAAATACACAAATTACAAAACATAAACTCAAAAGCATGAAACATATCTGAACAAGAGATACAAAGAGAAACTTGGTGTAGAAAGCTAGAGAAAAACTAGCAAGACAAGGGGATTGGGCACCCTAGTCTAGAAGTGCAAAAATCTAGGGTTCAGAGCTTGTACATGTGTAATAGTGTTTGAAGGTCTCTACAACATAAATCAAGATCCAAAGTCCGATAGATCTCAATTAATCAGTATTCCCTAGTTTGTTGATGATGAGTCCTTGAAACACGAATTAGGGTTTATGAGCCTTCAAAGGAGCTAGGATGTCAAATCCACTTCACACAGTGGCAACTTGTAAACTTGCAACATGGACAAAGGGAAAATGTTTGTGTCGTATAGGGGCTTTCCTTGGTCAAACCTGGGCATATTAGTGTTTCCACCTCCATAATGGCTATGATGATAGATGATAAAGAGTGTGTTCTCTTGGGGGAATAGTCGAGGTAAGATAAATGATAAATGACAATGAAAACATAAAAGGATGTCTTACCACTCAAATCTGAAACCCTTGTTGTCCCTACAACCCCTCCATTTAATTGTAGTGTTGGTTAATTGAACATCAATAGTATTTCTCTAAACATTGAAATCCCAAAAATTGACATGTGCAATGCAATATGTAAGTAATTATGAAAGAAATATAAGAAAATAAATAGTTTTATTGACCAACCATAGCATGAATTATAACAACATTAAATACACAAATATATAATATTATTGTATAATTATAATCTAGTCATAAAGTATATTCAAAATATGTATCATAAAATATAGATTAAATCCATTTTTTTTTACATAAGATATAATTTGTTACCATATAATGATCTATGCTCTCATTTCACCAAAATCATATGAACAATTCATAATTTATATTATATTGAAAAAAGTTAGCACTCTTAAGATGGACACAAGAAATAGTAAAAAATAAACTTCAACTATAAAAAAAATCATCCAAAAAACTTACGAGGGGAAATAACTAATTTAAAATTCAAAGTGTGCAATGTTCATGCTTCAAATTAATTAGCTTTAAAAGTAGTAGTTACTTAAGAATAAATATTGACAAAGTGAATCTAGAAAACAACTATATTGTACTAAATGTCATAAAAATAATAAATGGTGTCTTTTGAGTCAATTTATTCCACACAATAAATTTAAAATTTAAAATGTTTTTAGATATAATTTATTATCAAATTATTTTATTTAAATTTTATGAATTAAATTATTACACTTATCTCCATAATTTGACCTAATCGTATGTTTCATTATGAAATTGAAGTATTATTAGCCGAGTCTACATGAACACATGTGTATGGAATACCAATCAAAACAACTTGTCCCTATGATTATTAAGATTTGCATTACTATAATGAGAACACTATGTTGTAGTTTTCTTTATCAATACATATATATAAACCAAATTTTCTAAGATTATTAAAATGTGATAGCAATGTTGTCTTTATAATTTTTCTCTATTATTATTTTATCATCTACATGATTAGACTAAAAAATGGAGAGGGAATGCATATTGAATTGGTAATTTTTTATTTTATTTTATATATATAACTAGACCCTTAAAAATACTATTGTTTTACACCTACATTAAACAATCTAAAAAAATTGATTACTTAATAAATTTTAGTATAAATTCTAAAAATATATATTTAATAAAACCAGTTTGTCTTTGCATATAAATGGTCCATGCAACCACATCCTACCTAGACATTCTCCCAAAAGCAATTCCTACCTTGACATTCTCCCAAAAACAATCTATATTACTTGAATATTCCCACATTTAATATAAGCATCAACAGTGTACTTTTGACACTAACATGTTAAAAAACCAAATGTTCACTTTGCTCTAAGAGTAGCAAACCTACAAATGCCTTTATGATATTGGAATAAATGTCCTGATTAGGATTGATACCCACCTCCTACATTGCTTAAAAAAAAGCACTACCTCATCCTCATGACCATTCCGTACACAATCTGATATCATAATATTCCATAAATACACATTTATCAAGGGCATTTTGTCAAAACATTTTATATACATCCAATTTGCTCCTGCCTTTCTAATACATATGAATCTAAAAAAGTGTTTAAAATAAACGCTTGCTTTAAAATGTTGTTTGTAGTGAAATGGATAATCTTTTATCACCTTTGTTGCATTAGACAAAAGGCTTAAGTGTCTTCTCCTCCCCACCTTGAATGTAAATTTCGATCATGATAATAAATTTTGTTGATACATTTTGTCAAATGATTTCAGGTAAATTCACTGCCAATAATTCAACATCAAAATTTTCACTTCCAACAATTCATCGTCATGACAAATTCATCTCGTGGAAAATTCACCGCTAGCAATATGATATGAATTGCTGGTGTGAATTTTTCATGAGATGAATTTGTCATGACGATAAATTGTTGACGATGAATTGTTAGAGATGAATTTGTTGACGTAGAATTATTGATGGTGAATTTTCCTAGAACCTTGTCAAACATATTGCACGCATCCTTGATATTTTTAGACCTTTCATACATCTGAATAAATAAGTTTAGTTACAAGAAAGACATCAGAATGCTTTTCAAGATATTGAAATGCATTCTTTCTCTACAAGAATAATAACAAATAACAGAATTTCTGTAATCCTACCTCCTCCTCTCTTCTTATGTACTTGAATCACCTCAGTCACTCATTATAATCATTCTCACCCATTTTCCCCCTGATTTCATTGTCCATAGAGGCCAAATAACAATAAAGTCAGCAGCCAGTTTCATTTTTCTCTGTCGACTATTTCAGAATTTGAATATGGTCAAAGTTTATGGGCTGGAGAATGTTGTGATCTCTGCCCTCAATATTGAACGACTAAAAATTTCTCATTCCGATCCTTGACAATCAATTGCGCTAAGATTTCAATTCTCGTTGTATTGAGGGTCCAATGTTTGTGGGTATAGTCATATTTCAATTTCAATGTCTGATACCACCCAAATCTAGTCAGAAAACTTCGAATGTTTGTGGGTATTGTCAGATTCAAGCTCTTGGATCTCGTCTTAAGTCCCTCACTTGTTTCTATAATTCTTGCACATAGCTGATTGAATACCCCACTATGGATGCTTTCTCCATCTACACCAACAAGGAAATGGATTCCTTTTTCTTCAAAATGGAATCCAAACAACTCAAAATTCATGAAATTGACAGAAAAAGCATGGATACCTTTGTAATTTTAGGGACAAGATAACTCACTTGAGGAACTTTTGTATTCAGTCCAAATTTTTTTATTGATTTCATATTTGAATATGAGAGGAAGTGGAGGATACCTCATGTTTAAGCAATCTGAAAGGACGCAACAGATTGAAGTTCACCACAAGATTGTCCTCCTCTTTCTGCAACATGTTCTGTAATATTGAACACCAAATGGAATGCATTAGACATAAAGATCTTGGCTCAGTTGGAACGATTGACTAATTTATGTTTCCTTCCCATTCCCACCGGTCTTGTGTATGGTAAGTCGAGGGATCTATCAAGAGGAAAAGAAGAAGAAGAGGCGCGCCGCATTCCAATCTACCATGAATAGAAAATCCAAACATTTACATTGAGACCAATTATCAATGAGAATTTGCAAGTTTTAATGAGGGGCAGTGCAGTGCAGTGAGGACTGTACACGGACTGTACACTTGACAGGTGTGTGTGAGATATAAATAGACTTCTTAGTCTTTGGTTTTTAGTTGAAGAGGCTTCAGTCTAAAGACTTGTGTTTCTTATGGGATAGCTAAACATTCTTTGTGGATGATATAAAATCTTCCAAAAAAATATATATTATATTTAAAAAAATGAAAAGTGGGTAGATATATATCTCTAGAACATAGAAAAAGTTACAAAGTTCGGTTGTTAAAGTAGTAGGAGAAGGGGGAAGTTATAAATGATAATCTAGACACTTATTAATCAAAAAATTATATTATATTTTGAATTTCAAATAATTAATAAATAAAGTCAAATACACATTCATATTGTTGGATAGATAATTATTTCGAAGGCGTTCCTTATTTGAGATACACGACATCTCTTTTATCATCAATGGTGTGCAATGCTTAAAAAACGGATGCAAGACGATCGGAACAATTGCATCCGTTAAAAGTTTTGTCACTTTTTCGTTCACCACTTTTCACATATCATTTAATAAATTTGGCATAAAAATTGTGGCCATAAATAACGTGGACTCGAGGACAACATAGACATGCAATTTTACCATTGTATAGCCAACAAATGGGTATTGCAGGAGATATTGTACGGAGATTTTACAAATCTATTTAGATTTGTTGGCACACCTTTAATACATGCCTGTGCCTGTGAGTACATGCTCTGAACTAGCGTGGCTTTTATCGAACTACAAGTGGGTGCAACAATGGCTTCAACTTCCATTAACATCCCATCAACACTTGAATGAATGAATGAATGAGATTTTAATGTCTTCCACGAGACCAAACAGTCTAAGGGACCGAGAATCAAAAAGCTAAGAAATCTCCAAATTCTTTTCAATGTTGGATCTTATGCTATGAATTTTGATCAAAAAACTAGCAGTCTTGCTGATCTTTGCTTCCTCAAATAGCTCGTGTAGATTGTCAACCTTTAAGATGCTCTCATACTGAGTGTGGATGTCCCCATAAGCAGTGCATTCCATGATAAAGTGTCATTCTATCTCCACCACCCCTTCGTTACAAAAACTGCAAATTCTATCCTCCCACACTTCTTTAGGTGTCGTCCACCTTCCGTTCTCACATCTGAGATGATGTGATCTGATCTTAAGCTGAGTAATTAACATCCTTGCTTTACCTTTAATTACTGCTCCTAACTAGGTTTTTTCATCATGCTCCCAAGTTGGGTTGAACTCTTTGACATAATGAGTTTTCTTTCGTCCAATTGGCTTTGTCCACATGGCAGTCCTGAATTTATTTGCGACATACTTTTTTATGTCCTCATTGGTGTTAGGGCACTTGTGCAAGCTAATGTCCCATTTGTTTAGCCATTTGTTATTTTGCTTCATCCATGTTTTCTTCCTACAGTATAAAACCTCTTCCATAACTATTTTGGGCCAACGGTGATTATCCATGTTTTCAACCTTCTTCAGATAGCTTAGTAACCAACTTATAGTCGAAGCCTCCAATGGTAAAGTTCTCGATTCATCCAAGAGAATATCGTAAGGGATTGCAGTTTTGACTTTGAGGTTGCAAGTGATTAGATGATTTTGGATTCTTTCAAGTTGTCTCCAACTATGAATTGACATGCTACTTCCCCACACCTTGCAGCCATAGAGAACCACCAGTGTGACCAACAAACCAAAGAAGTTCTTCTTGGTTTTCCAATCCCAAAGTTCAGTCTTCTTGCACCTGTTTTGGAGTAAGAAAGAAGCCTTCCAACCCCCTTGTATCCTTTTAGTTCTAGCAGTCTCCCAACCAAGCTTATAGTGAAATTCAATCCCAAGGTATTTGTATTCTTTCACTATTTCCAAAGGATTACCTTCAAAAAGAAAGTTATCTTATTTTCTTTTCTTCCTTAGGGAAAAAATCATGACTTTGGTCTTGGAGGTGTTCACCTGCATCTCAACATTCTGACAAATGAGATACAAGGCCTTCAAAAGTTCTTTCAGACCATGGGTAGTTTTTTAGATTAGGATAATATCGTCGGCATACAACAACAACTTCACCACATAACTTGCCAGCCGGATACCCCCCCATCGGTATTGCTTAACCAATCTTCCAATTTCTCAATGTATAACCCAAAGAGAGAATGGTTGATAAAGGGCAGCCTTGTTTGACCCCTATTTCACTTCCAAAACATTCAAACATTCCTTCATTCGTTTTGATTTTAGCCCTGACCTGTTCATAAAGTCTATGCACAACAACCCTATACTCATCTAGAATACTTAATTCATCCATTCTATTCTATAATTTGTCTCTAGGTACCGTATCAAAGGCTTTTGTAAAATCAACAAAGTAGCAAAAAGCTTCTTCACCTTGCGTGTCCCATATTTTTTCAATCAAGTGTCTAAGAGTGATGCAGTGATCAATTGTTGAGTATTTAGGCCTAAAGCTAGCTTGCCCTTTCGCTTTTTTTCCCTCTTTTTCTGCCCAGCTGCTAATTCTAAGCTCTAACATGCTCCCAAAAAGATTTCCAAGGATAGGGTTGACCATAATAGTGCGGTAGTTAGATGGGTTATTGATTTCACCACTTTTGTAGAGAGGGATGACAACACTAGTTGTCCACTCCATCGGAAAGCCAACGTGAGTGACATCATTGAACATTCTTTTGATATTGGGAGCAAGGATTTCAACTCCCCACTTTAAAAATTCAGCTTGCAGCCCATCTATGTCCAGCGCTTTACCATTTGCCAAATTATTTATACCTTGTTTGATATCTTCTACCGAGAAAAGCTCCTTTGATGTGCTAATTATGGAGGGGAAACTTTCCCTTGGACCCTCTCATAAAGAAGTCTCGCATACTCTAACCATTACACATCTGTTATGTCATTTTCAATCTATTTTCTCTTTT
The DNA here is from genome assembly GCA_007115665.2 of Sequoiadendron giganteum. Lineage (NCBI taxonomy): Eukaryota > Viridiplantae > Streptophyta > Pinopsida > Cupressales > Cupressaceae > Sequoiadendron > Sequoiadendron giganteum. Next base: position 599,903,680 of record CM021105.1, on the reverse strand, counting down.
GTTGTAGCTCCCTCCAAAAACCTTTGGGATTGTGTTTTCCCAAGGAAATTAACTCTTTCCTTCTTGTGTCTACGTAGTTTTCTTTTTATGTTCTCACCAACTTCTCATATTTCTTCTTGTTTTCTTTGTTCAACCCATGCTCTTTCAGAGATCTCTTGGCAGCCTTACAATCTTCATCATACCAAGGGTTAGCCAGAAATTTTTTTGCAGCCCCCTTCTTTGGACGGGACCTTTTACATGCGCCTAAAACCTTATGAATCATAGGAATAAGAAGATTGTTGTTGAAATGACCACTAGACCCACTGGCAGCCTTGTCCCCTTTGTTATTTTCTATTTGAAGAAACTGTCGCTCTAGAGAAGCCTTAAAGAGGTCCTGATTTTCCTGATTTAAGAGTATTTTTGCTTTGGTGGTAATTTCATTTTGCTTGTTGTGGGCCACCTTGCCATGTTGGATGTTTGGGATCACATCAAGCATAACAAACAAAGGATCATGATCATATTTGAACTCAAAGGGACATTCTCCGATCTCAAACTCCACAACTCTAGAAATAAACCTCTAAGAGAAAATTAAGTAGTCCGCCACACTTTGACCATTATAAGTTTTGCATGTGAAATTACCAAAACTTGGCCAGCCTTTCATGTCATTGCAAATAACTAGGTTATATAAGCTACAAGTCCCTAATAGCTTTGCCCCAAAGTGTGATACATTCCCATTTATGTCTTGAGAAGTCCTTTACCAAGGTTGCTCCACTTTCTCTTCCAGCCATAAAGGATTGTTGATTCCTTGTTCTTCATTATTCAGTTGGAGAGACTGATTGTTAGCAGTCCTTGCATTGAAGTCCCCAATAAGAACTATTTCCCCCAAGGTGCTAAATATATAGAAATATCTTTTTTTAATGAGGCATACAAATATTCACTATCTAACTTTCTCCTTTTATAGAACTTTGAATTTTGTGGTACAAAGTAGCAAGCAACCAATCTAAAAATGACCCTATTACCTATTATCTGAAGCCATATGTACTATTTATTTGGGTCTTCTTTCTCAACTTTAACAATACCATCCCAACACTCTTTGATTAAAACTACTACACCTCCATGACCTTTGCCTGTTTCACTCCCTTTGTTCCACACTGAATTTTTTTTGTAACCTCCAAACTCTAGGACTTTGCAGCCATCATGTTCATGTGTCTCGGTGAGCATAATAATGTATTTCCCTCCTACTATGGGCCCCAAACCAAGTCCTCGTCTCCATGGGTAACCTCTACAGTTTCAACTTACTATATGCAAACGTTCCCGTGGAGCTCCTAATCCCTATTTCTTGTTCGCTAAATGGTCGCTAATTTGAGCTGTCCCATTTTTCAACCATGCCCACTTTCCTTCACTCCTTATTTTTTTCACTTTCTCCCATTCTTTCCTTTGTGCTTCTTGTTGGGAAAAGGTCAAATCCTCGTCTAGGTAGGTGTGCGTACCTTTGATTAATTCCCTATTCTTCAGAATTTCATTCTTGTCTTCTATATTCCTCATGACAATTCTTACATGCCTATCCCTTCCTCCCTCTATTTTCTTTCCAATTCGGTCTATTTGTTGAATAAGCCCCATCCACTTCAACTGGTATTTGAGGAAGTCTCTTGCTAAAATGTCGGTTCTCTCCTCACCAAAGTCCTTCAAGCCTTTGATAATGATATTTGCAGCCTTACTTTGTTTGTCCTTTTCATCTCTTATTTGCACCTTGATTTGTTTTTGTTTGTTTGATGATCCTCTTACAACATGTGGCCATGATTTGGCCTCTTCTATATAGTTTTTCAATTCCATGTCTATCAAAGTTGATTGAATCTCCTTTATTTGTGTTGTGTCTTCTCCCTTCGCCATTTTTGTTTTCTTAATATTGGTTTCTTTCAAGTGATCTAATTCTTGTTTTAATGCAGCCAGTTCTTGTTGTCCACTTTCCATGTTACTCTGTACACTCAAGATTTTTTCTTTGAGAACCTTATTTTCTCTTTCCATTTTGCACCAGTACTCTATAGCCTCTTTTACTCTATTGTCCTCACATAGCTCCTTCATTCCTAAAATTTCAAGCCTCCTTTTCATGCTCATGAGCTCCTCCACGTACAACTCTGATGACCACATTAAAGGGGTGGACATAGGGCTATAAATTCCTTTATTTTCGTGAGGTGTTTCTACCCTAACGACTTCGCTTGTGTTATGCACTTTTGTTATGCTCACCCTTGATTATGAGTCCTCCAAATTTTCTATCAAATTTACATTTTCTTTATTCTTATCTTGCTTACTTTTCCTTTCTCCAATTTGAGAAAACGTATTGGACATATGTGCCCCCTTGCTGAGAACTTTTGGTAATATCATAGTGAATTTTTTCTTTTGATTCAAGCCTGTCTACGCCCCAGGATCCCTTTATACTATTTAGCATTTACGAAGACCATTTTTTCCACTATATCCTCTATGCATGCCTTTAAGTGTTTTGATGTGCATGGGTTCCAAGCTCCTACAAAATCCCTTATGGGATTACTGTTGTAAGGAGTTGCAAGCCCATCTGTTAAATCTAAGGTGTGAACCCAAGGAGAACCCAGACATTCTGGATATAAGAAACTAGCTACCAGGCCAGCTAACTAATTTATCCCCCAAACCCCTTTGTTTAACCATCATTCGTTGAACAGTTTTGGTTTGCCCAAGTTTGCAAGAGGAAATGAAAAAAACTCCAGAAAAAAGGAAGATAGAAAAAGCAATGATAACGTGGATCAAACTTGTCTCTGTTGGTTTGTAGCCTCATTCCCACAAGCCTTCCGGTTGCTTCCTTTCCCCATAACTGCTTTGTTCTTTGTGCCCCTTAGACCCTCTACCACCGTTTGCCTTCCATTCGTGATAAAAATCCTAGAACCCAACTTTAGGGCCCGCCCGACTGGAGCAGGTCCCTCGTTTGTCTCATGGAAAACCCTTCTTGCTTTATCTTAAACAAACCCTACCACATTCTTGGATTGTTGTTTTCATGTTTGATTCATTTGAAACCTGAAAACACCTGCCTCTACTACTTGGAAACCCTTATTCCTTCTCATCCTATGTTCAACACTAGAAAATTTGTCATTTTCTATGTCGCCCCATTGGAAACCCCATACAAGGGTCTTGTGTCGCAACTCCTAGTTGACAAATATGAGTTTATAGAGAGAAGCATAAGAAGGGCACTGATGCATTGCCCCAAAATGCTTCATACAACACCAACGCAGAATTTGGAATAAGTATTAGAATTATTGGAGGGTTATGGTTTGACTCCTCTCCAGATCTGAAAAGTCATCGTTTGCAATCCTAGATTGTTTGAATTAAATCCTGAGAAAAACATTAAGCCCAATCTTAGCTTCCTTTAGACTCTTATCAAGGAAAAGGATATGCCCAAACTAATTTCGTTGAATCCAAAACTTTTCAACTTGAGTCTTCAACCCAAGCTTAAAAAAGCAGTTTCATTTCTGCAAAAATGTGGTTTTGAGGGTGAGGAATTGTCTCTAGTAGTGGTCACAGTACTCAAGTTATTAACAGTTTCAAAGGTAAATGCTGAGAGATTATTTAATCAAGCAAAGGCTTTTTTCCATATGAAAGTTCACCCATGTTTGCGATTTCTTTGCACTCCCTTGTGCGAATTAGTAATGATTATTTAGAAAAAAAATTATGTCTTTTATATCGTTTAGGATTTTCAAAGGAACTGGTGCTAGTATATAACTTATGAATCATGATTGTGGTTCTCTTTTGAAAATAGTTTGAACAATTTTTTTTTTTTAAAGATAATAAATACATGTTTTTTCAAACAACTAAAATGAAGACAAAAAAAATGACGAAAATTTGATTGATTTTAAAAAAAGTTAAAATAAAATATATAAATATATAAATATAAGTTAAAATTAATTAATTAATTAATTGAAATGAATTGATTGAGAATCTTGTGATAAATATTTTTTAAAAATAGAATGAGAAAGATTATATTTTTGTTTTAGATATTGTCATGGTATAAACTTTGGCTATTTTGTCATTGCAATAAAGAGATAGGAACAATAATATGGTACTTATCTAAAGAAAAGAGTATGAGATGATTGAAATAGAGAACTTGATGGTTTAGGATGGAATCACACCCATAATTTTGGGCAAGTGCAAGAACTAGGGTACATCGAGGAGAAAGAACATAGGACAAATAATTATCAGATAAAATAGATATTTATTTCGTAAAACTTGGATACCCACTTTTTAGAGATATATATTCATTTAGACTTGGAGATCCAAGCCTCAGCAAGTATCCATTATAAATGAATATATAAATCGAACGAATATTTATTTCTAAATGAATACGCATAAATTGTAAAAATATTATTTTATTTTTGCCTCCTCCCACAAACATTACTCCATTATTTTTCACAAACTAGTGAAAAGAGTCGACTTTACATGAACAAATTAATAATTTTAGAGAACCCTACACCACTCTATCTTTTCTTCTCCCTCATGACTATAAGCTACATTTTTTTGAGACAGGTAACTATATTTTTGTGTATTTTTTATGTTTTAAGGATTTTTTTTTAGTGTTTCAAGGTTAAAAATAGGGTTTTAGGTATTAAGGTTTAGGGTTTTAGGTATTAAGGTTTAGGGTTTTTATGAATTAGGGTTTAGAGTTTAAACTAAGATTTAGGGATTAGGATTTAAACTAGGGTTTTGTTGATGGTGTTTTCTACACAGCAACAACTCAGACAGAATATGATATCATATCTCTCTTGAAAGGTAAATCTCTATGAACAAAGAGATAACCCCAAGGTCTTTAATGTCAGGTCTTGACAATGCAACAAAATAACTCAGAGATAATGTGAAAATGTTGGTAATCACAAAGGGACCTTACTACAAGCAAACACTGGACTTTGAATTTATCAGATCTAGCAATAAGTTGATACTTCAAACCCTAAATTTAACTCAGATAACAAAGAAATAACAAAAGATAAAGGTTTTAGAGACAATTCTAGAACTAATTCCAACCCTAAGATCAACAATGCAAAAGATAAGATGCTCAAAATGGACCGATCTCTCATAAACTACTTTCTATTTGACCCAAATAAATCTGCAATCTCACATAAATAGTGCAATCTTCTAAGGTATTTAAAGATTTTCAAATCATAAACATTCATTCAAAACAATCCTATTGCAATCGAAATGAACAAACCCTCATAATTGAACTAAGCACAATTTTAAGTCTAGGCTAACTTTGCAAAGCAGCTAAAGTATGGACTAGAGATCGCTACAAACATTTCAAACATGAAACCCTAGGCATCATCAAACTATCTAACAATGAACTTAAGCAATTTTTAAGATAGAACAACAAGAACCATGCTAGATAAAACTTAACACAAGAAAGATACCAAATAACAATATCCCTCCTTATATTAAATCATCCAAAATGGCAAAAATTCCAGTCTTCTGTTACAATACTTGCTTGAAGATAACCCTAATTCACTCAAATATGAAATCTCTATTCTATATCCTCTATATATGTAGTTACTATAAATGAGGCAATATGCCCAATTTATAGAAAACCCCCAAGATAGGTCGGCCCAAATAAGAGTTTTACAATAATAAAATGCCACACAACAGGCCGGCCTCAAAAGATATTCGAATACAACATGAAATGTGCAATTTGCACCAATTTCATCCAAGTCGGCCTAGGGTCTCAAAAAGTCAGCCCAATGCATGTGGATAATGGGAAGTACAAACTTTGGTGTATCCTTATATAACTACTTCACATCCTTATCTTTAGCATGCTCAACTTCACCATGCACTGCTAGCAACACTCTGTCCAATTCAACAATAGGTGGCACAGGAAAAACCTTAACTCTTCTTTCAAGGGACTTGATGTCATCTCTTGCTTGCCTTACTGTACCATCCCAATCAGCCCTATTTGTTAAATACCTGTCAATAACTGCAATATAGGTTGCAACATCATCTAGCTGATGTTCAGTGACTGGACCTCCACTGACTGGAGAGTAGACATCTCTCCACCATTTCCTAAGTTGTTCCAAATTGAGATGTTTTGGAGCGAACTTCTTCCTCCCTGTCATAAATTCAAAGAATGAGATGTACTTATCATGAATGCCAATCAAGGTGTCCTCAATCTGCTTCCCTTGTTTATGAATCTTCTTCAAGTCTCTTTGCCTCATCTGCAAGATCTTGAACCATTCCCAAGGCTCAGAAACCCTTGGGAAAGGAAGAATCCCACTCTTCACCAGTTTATCCTCCGTGTATTCCATGATTGTTCTTGTTTTCTGCAACAGGAGATCAATATCCTCCTTGTCTTGGGCTAGCACAATCTTCAGCCAATCCACTGACCTCATGGCATCCCCTGCATTCGACAAGATACCCTTGATGGCACCATCCCCTTTGGTTTGAACTCCCTACAACCAACCAATTGTGGCATGTGTAGTGCCTTTCATCTTCTCAAGTTCGGAGATTATTTCTTGAGGCAAGAAACTTGCAGTAGAGGAGGAAGAACCAATGGACTGCAAGGGTTTCATCAACTCCTGCAAGTACCTCTTCAATTTCTCATTCTCTTTTTCCAACTCATGCCTGGTTTGTACCTCCTTCTTCAATCTACCTACAATTACAGCACTGGAGCCTTCATACTCCTCAATATCTTTCTCCATTGAAGCATGCCCCAAATCAATGGTATGCACATGATAGTCCTTTGTATTCACATCATCTCTATCTTTGTCTAGAGCAGAGCCACCCTATTGCCTGATCCATCCCTTTCAATCTTGGACACAACCCTGGCTTTCTTCTTGGTCTTTCCTTTCCCAATGTTATCCATTAGTTCATCCCAATTGGGAGGAGTGTCTTCCACTATTACCAATTTACTCTTTAATTATCTATCCAGCCAGCCTAGAACAGTGGATTTGGTTGGCACTTTATCCTGTTTATCTTGCTCCTGCTGGACATTAGGTGCATCCTTCTCAATACTAGGAACATTAGGGATTTCCTCAGTTGGATCCTCCTTCTCTAGAGACTACTCCTCTACAACCTGTGTTGGTGAAGGGATCTTAGCTGGTATCTCCTCCCGTTGAGGGGATTTTCCCAATTGCTCTTCTACAAGTGAATCTGCATAGGCTACCAAGGGAGACCGGATTACCTTGTCAATTTTTGCCTCTGCATTGTATAGGTCTCCTTCCTGCAGTTCTTCTTCACCCAAGTCCTTAGGATCTTCATCCTTCCTTGGCTCTTCTAGCACACTATCAGTATCTTGAGGAGGGGGAATGTTCTCTTGTTCAATTATAGGAGCAGTCACAAGAACATCCTCCTTTGTTGTAGCATCCTTTGGGGAAGGATTCCTTGACCTCCTCATGTATAGTTGTGTTCTTTCCCCCGAACTTTCTACTTCCACCACAAGTGGCTCAACTTCCTTATCAGTCTTGGTAGCCTCCTCCTGTTTCTGTGACAACCTCACAAGTCTTCTTCTCTTGGTCAAGGGAGCAGTAACATCCACTTCTTCCTTTTCTTCTTTATCCTTCTCAACCTCTCTCCTCAAAACATGCCTTCTCTTCTTGGCAATGGGCTTTCTTTGTTTACCCACATCTGCTACCTCTTTAGTTTGAACATCCCTAACTTTAATCTTGAAGGGAGAGTCTACCTTGGTCTTACCCTTAGGATCTTATTCATGTGATTCCTCAGATGCAGAATGAGACTCCAAGTCTCCCATCAAATCATAGGTGCACTGGACACCTTCACTTTCTAATTCTAGCATTTTGTGCTTCAGCCACATTTTGGTATACTTAATCACATGAGTCATAATTTGCTCCAACTCTTTCTTTTCTTCCTCCAACTAGTCAATCTCTCCAAGTGGTTTGTCCTTCACAGCCTTGAAGATATGACCTTGAATCAGATTTCCATCCTCTTCCACTTGGTCAAGAATGGCCTTTATATTATATAACCTTACTAAGTCTACTAGCAGCTTGGAGAATTTCTTCTTCCTTACCTCAAATTCATCACCAAGGTTAGCCCAATAATCTTCAATAATTTCTTTGTGGCTGTACTCCCTATTGACCTTCTTTTGTGCCTCCCCAGTAATATCAAACCTTGCCCTCTTAGAATGGAAAGAGAGACCAAAAGTACTCATCTCTTCCTCAGAAGCATGAGCTGACTGGATGGAAGGGCAGACCTCATTTGTGCCTATCTTCAAGGGGAAGTCATTCCCAAACCCTGTTTTATGTTTAGCTCCTTTCACAATTACATCGAAGTCACAAATATTCCTAGTGACTTCCAACAGTATGATATGGTCCATTGGGTACCTTGGGAGTATGTAAGGAGCCCTTTGGCAGCCATCAATCCTAATGTAGGAGAAAGTAGGGAATTGAATGAACCATGCCCCATACCTCCTTATTAGTTCCTTGGCCTTGTCTGAAATCCTCACATGCTCTGCACCCTGCAACAACCTAGTAATATACATAGTAAAAGCATCATTCGCCCTTCTGTAGCTTTCTCCTCCCAGGTGAAGCTGTGGATACACCTCATAGATCGCATTCTGCCCAAATGTACCTCTAGTGCTCAACCCCTTGTATGGGTGAACTCTTTCCAATGCATATACCAAGTAAGAAGCCATGGTGAAAGTCTTGGTCTGCAAGACATTGCACATATGCTCATGGATTACTGCACTTATGGCACCTACCCAGTGGTAGTCTATACCTTGCTCCATCTGAGCAATAAAATTGAACATCCAGCTCTTGAATACCCCTGCACTCTTCAGCCCTACCAATCTGCTGAGAAGAGTGATGGCATTATAGTATTCCTTCTTGAATTTAAGTCTGAATAGCTGCTTAGGCAACTTGGAGAAGTGAGACTTAGGCTTCTCCAACCAAGAATTGATCACCTGCTGGGACTTAACCACATTCTCTTCATAATATTTCTTAGTTGCATCTATATCAAAAGCCACCACATGTGACCTATTAGGCATATCAAAAGTTTGAGCAATAGACACAGGGTCAAAGTTTGCAACAATCCTTCCCTGGGGACCAATTATCCTTCATGTTCCTTTCTCATAGTTCCTGCCACATTCAAGCACCAACTCATAGCATTGTACTGTGGAGGGGAAACCAACCACATGTGCTAACCCGGATTCCAAAATCCTTCTGGCCGGCAAAGGGAGGTTTTGTGCTACCATTTCAACCTTGAAATCCTCGTAGTCCCACATACCCACATCGGTATCAGTAATTCCTGACCAGACGAAAGTCAATCTACTCTTAGGAATCTTACTCTTTATGTCCATCTTTAACTTTTCTGCCTCAAAGATAGGAGAACCTTCAGTACTTGGATCCATTGCCTTTCCCTTGCCATGCCCAACAACATCTTGTCCTGATCCAACCTACAAACAAGTAAAGACAACCAAAATGAGATCCAAGATAAACAACAAGTGTCAAAATCCATATTAAATCAACTATCTCAAAGTTTGGGATTTAGCCTCCTTCACAGAATCCAGACTAGAGAGGAATTCTAGGGAAATCCGGACCAGGCGGAATCCAACGAAACAACCATACAAACCCCACATAATCATTTTAAGCAATCAACATAACCAAGGAATAACTTCAAACTACTTAGCATAAGTTCATTTAATCATTCAAAAACATAATCATCAAGAAAACCCTTATACAATTACCAAATTCCTCATTCCCATTAAACTTCGAAAAAATCCGCCATAGACAGAAATGCCCGAAAATAGCAACAGTTTCAACCATCTAGGAAAACGAAGGAAGCGCAGAACATCCGGGAAAATCCCGATGGCACAGATTTCCCTAGACTCAAGACAAATTTATCATGAAAGCCTAAAATCGATAGAACGACCTGGAAACGGACATCGGGAAAATCCGGAGGAAGCGGAATTCCACAAGGCAAGCAAAAGTCTGGATTTAAAGCAAATAGAAAGGAAACAGGAAAACCTAGGGAAATCCAGCAGAGACAGAATTTCGCAAAACATTGAAAACCTGAACGCCTATTCCTCTCGTCCTCACCTACATAGATCGAATGGACATGGACTAAAAGCATGGAGCTCAACAATGACTTGGCCTAAACCTCCAATGGATCAACCACGAATTCAAAACTCGCCTCTCAAAAAATTGAGAGGGATTGGCAATGCCCTAGGTCAAAACCCCAAAACCTTCACCATGAAAGCACGGAAAAGCTCAGGCAAAACTTGCATGCAAATAAGGATATGAAATTCATGGCAAATGCAAGCAAGCCCTGAAAACAGCAATGAAAGACCAACCCAAAGAAAATACTCAAGACAAGCACCCGAAAAGATTGGCAAGACACGAAAGCTCGAAATGCCCAGGAAACACGCACATTCAAGCAAGAACGTGGAAATGAATGACATGAAAGCGCATGAAGCAAAGCAATTCAAACCAAAAGAGAGAGAGGATATCTACATACCATGAGAATAGAAGGAATTGAAACCAAGGATGCCAGCAAACAACCTTCAAGCACGAGAAGAATACGAAGAAGGCTCAAGAAATCCGAATGCAACACTTGAAATCACTTCCAAATGCGCAATCCAGCAACACACCTCAAGCTCCAGGACTCCAAAAAATGGAAAGTAAATAATCAAACTCAAGTGGCAAATTACTTCCCAAAACTCAATATAACATTGCCCCCAAAAGTCATGCAATCGCCATTAATGCGATTGACAAGACGACCAAGACCAAAATCCGGGAATCCGACAGAGCAACGAACTTCAGAAAAATATGCCAAAGACGGATTTCCCCGGACTTGAGCAAAAGCAGCTGTTATTGAGCACCAAAGGGAAACCGGAAAAGTCCGGCCAGGGCAGATTTTCCCAAACACAGCGAAAAACCCGAAATGCACCCAAACCTTAAGGTTTTCAGCATAAATCATAAATGGACCATTCCAACCAACAGGATGAACATCAAAGCACATGCCCAAGCAAGCAAAACTCCAAAATAGAAAGGCCAAGACACCCAAAAAGCAAAAACGAGGGTCCCTACTTTCAGTGGGGCCTATGTGCAAAAACTGCACAATAGGTTTATGGTTTTTAATAAAATTATGAAATTTGTGTGTTATAAATATTTTTAAATTAGGGCAATTTTAGTATTTAAACTAGGTTTTTTTAAATAAAATTTTATTATTTAATTTATTATTGTCTAATTTTAGTTGAGAAGGATTGTATAATTGTGTTATTTTATATTGTATGAACCTGTACACTTGATTAACATTAAAACCTCAAATCTACCTCAAACCTCTCTCATACGAATGAGCAAAGAACGATAATGGAGACAACTAGAAACATAACCACATTATAAACCAAAAAAAAATTATTTATTTCATACTAATCCTCATATTGACCCCATTTACATAGTTTCCCACTTCTATGCAAGTGGTGATAGATGCAATTGAAGTTCTATAGATTTTAACTTGGATAGATCTCATTGTTAGAGGAAGGAGAGGAGGTCGTATTATTCATATGACTTTTCATACAAACAATTAAATTATTTTTATATTATAAAACAAAAATTAGCACCATATTTCATCGAACCTTCAACCAATCTCCCCAACATTGATAAAAATAAAAATTATAATCAAATGGTGTAACCAAAATGGAATTTTAGCTTATTTCTAAGGCTATTGGTGGATGATCTTTAACTATATACCACACAACATTCTTGTGGTGTCATTGTAATTTTGAAAAATAATGGGTTAAGTTTAAAATGGGTTTAAAACCTAGTTACTTGGAAATGAGACCATTCTAGGGCATGACTTGGGTGATATGCCATAGTCTGTATCTGGTGTTCATGTTAATCCAAATTGACAACTATCTATTCCCTTTTTTGTCGCGCATCCCACATCCACCCTTCTTGCCCCTATTCACCAAGAGGGTATGTAGCTCTAAGAGCATTGAGAAAACTCCAACTAAATTTTACTAATAAAACTATCTATTTTGCTCAAGTTAGTAGAGAGCATGAAGGGGATGGTGTTGGTTAGTCTAACACCCCAAGCATGTCAACACCAATATTAAATTCACCCTATTTGTGTAAAAAGTATAATAAATTGTGTTATGGTCCTTGCACATCACTTTAGGTGTTGTAGCAAAGTAGGAAAAAGTCTTCTCTAATTTTTAGAGATCAATAGATCTCCTAACAAGTATGCCATATTTTATGTACTATATATATTATAAATTTATCAAAAAGTAGGTTAATTAAGGGTAATTTTTTTTCTACATGTATTTATTTATAATCTAACTATAAATGATATTATTTTGTCATGAAGATGATGATTGATTGATATAATCAACATTGGAGAGTCCAATTTAGGATTATCAAACCTTGTAACAAAATAAAACTCTCAAAAATAATACACAACATAATAAAAATAATAATAGAAAGAATTGGGATGAATATTAATTCAAAATTTTAAATTCAAGATCTCAAATACATGCTAACAATTAAATTTTTATTTATAAAATAAGCCTAAGGAATCTCAATACTCCAATCTACTTTATTTTTTGACTAATCACCAACTATTTAACTATCTGAAACTACCACCTCTCATGTCACATCAATCATCTCTTATCTAGAGGATATCAAATGATGTGAATCACTTATAAATACAATACATCATCATAGGTGAATGTGATAAGGATCAATGACCTCTAAATTAAATAATTTTATCAACCATTTGCCTCAACATTAAGGTATTATGTAGGCTTGCATATAATATGCAAAATCATCATTTCCAATGCACCTTGAGCAAGAAATATTTAAATTTATTGTTACTTGATACATAATCCTTATTATGAACCATAATAAAGTAGGTAACCTTAATAATTGATGCAAGTTTCAAACTCTTAGTACATCATTTAGAAAATTTATCACTATACAATGAACAATCTAGTATTCATCTAGTTTAGATCCTTGAGATAATAAACATGCATGTGGTGATTATAATTACATGAAATTGGGATGGAATAAGTAGGATGATCTATTGGACTTATATTTGCAATCATAATATATATCTTCAAAATTAATTATTGCATTGTTTATTGAATGTTTTTTTATAAAAGGTGGTAAGCACCTGTAATTATATTAAAGTATAAAATTAAATATAAAAATTAGTATGGAACTAAAGAAAGATTGCAACTTATACAAGGGAAAAAATGATACAAAAACTAAGGAGAACGATCACCAATCAGATGGCGGGTGACTATGAAACAAAACTAGCAAGAAAACAAAAAAGGGAGGAGACTAACTGTTGTCTTCCTCATTGGTTACTAGAGAAACATCTTTGAGAAAATAATCACCATCCTAAATTTCCATGGCACTAATAATAATTCACATGGATTGAATTCCAAATTTCACAAATTTTCAATTTAAACTTCAAACAAGATTTACAAAAACTATTAATGAAATCTTCAATTTTTTTCTAAATTTGAAAAGATAAAATTTCTAAAATATAATAATACCCTTATGATCCTACTATGCACAAAAATTCAATTGTCACATCACATAAGGTTTTGGATAGATCTCACCAACATAACAATACTAAATTATTATTCTTAAATAAAATAGATTAAATTAAAATAATACATACATTTATATTGAAATTTCTACATCAATTTCAACCTAAGAAATGACATACCATATGAAACCACCTAGTGTGGGCATGGTCATTGCTACACCCTTAATATTAGTGTACATAGGGTTATGAATAGTTGGTTTGTGGCTATCTTAATTCTTAATTAAGTCATATCATCATTATTATATTTTTATTTAGTTAATTAGGTCATCCTACGACTTTTATAGGGTTATCTAAGTTGACATGGGTGATATCTTAGGCATAAAAAAGGTATATATAGGAGGTAGTGAGTCTTATTTCATCAACAAATTATGAATTGTGTCCTCATTGGAGATATTTGGAGGTTTGTCCCCTCAAAGTGGCTTGTCATTCTCATATATTTTCAAGTATTTCTAGAATATTTTATATTATATCTCTAATTGTGCAATTTATTTCATTACAAGTGGTATTAGAGCATGATCTTGGCACCGTGGCGACAAGACATCTTTTTTCAATTTTGAAGGCCATTTAGTGAAACGCATATCTCCCATATTTTGGTGATTTTTTTTAATGTTTTAAAAGGGTTTTTTACAAACATATTCAAGAAGCTACAATCCAAATTTCTGAGGAATTAGAGCATAATTGAGCGATTTATTACAAAATTAGGGTTTCCAATAAATTCACTCTCAAGGCTACAAATCTACTAATTTCTCAGATATTTTTCTGAGTAAGTGGTATCTTGGCCCTAGTAAGTTCTATTAAAAAATTTAAAGAATTTAGATTTTATTTGTGTGATTTATTGTAAAATTATTGGTTTTCATCATGCCAGGGCCTCAAACAAGAGGCAAAAAGAATACATTGTCACACCGGGAGAATATCTTGATAAGGATGAGCTAACTATTGAGGGTGGTGCTAGCACATCTAACTTGCTAAGTAATAATGGGTTATTGCTTCTCTTGAAAAGTAGAAAAACTACTCCAAGGTTCCTTTATAGCCAACTCTTGATTGTGTCGAACAACACAATGGTCATTGTCAACGTGTTTCACAAGGGATTTGGGTATCAACTTTCTAGAAATAACATGCAATTAAAAATAATAGGTCTAACAGTTCAGTGAGCTAGTTTCATTTCCAAATCTGTACCAAATTTATATCAATTCAATGCTCTTTTTGATAACTCCAAACTGATTTAAATAAAATTCAAAAGATTGAAAAGGGTAACAAGAAAGAATGAAACAAACTCTAAATCTAATAGACAATAATAGAACCCGTTTCATTAATCAATTTTGAATGTTTAAATGAAATCCCACAAACCATTATTAATACAAATAGTCATTCACACATTTTTTGTTCAATAATGACACAATCTTCGAAGGAAATGTAACCAAACACAAGATTTTTAAATTTCATGCAATCAGAATGCCATCAAACATGTGTAGATATGAGATGAAATATTACTTTATTCTAGAATAATATTTGAGATTTCACTAATTTATTCAATTTAAATAACATAAAACAGTCATACCATTACCAATGAGCCAAATTGAGATGCATGCAAAATAGGCATAATCCTCTGATTTATCAAAATTTGATCTCCACAAAGTTAGTAGGAAAATCCATGTTGAGAATGCATGTTTATCATGTGCAACAATACATAAAAATCAAAATGATCCAAAACTAAAATTATATAGAAAACTGAGTTCCTAAAATTGTGGATCTAAACAAAAAGCAAGTTGGATCCAACTCCAGCACTCCAATTCTAACTAAAAGAAAATTGAAAATACAACTACAACAAAACTAGGCACCCTAGTTTGAGTTTTAGTTTAACCAAAAAAAAAATAAAGGAAATAAAAGCTAACTAAAAGTAACTAAAGTCTAACTAAATTTCCAACATTGGCTTATATTCTATCAGTTGGGTGTGAGAATTTACTATAGCAATTCATTCAAAAAAGCATAAAACACAACAACAACAACTCTTGTCTTCAGTTATTCTGAGAAGCTATCAGTGAACGTTGAATATCACTTCATTTATTTTCTCCATTGATGGTCCTTAGTGATATTGCAGCTTTATTCTTCGATCAAAAGTAGACTTATCCATTTGTTGGTGTTGGGTGCTGAAGGTAGACAACTCTTCCTTTAAGGATTGGAGTTTCACCTTTTTATTCATCATCTTGTCAATAATTTCCTAAGTAACTTGTCGCTGCATTTGATTACTCAATTATTCAACCATCCTACTGGGATCTCTCACTAATACAAGTGTTTCCCAAAATGTGCAATCTAAATCTTCAATTGATTGGCAGATTTTGATCATGGTTTGTTCTGCCAAGTTTCTATCTTTGCTCGGTTTTGAGTTACACTTATTTAATATCTTCACCCTGAACTCATCTACCCTTAACCACTCACGAAGTTTATCCCGATCCTCTTCTTTGATAACAGTAGCTTTCAAAAGATCCTTCATTGATGTTTCTTTTATTCTCTATAAAATTGGGATGTAATCCGAGCCCAAACCAATAATTCCTCATCAATACTCAGCTCAATTTGTTGAGCTACACTATCCTCATCACTAATAGAGTGATAATAATTTATTAATTTCTTTAACACTTCATTT
This sequence comes from Sequoiadendron giganteum, assembly GCA_007115665.2. Taxonomy (NCBI): domain Eukaryota; kingdom Viridiplantae; phylum Streptophyta; class Pinopsida; order Cupressales; family Cupressaceae; genus Sequoiadendron; species Sequoiadendron giganteum. The sequence continues at coordinate 599,887,497 of CM021105.1, read as the reverse complement.
TCTAAAGTCAAAAAATCTAATTTCCATTACCATGTTGTCGGAATCCATCCATATGGGTTTTAATGTATGACCTCAACCTTTAGTGCAGCTTGCAATGTGGACTTAGGAGATGCGGTATCTATTGGTCCAATCAAATTATTTATGTAGGTTGTTAATTGGACCACCTAAGATTTTAGCTATTCCTTTGTATTCTCATCTTTCTGCATCATCTTTAGGATAGAAGAAATAGACATCTCGAGAGACCGCTTCTCTCCTTCCCTTGTCTGGACTCCCAGATCAACTTGCCTGAATTGGTAGTCTTCTAGTTCATCTTTGATTCTATTTTATCAACCAATGGGACAACTATTTTTGTAGTTCTATTTCCTTGCTCATCCATTGTAATGGTTGATATTATCTTGGCTCTCTTTCTTCTAACTAGAGATTGGAAATCTTCTAAACAAATTATGACTTTGCTCTGAGATGCTTTCCACATACATCCTTTTCCTTATTTGGATTATATGCTTGAGCCAAATGGGAACAACAACAGGTGTTTCCCTGAGGGGAGAAGTGAGGATTTGAATATTATGGGAGTCTTCTATATCATCTTGTTCGTTCTCCCTTTGCTCAGTTTTAGTTATAATTTATTCTTCCCCTTGGACTCTTTCTTCGTGTGTCTCTTATTCTTCATGAGGTTGCTCACCATGACACTTCGTTGTTTTCTCCACTTCTTGTTCAATATATTCTTTCACTATCGTTTCTTCAGCAGGGACCTCTTCAACATGAACCTCTCTAGGAGGCTCTCTTTATGCTTCCTCTTTAGTTGGAATCTCTTTCTCTATCTCTCCCTCTTCTTGTACTACTTCTTCTTATGCAACCTTAGTAAGAATTTCTTCCTCTTTGGAAGGTGGATCTTCTTCAGGAATTGGGGGAGGAGAAGGAGATGGAGATGGAGGTTTTTCATGTGGTGATGGTGATGGATTATGTGGTGATGGAGGAGGAGAAGGCAGGGAGGATTCATGTGGAGGAGAGGAGGACTATGTCTATTAAGCTTCCCTCTAGGAAACTCTTTCACAAATTGCTTCTCTGGTTCTCTTTTTCCTAACTAGAGTTTCTCGCTCCTCAACATCTTCCTCACTTGAACCAATAGATATTGGTTCCTTTTCCTCTCTTTTCCTCCCTGATACCTTAGGAGATGACCTCCTTGTAGTTTATTTGGCTTGGGCAGCAACAATATATGATCCTTCTCTTGTCTTTTCCTTCTCAACTGCTTTTGTAGTTTCTGATAGCTTCATCATAGGAAAAGGATGTCAAAGCCATTTGAGGTCCAACAGCCTACAAAACCTGTTGCCCTTGTCTGAATGTCATCATTCTCATCTATTGAACAATATTTGTTGAAGATTGGCTAATTGTAGACATTTTTCTTACAGTGGATGGGTTCAAGAACTTTTCCATCTTCTTTCAATTATGTAGACACACAAGCTTCAATGCGGGATTTGATTAGTGGTACTATCAACCAACAATAATCTTTCATCCTTCCTTCAAATTCCTCTTCATAATTTTCCCAGTGATCTTCAATCTTAGACTCGTGAATGAAGAAAGAGCCTATCACCTTGCCAATTTTTCCAATTGGGTCAAATTGGTGTTGAGGTTCATTATATAGCATAAGGGCACACCTTGCCAGCTCAATCTCTACACCCTTGGAATTCTGCATATTGGCACAAGAATATACTCCCATCTTGATGGGAAAGCTAGGTACCTAGACTTATATTTTACTTCAATTAATTGGTGAATTTCATTCACCTCCTTGCAAACCTTCAACATGATCATTTTGTTTAATGGGTACCTTAGAAATATGTACGGGGATTTATGGAAGTTGGCCACTATGATATAGGTGAAGGTTTTAAACTAGATACACCAATTTCCCTAGATTTTGAGTGCTTCCATGGCCTCATTTGATATCCTCCTAGAGAAATCACCCTCCAGTCCTCTGATTACAACATAGATAAAGTTGTCATTGACAACATAGATATGAGTATAACTATCCTCCAACTTCAACTAAGCATATATTTTAGAGATTTTCACCTCTCCCAATTGAAAGGAACCCACTTTTTCAAGTCCTAAGAAAGAGGCCTGAGAAGCCATCAAATATACCAAGTATGAAGTCATGTATAGTTTTGATGTTGCAAGAATGGTCTTCAATTGCTCATGAATGGTGTCACTTATAAGGGTAGCCCAATCAATTTTATCTTTCCTAGCATCATTGATGGTCATGATGAACTGGACCATCTAGAGATAGAAATCCCTAGCATGAGGGTATCCAAATACCCTACTCAATAGGACAATCAAGTCCTTGATATCCTCTTTGAATTCACTCCTATGTTGTACCCTAGCCATCTTGAGGGCTAATTTTCTTAGGGTAACCAATATTTGACTATCAATATAATTGATGTTGTTTTCCTCATTGTCATCAAAGTACTTTATTTCCTTTTTCATATCAACTTCCTCATATTGGGGGCAGACAGGGATCTTGAATATCTTATCAATCATATCGAGGCTCACATCAAGGAACACTTCTCCTAATGATCCCATCAACTTTCCAATTATGTGATTGTATTAGTGGGCACATCTTAGGACCAGATTCAAAGATTGGACGGTCACCGAGAAGGCAATAGCTTGCACCAATCCATAATTTTCCAGTGTTGTTGGCAGCACACATTCTAGTTTCTTCATTACTGATTCTCCTCTTGAACTCATCTAGGTCGACATGATCGAGGTCAATGTCTCCAATCTTCGTGTATGGGGAGAACATATTAGAAGGTGGATGATATCCTTTGTACTAGTACTTTATCTCTGTGGGATCCTTTGGTGGCATATCTCCTACATATAAAAACATCATGTGTTACCATTTATTTACCTCAGAAGAAAGAAAACCTTCAAAACCAAGTTATATTAATCAAGATATATCATTCATTTTAAAATATTAACTTATTTAAAATAAGACAAGAAACCAAACAAAATTAGGTGGATGATATCCTTTGTACTAGTACTTTATCTCTATGGGATCCTTTGGTGGCATATCTCCTACATATAAAAACATCATGTGTTACCATTTATTTACCTCAGAAGAAAGAAAACCTTCAAAACCAAGTTATATTAATCAAGATATATCATTCATTTTAAAATATTAACTTATTTAAAATAAGACAAGAAACCAAACAAAATTAGGTGGATGATATCCTTTGTACTAGTACTTTATCTCTATGGGATCCTTTGGTGGCATATCTCCTACATATAAAAACATCATGTGTTACCATTTATTTACCTCAGAAGAAAGAAAACCTTCAAAACCAAGTTATATTAATCAAGATATATCATTCATTTTAAAATATTAACTTATTTAAAATAAGACAAGAAACCAAACAAAATTTCATGGGTCAAGCCTCAGGCCTCCCCTTTACCTCATACTAAAGGGTTAAAGTATCCTTGCTTTAGAGTTTAATTTTCATATTTCGATCCATCGAGAATCAAGGATTAGGTCTAACACTTATTGTCTACCAAATGGTTAAAATATCATGAGAAAATTTTGATTCATGTTTTTAGTCCTATGGAGATCAGGTACCGGGTTTACTTTCTACATCAACATCATCATTAAACTAAAATACCAACTAGCGATGTCTGAAATTTTGATTGCAACATGTTTGAGAGTCAGGTATTAGGTCCACTCTATATCTCTTGTTTTCCATATTTTGATGGGTGTAAGAGGTAAGGATGATCATCGAACTCTAAAAGCTTTCTAAGATCATCAAAAATAGGTTGTCTAATGTTTATTTTATGATTTAGGCATTGGGTAAAGAAAAATTCTGAAGCTTGATGTCCGAAAATCATTATTTTTCAACTTCATTAAATTTTCAAAGATTTCCCAAAGTATGATCTCTGGAATCATTCATTTTATTAAGGAAAAGATAATTTTTCATTATGGTTTTGGGGGTCAGGCCTTCCAAATACCTTCTACCTCAATAAGAAGTTATGTAGATGGTATGCCCGATCGATGATACCTAAAAAAGGTTCTCAAAGTAAGGATTTTTAGCTAAGTCTTTACATCGGATCTTCGGGGTCAGAGCTTTGATCTATCATTTAGTCGTTTGTTGATAGGGCACATCATTGAAACCCAAAGTCTAAACGTTTGGATATTGAGACTTGTGATCATTTGGAAATGATTGGGGATCATGGATCGGGGTTAGACGTTCGTTGTATCACTTATCATATCATTGACTTAAGATGTAAGCCAATCATCTGACACCCGACACCCGAAAGGTTGGTTTTAAAAATACTAAGGAAAACACCTTAGCAAGGATGAGGCTCGATGCCCAATCAGATGATGTCATAAATGTCCTCGATAGGCACATCGAGAGGGAAAACTGATCTAGCAAAGGTGAAAAATAAAAAATGAAAGAGAAAACAAGAAATGAAGAAGCGAAACAGAGGGAAGAAGAAAAAATTGAAAGAAGGAAAAAACAAGAAAGCCAGATTGAACCAAATGTAAAAATAGATTCCACAAAGGAAAACCCAACACGCAAAGCAGAAATAACAATTTCAAATTTCAAATGCTGATAGAATTTGAATCTAGCCTAGATAAGGCACACAATAAGGGTATAAGAAAACACAACACAATACTACAAAAATGAACACACACGAAGCAACATAACCAAGCAAACGTGAATGTGTGAACAAGAGAAAACATGAACCAACACCAACAAACACATGGAAGCATGAGTACAAACCAACAAATAAACTAGCAATGGAGGGTGAGAACATATGGGAGGGTTTTCACATATAGTAATGATTGCAAAGCTCTCTCAAACACAATAGCAAAGTTGAATGTGAAATGATCTCTCAAAACTTTGATAATACACTCCAAGCATGCTCCATTAATTGCATTAAATTTCACATTAAAACACATTGTTAGTGCAATTAATTCAAACAATCAATTGTACTAGCACGGGGATCAAGGTGATAAGGTGTCGCCACCATTAGGCCTCAGGGGGTCGAGAATTCGGTATGACGAACACTCAATGCCTAAAGGTCGAAGCAAGATGGGAAACAATAGACTGAGCACCTTGTTGGACATTGATTTTTGAGCCCGATCCATTTGGCATGTTAGGATGGAAAATCCCGAAACCGAAAAATTTGAAAAGTTACTCTAAAAATAAAGGGAAAGGAAAAGGGGAATGAAGAAAGGAAAACAAGGGAAAAGAAAGAAAAGACGAGAAAATGACAACAAGACAAAGAAAAAGAGGGGGCCCCATTTTTTCAAAAATAAAATAGGGTGTGAGTGCAAGGCACAATAGTAACAATAGAGGATATGACTCCCAATAAGGAAATCAACAAGGTCAAGGAAGACATTTCATCAGTGAAGATTGAGATGAGTATCCTAAGAGGAGATATATCAGACATACGAAGCATGTTAAATGCTTATATAAATGTACCAAGAAAAGATGTCTCAAGCAACCAATGTGAATCATATAGGTTAACTACTCTTGATCCAATTGTTAATACTCATATGGGATCTAGGAACCTGATACCAAAGTTGGATATGTGCAAGTTTGATGGCAAGGATCCACTAACATGGATAAACCAAATGGAGAATTTTTTGATGTACATCAAGTCCCAAATAGACAAAAGGTCGCAATGGCTTCCCTATATCTAGTGCCAAATCAAATCATCTGGTATCGATGGATTTATACTCATCATCAGAAAAGAGGTGTCACTATCTCATGGTCAGTTTTTACAAAGGAGCTCCAATCACAATATAGCAATAGTGTGATAGACAACTTCTTCAACCAACTAGCTAAACTTCAACAAATAGGACCATTCAAGGATTATATTCAACAATTCCAAAACCTATCCTTAAGAGTGGATATAATTATAGATGAGAAATTGAATTATTTATTTTTGGGTGGTCTCAATGATCACGTTCAACATGAGGTATGCATGTTTTTTCCTAGCTTTATATTTGTCTTTTATCTTAGCACATAGGATATAGGAGAAGTCTTTTATTCCTAGAAAGCAAGGGGCTAATGGGATAAGAGAGAAAGCATATTCAATACCTTCTATTCCTCAGCCTACTAGGTTGACTCCACAACAAATTGAGGAGAATAGAACAAAATGGTTGTATTTCAATTGTGATAAAAATATAGTCAAGGACATAAATGTAGTGAAAATAAGTTGTTCTATATTGAAGGTCTAAGTGAGGAAGAAGACCTGAGGAGCCAATATTAGAGGGTGTTAGGGAGTTAGATGAGGAATCACATGATTCAAAACCAATCATTTTTGTTCATGCAATCTTGGGTTTTAGCACCCCACAAACTCTCAAGGTAGTGGGTTTCTTAAAGAAGAAATAACAGTGTTGATCGACTCAGGTAATACTCATAATTTCATCAACAAAAAGTTGACAACTCGTCAAATATTTTTTATATATCTAGCTCTTGATTTCTAGGTCCTTATTGCAAATGGTAGTATTGTTAGTTTTTTTGGAAAATTTCATAGCATTAAATTATCCATGGGAGATTATCACCTTGATAGCCTATTGTATGTCATCTCCATGGGTGCAACATATATTATTTTAGGGGTTAATGGCTTACTACTTTAGGAACATTTGGGATGAACTTCCATTCACATGATTTAAATTAGAAGGAAAGATAGTAGAGCTAAGAGGGTTAAAGTCAAAGTCCCCACAAATGGTAAGCTCTCATCAAATGTAGAAGTTTCTTAAGAAAGGAGTTGATGGATTTGTGGCCCAATTATGTTTATTATAAGTCTATCAATCTAATGCTCCCATACATCCATATTATAAGAAATCATTGATCATCACTCAATGGTTTTTAGAGATTTTCCTTAAGGAATTACTCTTAAGAGGGATCGTGATCATGATCATGCCATACAACTAATTCCAGGTAGCTATCCACCCAACATCAGGCCCTACAAGTATCCATATATACAAAAAAGTGAGATCAAAAATATTTTGGAGGAGATGTTAGAGGTAGGAATTATGGCATAGCCAAAGTGCTTACTCCTAACCCATGGTGATGGTGCATAAGAAGGATGAAACTTGGTGCATGTGCCCAGACTATAGAGTGCTCAACATGTACACCATCAAAGATAAGTTTCATATTCCAATCATTGATGATTTTCTAGATGAATTGAATGGAGCTATATATTTTACAAAGATAGATCTTAGATCAGGTTATCACCAAATTTGAATTACAGAAGAATATATTTCTAAGACAACATTTAGGACTCATGAGGGTCATTATTAGTTTTTGGTGATGTCATTTGGTCTTACCAATGCACTGTCTACATTTCATAGTTTGATGAACGTCATCTTTAAGAAATTATTGAGGAAGTTTGTACTAGTGTTCTTTGATGATATATTTATTTATAGCAAGACATGGGAATAACACTTTCAACATGTAGATAAATCATTACAATATCTTGAATATCATCAACTCTATGTTAAGCCATCAAAGTGTGCTTTTGGTCTCAACGAGGTGGAGTACCTGGGACACATAGTTTCACATGAATGAGTAAAGGTTGATCCTAACAAAATTAATGCTATCATGGAATGGCCTATTTTTAAAACCATTAAGAAATTGAGGGGTTTCTTGGGATGTACTAGATACTATAGAATATTTGTGAAGAATTATGACCATTTAGTAGCACTCCTCACAACTTTATTGAAGAAGTATTAGCTTCATTAGAATGAATCTGTTAGTACAAAATTGAAGAGATTGAAGGAGGCTATGTGTACAACTCTAGTGCTTGACACTCCAGAATTCACCAAGGATTTAATTGTGGAATGTGATACTTTAGGAAATGGTATAGGAGTAGTTCTCATGTAGGAAGGTCAACCAATTTCTTTTGAGATTCATCGATTAAAGGGGAAGAATCAACTCAAACCTACTTATGAGAAGGAAATTTAGCTATTCTTCATGCATTTAAACAATGGAGGCCTTCTCTAATGGGTAGACCCTTCAAGGTTAAGATAAATCATGATATCCTAAAACATTTTTTGGAACAAAGATTATCTTCTAAAGAGAAAGAAAAATGGGTCACAAAGATGTTGGGATAATAATTTGAGATTGTATATAAGAAATCGAAGGAAAATGTTGTGGATGATGAAATTTCTAGGAAGGATGAGAATGATGAATCTTTATTATGTGTCATTTCAATATTACAAGAAGATTGGGTGGTAGAAGCCACACAAGAATGACATAATGGTGTTGCTACAAGTAATCTCATTCAACAGCTACATAGTGATCCCAATAGTTTAATTAAATTCTTTTGGAAGGGATATACTTTGTGGCATAAAGAGTGTTTGTTTCTTTGCAAGAATTCAATTCTTGAACACAATATTCTCATAGAAATTCATGAGTCTCCAGTTGGTGGTCATTTAGTATTTTTGAAGACATATTATCGAGTCAAGAAATATTTTTGGGAAGGGCTAAAATTTGATGTTCAAAAATGTAAGGTTGAATGTTTAGTTTGTCAAAGAAATAAAGGGGAGACAATTAAGACACCAGGTCTCTTAAAACCCTTATTTATTCCTAGTCATCATTGGGGAGAGATATCCATGGAATTCATCATAGGGCTTCTAAAATCTAAAGGTAATAATATCATCATGGCAATAGTAGATTGCCTCACTAAATATGTAGATTTCATTGCATTATCACATTCTCTTACAACAAGTATAGTGGAAAAATCTTTTTTGGTGAATATAAAAAAGCTACATGGTACACCTAAGGTTATTGTTAGTGATCGTGATCCTATCTTTACTAGTCACTTTTGGATAGATTTATTATCATGTTTGGGTCCTCAACTGGCTCATAGTTCTTCATATCAACCTCAATTTGATGGGAAAATTGAGGTTGTTAATAAGTGTTTGGAAGGATATCTATGTTGTTTCACTCCAGATAAACAATATCAATGGGTAGATTGGCTACCATTATTAGAATGGTGGTATAACATTTCCTTTCATAGTTCATAAAAAAATTCTCCATTTATAGCACTATATGGATATCAACCTCCTTCTATCCATCACATCATCATTGAAGGTGTCATCAAGGTTTCAGGAAGTGGAGGACCACTTGCTTCATCAACACTTGGTACTCTCAGGACTCAAGGAGAATCTATCCATGACACAAAATTGAATGAAGCAACAAGTGGACCAACACCATAGTGAAAGAAGCTTTGAATTTTGGGATTGGCTCTTGATCTTGAGATTACAGACTTACAAGAAAATATAACTTAAGCAATAGAAAAATAATTACAAGTTATGTTTGAAATATTATGACTCATACCAAATCATGCAAAAGATAGGTAGTATTTCCTACAAGCTAGAATTGCCACGAACAACAAAGATACATCCAATTTTTCATGTTTCTTGTTTGAAGAAGGTAATTAGGCATAATATCCCTACTCAAACAATATTACCAAAGCTTGATGATGAAGGAAGAATCATATTGGAACCATAGTTCATTCGTCAAAAACACACAAATAAGCTAAGGACTAGAACACTCACTAAGTATCTCATGTAATGGAAGAATTTACCAGTGTAAGATGTTAGATGGGAGGACAAGGAGTTCATTAAGAAGCATCTACACTTGATTAACATTGAGGACAATGCTTCTTTGAAGAGTGGGGCATGCTACACCCTTAATATTAGTGTACATAAGGTTGTGAATAGTCATCTTCTAGCTAACTTAATTCTTAATTAAGTCATATTATCTTATGAGGGTACTCCCCTTACAAAACCACACACACAGAACTAAACAAGAGTGATAAACAAAAAATACAGAAAGAAACACTTGCTTTCTATTATCTTGATGAAGTGAAGTTACAATATTCAAAAAATAACATACTAAAACGACATGGGCCTTCTCATTATAGAAATCTACAAGCCAAAAACCATGATTTGCACTATCAGAGCTCCCCTCTATAACCCCTATTCTCCCTATTTATCCAAGAAGTGTAAATACCTTAGAATATTTTGGAAGGTGTAACCCCATTTTGGTGCCATAAATTCCACCATCTATTTCCCGCTCTAGAAGTTTCAACTTATGACAAATGTCATCCTTTGTCAAGGAATAGGTGTTAGCATGTCCATCATGCACGGTCGCTCATTGATCAAACTGCTGTGGTCTGCCTAACAACATGTGACAAAAATCCATAGGTATAATATCACACAAAACCTCATCCTAATAGCTACCAATCTTAAACTTTACTAAACATTTCTCATTGATCAATACTCTATGGTCCTTCTGCAACCATACAATCCGATATGGTTTTGGATGCATTCTCCTCTTCAACTACAACCTAGTAACCATTTCCTCTAAAACAAGATTATCAGTTCTACCTCCATCAATGATAACATTACAAAATTTACCTTCACACTTGCATCAAGTGTGGAACAAGTTCTTTCTTTGATCAGGTTCCTTCTCATCATTCAACAAGGCTCTTCTAACAATGAGGGCCTCTCCTCTTTTAGCATCTTCAGAATGTCAAGACCCGACATCTTCATCTACATGCACAACTCATGCATTTCCTTCAGGTCTTCTATTTTTCCTCGATTAATGTTGAGGACACTCGTAGGATCTATGTCCTTCTCCACATTGAAAAAAGGTTCCATGAAAGCCTCCTCTTCTTGGTCCTCATCCAGATATTCCTCTTCCTCTTTGGTCTCCATTATTTTGATCTCGAAGATGGTAAGTATTATCTCCCTTCTATTTTTTACTGCTACTGGATCCTTCAGTTCGACCTCCATAGGACCGTCCAATAGTCTTTCCACCATGACCTCCACCCCTGTTCTTGCTCTCAAACCTTTTGTTCAGCTTCTCTTCCACCTTTAGGTAAAACTAATATGCATCTTCAATCGTGGTCATCCTCACCAAACTCAACTCTTCTTGAATACTCGGCTTCAACCCATTTATGTAATAGGAAACTTTCTCCTTGTTAGCCTCAGAATGACCTGTTCTGATCAGGACTCAATAGAATTCTTCTGTATACTCCTTAATAGATTTTCCTGCTTGTTTCAGCCCTTGCATCTTCTTCAACAAATCTAGCTCATAGTCCACAAGAATGAACTGTCTCTTCAATTTTCCCACCATTCGATCTCATCTCGTTATTTTATCTTTCCCTCTTCTATTTCTCTCCAACTAGACTTATTTCCACCATATGCTAGCATGGTCTTTCAGGTTGGCTTTTACAAATTTGACCCTCTCTAGATCTTCTATTTCCTCATAATTGAAATACTCTTACATGTCATTGACCCAATTGATCAACTCCTCTAGATTCAAGTTTCTAGAAAAATTAGAAACTTCTATCTTCAACCTCTTTCCAATCTTGGAAATGGCCCTAAGTGGTATGACTTCTCCAGGATCTATTACATCTTGTGCTTCTTCTTTGAATGGATCTTCATTTTCAGCCTCATCTTCACTTTCATCTCTTCTTCTGAAATTAGCTCCTCTACATAACTCCTCTTGTAGTGCTTGAACTTGTCTCTAGAGGGCTCTAAAACCCTCTTCTATTACCCCAACATTTCTTCCACCACTATTTTTTCATGGAGGCATCTTTTCTCACAAACCCACAACCACAAGTCCTAGTGTAAACTGCCTCACATTCGATGACCTGTCTACACACTCAAGAAAACCTGATCTGATACCACTTGATGAGGGTACTCACATTATAAAACCACACACAAAACTAAACAAGAGTGATAAACATAAAATTCAGAAAGAAACACTTGCTTTCTATTATCTTGATGAAGTGAAGTTACAATATTCAGAAAAGAACATACTACAACCATGTGAGCCATCTCATTACAAAAATATGCAAGCCAAAAACCACGATTTGCACTACCAGAGCTCCCCTTTGTAACCCCTATTCTCCCTCTTTATCCAAGAAGTGTAATTTCCTTAGAATATTCTAGAAGTTCTAACCCCATTTTGGCGCCATAAATTCCACCATCTATTTCTTGCTCTAGAAGTTTTAATTTTTTTAATTTTATATTTATATATTTACAACTTCTCGAGGTCATAACCTTTGATCCAATTGGCATATTTTCAATTGTAATATATCATTGGAAATATTGCGAAAAGATCTACAACCATTTATTGCCAAATTTAAAAGATCAGATATTTTGCACCCTGTTCCAGGGCTCTAAAGGGCCTCAATTTTCAGTTTTAAACTTCATTAGAGAAATTCCTCGAGATGAAAATTTAATATTTTCCAATGGTACGAGACTTTGAGATGATTCTTTAACCAAAAATATTATTTTTCCTTTTCACTCCTTGGGGTCAATTTTTGTGTCCATAGGAATCGAATAGGCTGACTTACTA